>JAMKFB010000159.1:12500-401958 GCA_036247105.1 Cirrhinus mrigala | reverse complement strand
AGATCCGGCCCACATCTGGCACATGTGGCATGATGATCTGGCCCACATGCAGCGTGGAATGATGGCACTTGGGCAGACCGCTCCTGTTTGCCAGATCTGGGCCAAAAGCAGGCCATAGCAATGCCACATGTCAGCCAAGAGCAGAGAAATAAACCACACTGGACCTTATCTGAGCCACAAAATCTGTGTATATTTAATATGGAGTCATCTCAGCGTTAATAAGCACATTAACAAGCAGAATCACTGAAGGAAAGAAGAGAACAGAAAACAAGAGACAAACAGAAACACAACTACTGACTACAGCCACAGCCTTAGATGAAATCCTTGAAGATCTCAGCAGAGGAGGATTAAACAACTCCACAAACAGCATTACCAGCTTCACTTATTACTGACCAGATTTACTTTGTTTCTGTTAGAGGTCTACAGAAGTTCTTTATTGAGAATTAGCAGGGGCTTAAATATTCCACTTGAAGTCACCATGATAGTGATTAGCGTTTCCATTAATTAATTGGGCTCTTAACTCTTTTTTTTTTAAGTGTTTGTCTTATTTGACTGTTGTGAAAATGTGGTTAATAAACGCAGTTGTAGTACATGATCATTTTTTCATTGTTGGCTTCACAATTATCATATAACCGACTGCTTCGCTGAACACATTTGATTGTAGTAGTTGTATAGTTTAATGTTTTCACATTGTAAAACTGCATTATTGCAACATCAGTTTGAAATATTTATTTAAAAAAGGACAAAAGTTTGAACAAGGCTATCACACACAGATATCAGCAATCAGCATATGAATCTCAACAATGGTGACAGATAATCAGATCAGTTCTGGACATCACAAAAGGCTGCATTATTCGTTCATGCTGTGATGCAAGTTCTGCACACTTTTTATTGTCACCATTGTTGAGGTTCATATGTTGATTTATGATGGCTTTGTGTGTTCATAAAATTTAACCTTTTGTGATTTTTTTTTTTTTAACTGGTTCTGCAAGACTACAGAGTTTCATACTGTGAATGTATTTTTCCACAACATAATTGTAAAAGCTATATGACATTGAATCAGACTCATTCATTCAATATTACAACCATCAATAGCCTTTCATTGATTTCTTTATTTGTTATTGCTTAGAGTTTTCACAAACACACCATCACAGCAACTAACAAAGAGAAACTTTTATTAAAAAGTGTTACGAGTCCAATTATTGGAAACACTAATCACTATTATGGTGGCTTAAAAAAAAAATTGATTTAAACCTGTTGTTTTTCAATAAAGAACTTCTGTAGGCCTCTAACAGAAATAAAGCAGATCTTATCAGCTGGTAATGCTGTTTGTGGAGTTGTTTAAACCTCCTCCTCTGAGATCTTCAGAGATTTAATGTCTTTTATCTTCAACTTCAAGGCTGTGGTTGCAGTCAGTTGTTGTGTTTCTGTTTGTCTCTTGTTTTCTGTTCTCTTCTTTCCTTCAGTGATTCTGCTTGTTAATGTGCTTATTAACGCTGAGATGACTCCATATTAAATATACACAGATTTTGTGGCTCAGATAAGGTCCAGTGTGGTTTATTTCTCTGCTCTTGGCTGACATGTGGCATTGCTATGGCCTGCTTTTGGCCCAGATCTGGCAAACAGGAGTGGTCCGCCCAAGTGCCATCATTCCACGCTGCATGTGGGCCAGATCATCATGCCACATGTGCCAGATGTGGGCCGGATCTGGGCTGACAATATGTTGCTATCTGGGAAGCCATTCAGGCCCGTCAACGTGTGACTGCGGCAATATAAATAAAATATAAATGGTATTCAGAGACGAAGTTCATTTTTTGACCAATGCCTTTAATGAGTGGCTTACAGGGATGTACTGGCCATCGGGACTACCGGGAGATTCCCGGTGGGCCGCGGTCTTTGTGGGCCGGTGGGTTAGGCATTTAGTTTTTAAATTATTTATAATCGTAATAAAAGTTTATTGTTGTATAGTTGAAATCCCACGTTTGTGTCTTTCTAATTGGCCGCATAAAGCTGATGCGAACTGCGAGACTGACTGCTAAACTTACGATCAGCACACGTGACGTATTCGCTGAGCATTGGCCAATCAAAATCAAGTTCAAGTTTTTGAGCGGGTGCTGAGCAAGCAACTGCAGCGATTAGCCAAGTGAGCCGATGCCGTGTACTGTACAACGATAGTGAACATGATAAAACACAAAACACAAACACAAACACAAAATATCAAAACGTAAAGGAGGAGCCGAGAAGTTGAGAGAGAAAAAAAGACAAGCACTTGAGGCAGAGGCCACCAAATGTGTTAAAATAAATCTGTTATTTGCTGGAAGGCCGGCAAAACACTTAGGTGAAGATGTCAGCAGGGCGGCCCGGGCTGCTGAGGTGAGACGGACATTTAATAAACGTAGTGTTAATCAGAATCCACTCTCAAAGGTTTTTGGCTATTAAGGGATTTGCATATTGGTATTGTGATATTGATTTAATACAGCAGTTTCACGAACAAGCTAATATTAAGTGATTTTGTCTAACTACAACACTATTGCCTGATTTTACTCTATTTCGTCAACTTCAAAGCTGAGCTCCTGCATCTCCACCCAAACAAAGCGGTATTTTGTTTATGAATGAACGTGAATGTATGAATGAATGTTATAGTAAGTCAATGATTCAGCTACCCATTCATAAAGTCGCTTGTTTCGCTCCTGAATGATTCAGCTGTTCAAACGAATCAATTGAATGATTCATTGATAAAATCAGTGACTTGCCGCCACCTGGTGGCAGGTAAGTTAAAATATTTAAGTATAATTTAAGTATAAGTATTTAAGTATAATAATCATTTTAATCAGTGTTTTTATATGCAAATGTTTATATTTAAAACATTTATCTCACAACAGGTCCAAAGCAATTTGTGTAAATTAATATAAAAATATAAATAAATTAAAACTAATAAAATGAGCTTAAAAACCACTTCAAGAACTCCAAAATGAAGGCAGCTCCACAACTAGCTTTTTTCAATTCCTAAAATGTTCTATTTTTGATTATCCTGAGAAGAGATGCATGAGATCTTTCCTCACTGTCTTCTAATTTACATAGATACCATACTACTTCAATTATTTTCTATTAAAAACTTAAATTTTAGCCTATTTTTGAGCCCTGGGTCAGAACATATAACATTTTTTTTTTTTTTTTTTTTTTGGTGCAGAACATATTGTGTCTACTTTCATGCATCTGTGACATCATCTGTGTTCATTCTCAGGCTAGGCCCAGTGGGTCCACATTAGAGGACAGTGGAGAGGAGAGAGGGCATGAGGCTGGAGAGGAATGTGAAGAAGAGAGCGGAGATGAGAGTAGACAGGAGAGAGAAGAGAGAATAAAAGACAGAGAAAAAGAGAAGAGACAGGAGAGAGAAGACAGAGAAAAAGAAAGAGTAGAGGATAGAGTAAATAGAAGAACACAAGAGAATGGAGAAGTGAGAACATACACAGTAGAGGAAAGTGAAGACAATAAGGAAAAAATTGATTAATACATTCGTCCCCACCATGAAAGCTTGAAGACGTTTTTTGAGTATCATCCTCAACAAACATCAAGTAATCCAGTAGTGCAAAAAGTGTTCTGGTGCAAGGATGGCACTAATAGAAGGTGGCTTACTTACCATCAACAACGTCATGCATTGCATTGCTCTGTCTGCATAGCATTTGCCAAGTCAACTGACAAATCTCCCTTCATTAGTGGTATGACAGACTGGAAACATGTGCATCAGCGTTTAGAGGAACATGAAAAAAGTATTTCTCACAAAACTTGTGCAGAAGCATACTTTTTAAATGCCTCTAAATCTGATGTTAAATACTTGCTTAGTGGAAGTCAGTTGTCCTCACAGAGGAAACAAATCCGAAAGAAACGACAAGTACTTGAACGTGTAGTTGATGTTGTAAAGATGATTGGAAAAAGAGGCCTTAGCTATAGGTCACAGAATGAGGCTGCCTACATGCTTGATGACTGCAGTATTGATCATGGTAACTTCTTGGAGGTTATAGTCCTATTAAGCAAGTATGACGTCTGTCTAAAAGAGCATTTAAAGGAGTGCATTGAAAAATCTAAGAAGATACATCAAACTGGGGCAAAAGGCAGAGGGTCCCTGGTTTCACTACTGTCCCCAAAAACTGTTAATTCGGTCGTTAACACCATTCAGCAGCTAATTCAGGAGACCATCGTGGGAGACATAAAAAATGCTGAAATGTTCTCTCTTCAGATTGACACCACGCAAGACATCAACTCACAAGAACAGTGTTCTGTTGTTGTACGATATGTTACAGACACAATTCATGAAAGGCTTATCAGCATTGTCAAGTGTAAGGAAACTACTGGACAATATTTTGTCAATATTGTTTCAGAGCTGGCTGAAAAGCTCAATTTGGACCTGACCAAGTGCATTGGACATGCTACAGATGGTGCCTCTAACATGCAAGGCCAATACAAAGGCTTTTCTACACAGATGTCCAAAGTGTCACCAAATCAAGTGCACGTTTGGTGTTATGCGCATGTACTCAACCTAGTTCTGGCAGACACAACTCAAACAGTAATAGAAAGTGGATCACTGTTTACAGTGCTCAACGATATTGCTGTGTTCTTTCGTGAGTCACACAAAAGGATGAATGTGTGGGAAAATGAGAGCCAGGGCAAGCACCAGAAACGACTCTCACCAATTGGTGAGACAAGGTGGTGGGGCAAAGATAATGCTCTCAGGAAAGTGTTTGGATCACTTGCAAATCCACATAATTGTCTCTATGTGGATATCATCCTTGCATTGACAGCTATACAAGAGGACATGACCATGAAAACAACTGCTCGCATTCAAGCACGAGGATTTGTTGAGGCTCTGCTTAAGTATGAGACGATACTGACAGCACAAACCTTCCTCAGGATATTTGAGCAGACATCACCACTGTCCAAATACCTCCAAACACAAGGGATGGATATTTTGTCTGCCCACAGAATGGTTATTGCGACACACAAAAGCCTGAAAAACATGTCAAGAGACTTTGCCTCAGTCAGTGCAGCTGCAGAGAAATTTGTGCTGTGGGCAAATGAAAAATTGCAAGAGCAGGACAAGGAGGTAGAGCTGGAAGTTGAGTCTGCATTGCCATCAAGAAGGAGGAGGAAGAAGACAACCAGGCCTGGAGAGACTCCTCATGCTGAAACTGTCACAAGTCCAGAACAGGTTTATGAAGTCACAGTCCACAATCAGATCATGGACACAGCTACCGAGACATTGCACAGAAGGTTTCTGGGTCATGGAACACTCTATGCTGACCTTGCATTTCTAGACCCCAGAAACTTCACTCAGTTAGAGTCATCCTCTCTTCCACCATTGATGTTCCAAGAGCTCAGCAAATGTCTGTTGAGGTTTGACAGTGAAGCAACAGCTGAGAATTTACAATGTGAATTTAGCAATTTTGCTCTACAGTGGGAAAAATTGAAAATGTATCCACTAGATGAGTACAAGGTCAAAACACTGGAAGACAAGAATGAAGATGGGGGGGGTTGAAATCCGATGTAAGGAATGCCCCTCATGCAATGAATGCCCACTGTGTTGCTACCAGATTCTCAGGAGGTTTAATCTAATGTCAAATGCCTACCACCTCCTAGGACTTGCATACAAGTTCCTGCTCACCCTGTCCATCACTCAAGTTGCCTGTGAACGTACATTTTCTTTGCTGAAGTTCATTAAAACCAGACTTAGATCCAAGCTGTCTCAGGAGCATTTGGAAGCCTTCATGTTGATGGCAACAGAGAGGGACATCCTCTTCTCTCTGGACTCTGATGTGATCATTGACAAAGTTGCAGAGAAAAGTGAGCTGTTTACTAAGCTTCTTCTGTAGGCCCTTGTAGTGATGTTGAAATATAGTTGCCTCAAGCACCTCTTGAAATATAGTTACAGCTGAAATTTTGTACCCTAAGCATCAATATGTTTTCATGGAATAACAACCATACATCAATTAAGACCTTTCATTATTTACAATAAAACCTGATAAAACAATTAGCATTTTCTTATTTATTATTTTTCAATTCATTTTAATAGTAAATAAATTGTATTTATATTCTAATCAGTCATTTTACATGTATATTGAGTATGATGGAAACTGAATTAATACATATAGATACATACAGTGTGTGTGTGCGCGTGCGTGCGTGTGTGTGTGTGTGTGTGTGTGTGTGTGAACGTGGTGGGCCGGTGTGGATGATGTCCAGGGCTGTTTTTATGTCCCAGTCCAGCCCTGGTGGCTTATGTCTCTGAGTGACACTTTGTCGGTGCGCAGCAGTTCTTCGCTTAACTTCCACCTTTATATCTATATATCTATATCTATATATTTTTTAAGTTCATTTACAGTGCGAGTGTCAGATCCCACCGCGTTGACGGTGTCCGCCAAACTCCCACTCATTTCTTTTTCTTTTGTTATTAATTCCGGAGGACAAAGTTCTAAATAAAATATTTTTTCTTGTTTCTAGATAATAACACCAGACGTCATTTGGACGTGGGCTAAATCAAGTCGGCCCGTCATGGACTTCTTTTAGCCCAAAAATCGACGTTGAATATTGGTCGTTGTTTGGTCCGTCGGATTTAGTAGTAATTCACATCCGGGATATTTTCTCGTGTGCGCGCCTCACCCATTTGAATTATTTTTACAGACGCCATTTTCTTTCCTCGCGATGCGGAGCATATGAGGACGGGAAACAACAAAATAAAGTGTTTAATCTTACGCACAAAAAATGTGTTTTGTAATATCATATCGTTTTATAACGATATTAATGTGCTTTATATGTATTTTATAAGATAATATTACTTTATCATGACATTTATACATTCTGGGCGCACACACTGAACATTCAGGTCTGGAGCGGGAGGAGTTACCATGGAAACGGGGCGGAAACTCAACTGTCGAGCAGCAAAACACGTCTTCCACTGTTGTTTTCACAAATTTCAGGTAAGTTTATTCTCTAATATTACACAAATAGTACATACATGTGTTCCTGACATTTTCTTTCATGTAAATGATACACTTCTGTTGAATATTTACTTTATAGAAATGGTTTATTGTCTTCAGAAAAAGTCTGTTAGCATCTGAACTGTAATGCTAACTATAAAAGGTAAGTTAGATTAACTATTGACTTGAGCTCTTGTTTATGAAAGTTTGGGCTTTTAATGTCATCTTAATTAACGTTACTTGCTGTTTTGCTTTTTTTTTATATAAAGATTTTGCAGGCAATTTGTCATTGGGTGAAAGGAAGTAAGCTAATTTATTTAACCTAAAAGTACGCAATATACGGTTAATCGGATACAGTACTTAAAAGTACTTTAAGCATGTTTTGACCTTTCATGGGAAACAAATATTGATTCCACTTGTCCTGTGACTTCAGCAGTTTCAGAAAAAAACTTCTACGACACAGGAAAAGTTCCTGATTTTAGTTCCTCTGCTGACAGAGATATAGAAAAAACAGGTGATCTGAGAAAGCTTATTAAATTACTTTATATGTATCTTTCATAATATATTTAGCCTATATCACCACGCATCTGTAATTTTCTTTTGCAAAATTATATATATCTATATACTTTTATGTTTGTTTGCTTGTTAGATATTTTAAAAGGACTTTAACATACAAACATAAGTAACACTGTATATGAGCATTAAATAAATAAACCTAAAAATGTAAATTCTGTTATTAAATTGTATTGTTTTGTATATTCTATATATTATTTATTTTTCTTTTATGCATTTCACCTTTGCTATAGTTTACTTCTAATAAACCTGACATTGTATAATAAATGTTGACATTTTGTTGACAGATTGTTTATGTTCCAGATTGTTTGTGTTCCTTCCTAGAATCTTCCATGCTAATGGCCGTGCATCAGAGTGGGAACGTATCTCCTGTCGAAGAACATCTCTAGACATTATGAACCATATGACTAGTAAGTAATATCTTAAACATACACTACCATTCAAAGTTTAAGGGTCAGATTTGTCATGTATTTGAAATAAATCTTTTATGGCAACAACTGCTGCATTTATTTGAATAAAATACAGTAAAACTGTAATATTGTGAAATTACCATTTTTAAATAACTATTTTCTATTTCAATATGTATAATAGTGATCTAACCTGATTTTGCAGCATCATTATGCTTACACCATGTCTACACTGGACGCGAGTGACGCGACAAAATACAGTAGAACCCATTATAATCATTGATGCTGTCTACACTGGATGCGGCGAGGGGCGACACGACAAATCCCCTACAGTAAACTGCTACCGCATTCTATTGATGACGTGCTCACACACAGTTCAGATGATTTGCAACGGTCGCTGTAGACACGGTGTTATCTTCAGTGTCACATGATCCTTCACACATTATGCTGGAATTCAGCTTGGCGAAAACAGGAATAAATTACATTTTACAATGTGTTCGCATAGAAAACAGTTATTTTAAATTGTAATAATAAACATTACTGTTTTTATTTATGATCAAACAAATGCAGTTTTCTTGGTGAACATGAGAGACTTATTTCAAAAACATAAACAAAACTGACCACAAATGTTAATAACATAAGGGATTTAAATATTAGTCCATTTATTCTAATAACGAGCAAGAAGCTCTTACAAATATTAACGTAAACAGATTTTTTTTCTTTGGTGATTTATATTGTATACCAAGAATGCAATGCACAGTGACGTAGATTGTCTATCTATGCTGGATGCAAACCAGAGCGACCATTGAAAATCATTTGAACTTTGTGTCAGTACATGGTAAATAGAACGCGGCATCTGTTTGCTGTCGGGGATTTGTAGTGTTGTGCCGTGCCTCATCCAGTGTAGACAGCATCACTGATTATAATAGCTTCTATCGTATTGTGTTGTATTTTGTATGCTTTTTGCTCACGGTGTTAAAACTGGTATGATGCCATTCATAACTAATAGAACTTTTCTATTTCAGAGACTGAAAATCATCAATAAACACAAGGTAATGATAACTTATGTTAAGAATATAGTAAAACTAACAAGAATAAATAAAAATGTATCTGTGACTTCATATTGCTTCTTATTTTTCAGTGGATTGATAGCTCCAACACCAATTAAGCAGACCTGAGCAGCTGATCAAGGATCACCAGAAACTCTGCAGAACTTCAGTACCCAGTCCAGTGCGTCTGAAGAAACTAATCAAGGTCTTCATTTTAACTACAAATTTACCTAAACTATGGGTGTGTATCTCTCAGGTCCCTTGATCATTAGTCTGTGGTTAAAGGAGAACTACACTTCCAGAACAACAATTTACAAATAATGTACTCACCCCCTTGTCATCCAAGATGTTCATGTCTTTCTTTCTTCAGTTGTAAAGAAATTATGTTTTTGAGGAAAACATTTCAGCATTTTTTCTCCATATAATGGACTGATATGGTGCCCCGATTTTGAACTTCAAAAATGCAGTTTAAATGCGGTTTTAAACGATCACAAATGCAGTTGTATACGATCCCAGCCGAGGAAGAAGGGTCTTATCTAGCGTAACGATTGGTTATTTTAATAAAAATAATACAATTTAAATACTTTTTAATGTCAAATGCTCGTTTTGTTCCGGTTCATAAGAGTTAGGGTATGTTGAAAAACTCCCATCTCATGTTCTCCCTCAACTTTAAAATCGTCCTATATCACTGTTTTACCTTTTTTGTTAAGGGTGTTTGATCTTCTTTGCATGTTCACTTTGCAAAGACTGGGTCGGTACTTCTGCAGTGATGTAGGATGATTTTGAAATGATTTTTGAAGTTGAGGGAGAAAATACGAGTGGAGTTTTTCGACATACCCTAACTGTCTTGAGCCAGAATACACAGAGTTCAGGGACAGAAAGACAAGATGAGCGTTTGAGATTAAAAAGTATTTTAAATTGTATTCTTTTAATTAAAATAACTGATTGGTTCGCTAGATAAGACCCTTCTTCCTCGGCTGGAATAATTTACAACCGCATTTGGGATCGTTTGAAGCTGCATTTAAACTGCATTATGGAATTTAAAAATCGGGGCACCATATCAGTCCATTATATGGAGAAAAATGCTGAAATGTTTTCCTCAAAAAATATAACGACTGAAGAAAGAAAGACATGAACATCTTGGATGACAAGGGGGTGACTACATTATCTTTGAATCTTTGTTTTGGAAGTGGACTTCTCCTTTAAGGGATGACTTAATCACAAAATTTTTACTGTGCACTGAAATCCTGCACATTCATGTAACAAAGTATTTATCATAATGTACTGTAAATAGCATTAAAATAGATATTCATTTTAATGGTGTGTGTAAATATCAGTAGTGAAGCTGTACAGTATGATGGAAATAGTCACCAGTGTGTAGTGAGTCACTGTCCTTATCAATGTCTGAATATGTAAACACAATTTATCAATTCACAACCTAGCAAACTATTAAGGTGATTGAGACGCACCCTCTGTATGACAGTGAACTTTGAGGGCCAGAGTTGAGAAGGACCCCTGACACACTAATTAGTTAATAATCACTCATGAAGAATGAGTACACTTTCATTTGAGCAGAAATATGCAATATTTGACTCACATTCAGTGATGTTATAATCTATTCCCTTTTATGTCAATCACAGCTAAATAAAACCAAAGTCCATTCAGCCACAGGTCACTGCATCTTTTGCTGTGTAAGTTTTTTTTTTTTTTTTTTTTTAATGTCAAACACATTCTCAGTATTTATGTATGTTTCGGCTTTTATAACCATTTTATGGATCACTGTTTCGGTACGGTTCTTATGTACTGTCCATTTAACATTTCAGCAGCTGAATTCTTTTAGTACTTGCGTAGTCGTTTTAATATTACCACATTTGTGATGCATATATAGGAAGTGACATGAAACTGTTGAAAATTCTAGAAAATTGTTCTCATGCTGTAAGTCAGTTCCCACTCTTTTGTTTATTTGTTTGTTTTTAACATTTACATTTTGGTTCTTATTTTCTTTCTCATTTTAGATGCTGGAGAAAAAGCAGCCAGGCTAAAGCATTTAAAGTGGAAACTTCTGTCGTGGCTCAAAAATCCAGGATTGGGATGGTGGAAGGAGCAGAAGAAGCAGAAGATACTTCTCGTTGTAAAACTTTTGGTCATCTTTGAAACATAAATGTAGATCTTTTTAATGAAATCTGAGAAATTTCTGTCCCTCTGTCTCACAGTTTATGCAACTACCACTTTCGAGCCTCAGAAAGGTAGTAAAGACAGAATTAAAGTAATCCATGTGAATCCAGTTGTTTAACCTTAATTTTATGAAGTGATGTGAATGGTTTATATGCACAAAAAACATTGCATTTTTATTCACAAACAAAAATCTTATGGTGCTTTTGTGAAAATGTGTTGGAGATACCTAATGTATGAATACAGATGTAATTTTGTTGTTGTTGATGTTTTTTGCATACACAAGACATCTGTTAAAAATATCTTTATTTGCATTCTGCACAAAAGTTTCTTATGGGTTTGGAGTGACATGAGAGTAAGTAATTAATGGCAAAATTTGCGTTTTTTGGGTGAAATATGTTCTGATGTGGTTAGAATTGGTCATTGTCCTGTGTTATAAACATTTTCAGTATTTCAAAGATTGTTTTGAAAAATCAGTTTCAAATAAATACTGCTCCTTTGAAAGTTCTGTTTGAAGAAAACTGAAAATATGTTTTCCACAAAAAAAAAATATTGGGCAGCACATCTGTTTTCCACATTGATAATAATCTAAAATGTTTCTTGAGCAGCAAATCATATTAAAAATGTTTTCTGAAAGGTCATGTGACACTGAATACTGGAGTAATTATGATGAAAATGTAGTTCACATGAATAAATTACATCACAATGTATTCATATAGAAAACATATAGTTACATTTTATAATTTTACTGTGTTTACGGTATGTTTAATCAAATGCAGGCTTAATTTGTGAGCAGGAAAGTGTTTTTTACTTGAAAGATGTATTTAATGTGTCAATAAATGTTTTACTCTTTTGTGAATTGTCTTGTTTTGAATATGAGATAAATATAATCATGAATTTACGGTTGAAATTCGGCCTGAAAAAGACGTCTTTTTAACTTTCACTTTACAACCATATTTAGATGTAATTTGGACGTCTTTTTATAGAAGTCTTATCGATGACCTGAAAAAGACGTCTTTTCGTCTTTCACTTTTCGACCAAATTTTCACGTTGTTTAGACGTCTGGCATTGTCGTCTTTTCGACGAGTTTTGGCTGGGTGGGTAGCACCTCCAATATAGTGATATTCTCAAAGTTACTCAGAAAACAGGATACAGGTTTAATTCATTTGAAATACTTCTGCTTAATGTTACTCTCCCAGATATGCAGAAGAAATCTCTCCTATCTCTTGTTTTAGCTACTGTGTATAGACCGCCAGGGCCATATACAGATTTCCTAAAAGAATTTGCAGAATTCCTTTTTAGAACTATTGGTTAATTTTGATAAAGTGCTAATTGTCGGAGATTTTAACATTCACGTTGATAATACAAATGATGCATTAGGACTTGCATTTACTGACCTAATAAACTCTTTTGGAGTCAAGCAAAATGTCACCGGGCCCACTCATCGTTTTAATCATACGCTAGATTTAATTATATCGCATGGAATTGATCTTACTGACCATGTTTCTGACCATTTCCTTGTATCGTGCATGCTGCGTATCACTGATATTAACTATATGGCTCCGCGTTATCGTCTTGGCAGAACTATTGTTCCAGCCACCAAAGATAGATTTACAAATAATCTGCCTGATTTATCTCAACTGCTTTGTGTACCCCTCAATACACAGGATTTAGACAAAATGACTAGCAACCTCTAAGCTATCGCAGACAGGTGCTGCTTTTAGCGCAAAATATTCTCCTAAATTGGCCTGTTATGAGCTACTTTTAGCCCTAAGGTTCTTTGTAAATACAGCCCCTGATTTGTATTTTATGTAATCTGTACACTTTTGAGAGACAACACTTACTCGCCACTCATCCTCAGATTTTACAGCCACCACATGTCTGGACCAGAAGATTGGGACTACGGATGGTCCAGAACCAAATCTTAGCCCTCTTCCTACAGGACAAGGTGTTGAAGCTTACAGGCCTTCTTACCATAGCCCTGTTATTCCAGTTCACCGTATGCTGTCAGTAGGAAGAAGAACCAGGTTGTTTGGTATAAAATAGACCAAATAGTGCACTGGCAGCTAACGTTAAATTAACTAATTGAGTTAGCATAAGCTGCCAGTTTGCTATTCTCTCATTTTTCTTCCAACCAACAGTACCTGGTGAGCTTGAACCACAGGGATCTGGTTTAAGCTTATTTTTCCAGATCTTTATTTTGACCTAATTGTATATTATGAGACAACGTCATCTCTCCACTCATCCCCAGATTCCACAGCCAACGTGGTTATGGACCAGGAGGCTGGGACTACAGTTGATCCAGAACAGGATTTAAACCTTCCTCCTTCCTCCTTTTTGTGTTCTTTTATCTTTTCAGGAATATGCTTAAGGATCAAATCTCTATATGTACTGAACCAAGTCTATTTGTCTATCTAGGGACAAGACAAATTCGGAGGAAGAAAGGTGAATTTAAATGTGACAAAGCTAATATTCTTCCATCTTTTACATTATCAACACAGAGTATGAATTGCTTTGATATGAATTGAATTGATATATACACTATGCATAGTGTATATAGATGCATTTACAGATACCCGAAGTTGTGGAGTTAAGCCACACCAAAAATATTTATTCTCTAATTTGTGTTTGGTTTTTAATTATTTTCTTTTTGGCTACATTTGCATTTGGATTGCCTTCTGTCACTACTGTATGTACTTATCCTACACAGGTGGAACAAAACAGAAAGATTGCCCCCACAACAACTGGGAGGTACACCCATACAAGGGCATAATCCGGACAAGGCAGAGAAAGGTAGGACAGCAGATGCTTAATTATGTGACGGTTGCTATACTACAGACAATTTTGCCTCCATGCAATCAGAAAATGGACCATAATGTTGAGGAATATTCCTGTTAACATCTTTAATCTTTATTTGGAAAAAAATCTGCAACCCCATTGTGTTTATTCAAGTTTAAAACAATGAGCTTACGAGTAAAACATTAATTTTTTTCTTAGCCACTAAAGGCTCCTTCGCACTTTTTGCAGTTCATATAACTTTTTGCAAACCTTTCAAGTTCACACTACAAGAACTACTTGGGCCTATTGTATAGATAGTAGCTCTACAGTTCCTAATAAGTGTTTTAGCTCTTACCTTGGGGTATGGTCTTCTCCCTGGGCCTATGAACCATGACTCACAATTTCAATTGATTAGTCAAGCAGCACAATAGCCAACTCGGCCAAGGCAGCAGAATTACTATTTTCTAAATCCATGTAGCCCAAAAAGGAATGCTGCCTGTTACTGTATTTTATAACCTATTCAAGTAAAGTAATGTTGTATTTCTAGAGCACATTTAGAAACAACAGTAGTTGACCCAATGTGCTTCAAAACACAAGCAATGATTTGACATATATTTAACACAAATTTTATTTAATAACCTGAATACATAGAATAACTCAGAAAAAGCCATAATCGAAGTTCTCGGGGTCAATAGGAGCTTTTGGGCACAAAAGTTTTATGAACACAGTTCTTGGAACCATTGCCTTGGAGGAGACCCTAGTTACAGTTCCATTGTGTAGTCTGGGTTGTTTTGTTGCAATTATTTGAAAACCACACTAAAGTTAGTAAGAAATTAGATTGTTTTAGGAGAGGGCAACTACATTTTATTGGTATAAAATCGGTATCTCTCAAACAATCGTGCATTGCACACAAAGACACAGTAAGATTGCAAAATAAATAATGGATATCATTACAAAATTGATCACCTATCATTTAATGTTGTCACTCATTCAATGAGTGTTCAAGTTAAAGGTACACTGTGAAGGTGTGTGCAGTATTTCTTGTAACACATTTTCCATGTCTTTTTTTATTTTTTTTTTTTTTTTGCCTTTCACAGGGAAAGACTGAACACCTGTATGATTGGATGCCCTGTGAGCTATGATTAGTTAATTAACCTTGGTTATTAAAAATAAAATTGTAGTGTTCCTGCAGGAAAGGGGAAAAAAAGTTGACTGGGGCTCTCAGAAACCACATAGTATTATGTTTTTACATAAAACCTTGCACTGAACAGACAAAAGCTGCCCAACATACAACAGACACCGTATACCCTTTATTGTACTGGATGTGCACAGTGTGGGTTTGAGTAAAGTTATGAAATATTGTTGGATTCATAACCTATCCTGTACACCATACCATTATTGACTTTATACAGCTGTTTGGTCCCATTTAATGATCTTATGCATTTCCCATTGGACAAATCAGGCCATATCACATTGCATTATCAACATTTTCCAGTCTTTGTAATCTACTCTATATAGTGCTATCATATTTCTACCAGGTTATGAGTAATTTTAAATATGTCTTTTTCTCAAGAGTTCTGAAGTAGTAGTGTAGTGACTTGAGATTTTGATGCTGGAACGTTTTGTAAATTCCTTAATTCTGTTTTGAGTCTCAATCTAAAAGTGTAGTGTAAAAATAACAGCTTTGAATATGAAGTCATTATTCATTACTTTTTTACTAATCATCTACCTCTTGTCTTTTTTTTCTAGTGGGAAAACATGGCCTCCAACCTGGGAGGCTGCTTGATCCTTTCATACATGCATTTACTCACTCCAGCTCTGTCAAATCCTAACATGATCCTCATGTTAAAGAGGGTCGTGTCTCTATCTCACGTTCTCTCTTGCTCTCAGAAAGCTTTCAGACACGCACACTCATACTGACACAAATACAGTGTTGAATTTTCATGTTTATTTTAAAGTATGTCTTATTTTAATAAAGATTTGTCTTTAGTTTGGCATGCCTGTAGCAACACAGACATCACTCTGGACGTCAATGTGGACGTTAATTTGCCTAAATCTGTATAGAATTGGGGACCTTTGTACACAGTAAAATCCCCAGAGTAAAATTAACTCTGTTCAGAGAACATTTGGTCCCTCTCTAAATAGAGTTAAATTAACACTGAAGCAGAGTTGAAGTTAATGAGATAATTAAGTGATCGATTAAATGATGATTGTGCATTAATAATGAACACCTGCTGTTAACAAGCAGAATCACTGAAGAAAAGAGAAACACAAGAACTACAACTGATTCGGCCTCAGATTAAATCAACTGAAATAAAAGATATTAAATCTCTCAAAATCTGATTAAAGAACTCCACAAACAGCATCGCCAGCTTCACTCATTACTAACCAGAATGACTTTATTGTATGTCTACAGAAGCACTAATTGAGAATTAACAGAGGTTTAGAAGTTGATGTTTTAGTGGTCAATGGGGGGAAATAAATAAATCATGATGCCACCATAATTGTGGTCAAGGTTTGCGTTAGTTTGTCTCTTGACCCTTTGAATAACTTAAAATAATTTTGCTTCTAAGCAATTGTTTCACAAGCATTTGTGTGTTGCTGAATCAAATGTTTGAAGTAGCAGCTTATTTTACACTTTCTGCTTATAGCTTATTTGTGTGAACATCATGAAATGATTTTTCTCTTTGTTTTATAGATTGACATATTACTGAACAAGAAGTTCAAACAAACATGACTACAACACTTTAGTGTTAAAAATGAAAGGCTGCTTCAGCTCAGGTTTTTAGACATGAACACTTATCATACGAACCTCAACAGTGGTGACAATAATTATTCATGCTGCAGTGCATGATGGGAGTTATTACTATGTTGTTACCCAGCATGCATTGCAGCATGAAGAGTTTGGCTGATTTTCACCATTGTTGAGATTCATATGCTGCTACTTGATGTGTGTCTCTAAATAATAGGAAAGGTTTTTTTTTTTTTTGTATTGCATGGAGCTAAAATAACTCAGAATATTTCATTAAATTAAATCACAGTTTTTTTTTTTATCTGCTGTAGTTTCACAGGGTTGGTTGTACAAAATCTAGATGCTTAAATTGGGAGAAAGTTACTTTAGATCTATTCAACCAAGCTCATGATAAATATCTCACCATATACAATCAGTTTACGTGTTTAATGTAAAACATTGATTGCTCTGCTTTATAACACCACATGTGTGGTTAAAGAGAGAGATCTAACACAAAAAAGTCAATGGCCTAGAGCCCAACTAAAGCAAATGCAGATCTCCATGATGGTGGCATCATTTTAACCACTAAAACATCAACATCTGATCCTCTGTAATTCTCAATAACAGTTTCTGTAGATGTGTGACAGAAATAAAGTCAGTCTGGTTAATAATGAGTGAAGCTGGTGATGCTGTTTGTGGAGTTGTTTAATCATCATCTGCTGAGATCTTCAGAGATTTAATCACTTATTTTATTTCAGTTGATTTAATCTGAGGCTGAATCAGTTGTAGTTCTTGTGTTTTTCTTTTCTTCAGTGATTCTGCTTGATAACAGCAGGTGTTCATTATTAATGCACAATCATCATTTAATTGATCACTTAATTATCTCATTAACTTCAACTCTGCTTCAGTGTTAATTTAACTCTATTTAGAGAGGGACCAAATGTTCTCTGAACAGAGTTAATTTTACTCTGGGGATTTTACTGTGTAGGCATAATGGGAACGTATTTTTTAGACGTTTAATTTTGTACGTAAATCCATGTGTTAATAAAAAGTAGAGTGTTTCATTAAAGCTATATAGTACTGTATTGTTTCTGTCTTACTGCTAAATATACATATTTATATTCATCAATATATTGCTATACATGGTTCATGCATATATTGCAGAATATAAAAAAATATAAGGACTATAATCCCATATATCAAAATATATTCTTTTATATATATATCCACATATATTTTGGGAAATCTGGAGGTCTGGAAGTATCTGGTATAGTCAGTACTGAAACTCCTTTTAATTTCATTCTTTGACCTTGCTGTCAAAGACTTTGGTACACACTTACTGTAGGCTATAAGGTTTCTTTCAAAGCCCCGCCAGTCTTCATTGTGGTAGTAATGGTTACAATGCTGCAGAGTCTGTGCTGTCAGGTAACAGAGGTTCACTTCACTTTATTGTCCCAAAGGGGAACTCAGGGTAGGTTCTGCTGTCTAGTAAAAAAGGACACAGTGCAATCACACTATAGACATAAAAGCTTGACAGACAATGACACAGATCAACTATTGTACATCATCTTTCTAAGACCGGTCCTGTTTCGTAGGCCCAGGTATAGAGGTATTGTGAAGGGGGACACTCTTAAGTACCCATCTATTCAGCAGCAACATGGAAACAAGGCAACACACAAATTACAAATGAATCTTCCTACTAATAAAACTAACTTTAAGAGACTACATACAGTTGCTAGAGGTGAATACCCTCTAGATGTGATTATGGATTATATCCTCAATCCATACATTTGGTTTCAAATATGTAGTTGTTTTATATGAAACATGCACTGATATTCACAACATAATTGTAATTTGTTGAATAGGCATGTTAGCTAATGCCAACCATTATGGCCAGACTCTGCCTCATACGGACAGATGGACTTAATGTCCTTTACAGTGACTTCCTGATTCTTATTCATCCTTCCTACAGTGCCTTGTCCCTTCAGTTTCTTTATCACAGTGGTAATTATAACTGGACTGTGTACACTTGTCAGTCACTGTAAAACTGAATGTCCCTTTAATGTTGGCAGAGGAATATAACACGAATAGGCAAACAACCCTGTATCAAATTGCTTTTTTTTTTTTTTTTGGCTTTCTCTGCCTTACTTTTCATGTTGTCAACCTCATGTTGGGCTTGAAACAAACAAGCTTCCTCTTGATGTTCAACAGACCTTTGTTCTAGAAATCACAAACTAGAACAGCTATTAAAAGCAGAAAGACTGTAAAAATCCAGTAAAAGCAAGTAATGGTTTCATGTTGTGGTATAGGCAGAGAGGGGCAGACTCATGCACAAAAATCCATAACACCCCTCTCCTTCTGTGTTGCATTAAAAAGCTGGATGACCCTGGGGACAAAGGACCACCTCAGTCTGTTTGTTGAGCATTACAGCAACAAGATTCTGCCACTAAACATGCTCTTCTGTGAAGTGGGTGGCAGTCATTGTCCATGACTGACATCAGCTTACTCAGGGTCCTTTATTCCACCACTGACAATAAGGCGTCCAGTTTTATGCCCTGACCACAGAGCCGGCCTTCCTCACCAGTTTGTGCAGTCATCCGGTGTCTCTCTTCTTAGCACTGCCTCCCCAGCACACCACAGCATAAAAGAGGACACTGGCAATGACAGACTGCTAAAACATCAGGAGTTTTCTGCAAATGTTAAAGGATCCCAGCCTCCTCAGGAAATAGAGCTTGTTTTGCCCTTTACTGTATACAGTGCCTCTGTGTTTGATGACCAGTCCAGTTTAATGTCCAGATATAGCTCCAGATATCTGTATGGCCTAACCATCTCCACATTTACCCCCTCTATGGCCTGAAATCCACCACCATCTCTTTAGTCTTAGTGGTGTTCAGCTGCAGGTGGTTTGAAGGTGTTTTTATTCCTCTAGAAGTTCAGTATCAAGTGACACAGAGCTAAATTGTTTTACGTGGCTTGCAGGCTGGAGAACATTGAGATGATCTATCATGTTATAAGCTAAGCAAAAGTCATTGAACACGCATGCATATGTGTTACTTGACTCCAAATGTAGCAGAGTAAAGTGAACAGCCAGGCTTATAGCATCTTCCACAGCCTGGTAAGCAAACTGATAGGGATTTATCATTGATGAAACAATTGTTTGTATCATCACTGGATGGAATGGAATGCAGGCCCACCAAGTGAATAAATAATGTACCCATTATTGTATCCAAATCAAGTTAAATCAGAATCAACTTGGAGTTGGGAGCTAATCATAGTGTCTGATGATTTGATAGCTTTTGCAGGTACCGTCCATTTTCTGAAAACAGGACGGTGTCCGGCAGGAAGGCCTACTCAAAGATGAGTTAGTCAGTTGGTAAATAAACTGAGCAATGCACAGGGATAAGTGATATATGAGGCTGTGAAAAAACAGGTGGTAGATATCTGGCATGTAGCTTTATTATACTTTCAGTCATCGGCTAAGACCTTGCTGTCCTGTTTCCAACTCTGAACTTATCAGCACAGTTAACATGTTCAGATTTTTATTTTAGGAAGTTAAGTACTAGCCTGGTTTTCACAAGCTAGTTAATCACTGCCAAGTGACACCATGTCCCCTGGACAATGACTGATTTCTGTTGAGATTTTTACCAGTTCCACTTCAGCATCCTGAACAGTGGGAGTGCAGATATTCAATGAAGACAACTGGGCAGTTGTGCAGTTTATGCACTTTAATTGAAATTTCAGATCATTTACAACATTTTCAAATTCACATTCAAGTTTATTGTAGCCGTTTCATGAGTTGATAGGAATCTGTCCTGGTGTGCTCACATCGACACATCCAACAACATCCAACACAAGAAAATGCAACAGAGCATACCTATAAATGTAACAGAGTATCAGAGTACATGAGCCCTGTACTGTCCTGAGTGCTGGAGTTGAAGAGGAACAGTTCAGAATGCAGAAAAAACGGTCCATAGTGCAGAGGGCCAATCTGTTCAGTATATTTTGCACTGGCACTGTGTATTCATTCATGATTTTAGTACATTAAGTTGCAGTGCAAAATAATTTCACATGTAATGACATCTAATATTGATCAATTGAATTACCATCGTTTCAGTGGTATTTACATGTCTGAGAGTCTGGGGGTATGTACTATCACTGAATGATAATGTTCTGGTAGTGATGCTTGTGTATCTTTTGTCTGATGTGTGAAGAATGAAGAGGTGATATGCTTGGTTGGACGGGTAAGTGATGATGCCTTCATGTTCATTCTGGAGAATAAAAAGTAGTACTGTTAAACGATTAATCACATCCAAAATAAAAGTTTTTGTTTACATAAAATGTGTATGTGTACTGTGTTTATTTATTACATATATATAGACGAACATGCATGCATATATTTTGAAAATATTTACATGTATATACATTTATATAATTGTATTTTGTATTATATATAAACATATTTAATATATATTTATACATACTATATCTTCTTTAATATATATGCATGCATGTGTTTGTATTTATACATACTTAATAAATATACACAGTATACACACATTTATTATATAAACAAAATCTTTTATTTTTGATGTGATTAATCATTTGACAGCACTAATAAAAAGATATCTCATATCCACACATGTGTAAGAATAAATTCACTCTTCAACACAAACAGTCATGTCCAACATATACAGTTAAAGCAAATGTGCTGAAAGGTCCAAATAGTCCATAGCAGGCCTAAAGTGCTATTTAGTTTAAAGTGCTTCATAGTGGTTGATGCATGTTAGTGATAAGTTGCATTTGGTGGGTGTCCGACTTCAGTGTGGTAATGGCATTGGGAAAGAAACTGTTTATGAATCTTATGTTCTTGTTTTCATGAACCTATAGCATTTTCTGGAGGGCATTAGTTCAAATAGTTGGTGGGCAGTGTGGGATGGATCCTTGAAGATGCTGTGTGTCTTTTGGAGGCAATGGGAGTTGAAGATGTCATCCAGGGCAGAAAACTGCTGATTTGTGATGTTCTGTGCAGTCGATACAACTCTCTGCAGGGACAATGATGATGATGATGAGAATTTAAAAACAAAACAAAACAGAGTGGTCTCCTTCCTAATCTCCTTCCTCTGACTCCGGACTACTGAGGTCATATTCATCGTCATCAGTATCTGTCCAGCATTCTGAGTCCTGTATCTGGAGATCATCAACTATAGCGCGATATGTGCTTACAGCTTCTTGACATAACCTCTCCAGTGCAGAAGACCCGCCGCATGAGGACACTTTTCCAACCCTCCGCAGCGTCCTCCGACACGTCACCAAAATCTGTATTAAAATGGAAATTATTATACATCACATAGCAGGAGAGTTTTTTTTTTTTCCAAACATTACAATTACAAATATTAAACTAAAAAGCATATGTAGAGCCACATTTAACAGTAAGATGATACTAACTGTCTTGTTTTTGGATGTTTGTTGCATGGAAAACAGACATACTTTAATGAGGAAATAATGTTCAGAGTTTGACATTCTGCCCATTCTGATGTCCTTTTTGCGCTTCTCCACTCCCTTTATCTCCTTCTGGAGAGACTTGATGTGCTGGGACATCTCTTTGACCACGATGCTCTGCTCCTCCTCAAGGCGTTTAAGTAGCATAATTTGGTCAAAAACTGTCCGTTTTAACCTGAAGGAGTGGCCTTTAAGTAGAGGAAAGTGATGGAAAAAATGAAATTTAGTGATTTTGTGTTCATAATTATGTTACAAACCCAAACACATACCCACACACTGAATTTTTTTTAGACCATAGGCAGGTGGGGATACATTTTAGAAAACCTCACAATGGCATGCCAAACTTTTCAAGGAATCACACATCACTCAATGATTTTGCACTGTCACCAACATTCAGTTCTTGTAATCTGGCCTGTGTTCCAACCAAAACGTCTCAAGGATTTTGTGTGTGCTGCACAGACTGAAAAGTCTTTTAGGCTGGGGTGGCAAATGGTTCAGCTTAGAGGGAACACAGCTTGAAACAGTGATGCATCATGCATACACCTACACTGCTGACTTCAATTTTTACTCTGACTTAATGGGTGTTGCAACTACAGTTCAGAACATGTTCTGACTCTCATTCCAGCAAAAATGGATCTTTGTTTGGTGTCCTGATGTACTTTATCCTTTACACTCTGCTTCTCTCACGTAAAGGTATCAGTGAAGTCTCCGATATCCACATAGTTACAATAATGTAAGTCATAGCATACTTGTTCAAATTCCTCTCCTATAGTGTTTCCTGCTCCATCCTGATTTCTGCCACCCCATCTCACCTGCAATGTAGTGTTAGCTTAACATCATACTATTACTTTAAAAATGTGATGTTATGTTATCATGGATTATGCGCAAATTAAAATTTTCTGCACATTAAAGTTGTCATGTTTTATCTGCATAATATAATAAACAACATATCATAATCACATACTTATAATTTTGTCTGTTGTCCCCAATTTTAGATTGGGATAAACAATAATCATTGCTTAACTTTTTGCATTAGTTGCTGGATACTGTACCTCGCATTTCGCTGTATGAGCTTTGGCATGCATTACACTAAGAAATGGCCTCATTTCCATCAGCAGCTGAAGATCTGATGATTCTTCAGCCACTTTGCTTGTATGGCCAATACCTAAAAAACAAGAGCAGCATTAGCAAGCATTAACGGAACAAAATGAGGAATTTGTCATTTAATATACAGTAGGTTTACCGAGTTTCAATATGACAGAGAGAAATTACCTGCAGACAACATCCATGCAGAAGAAAGTGACATGGCTATGCCTGATTTGTAACTCTGAGGTGAAATGCTGTAGTAATACTACAAATCTGCGGAGCCATTTGACAAGACATCACCCAGACGTGCAGATTCTGGCACCCCCGCAGCCTAACAGACAACCGAAGATTTCAGACGCATTCAAAATTAAAATTCTTCTTACGAGGTATGCGACTGTTCTGACTTGTCCAATTTCCAGCATCAGTTTTTCATCTGATGAAATCAATTCTGTTTATTCATTAACATTTGAAACATTTGAAATATAGAGTTGAGTTCTGTTTTACTGTACACAAGTGTACTTAAAATTGAAAAGTGTTTATATACAGGTTTGTGGCTCTTAATTTCCTTTTATTAATTAACCACTTGTAATATTATGTTCACTGTTATTATTTTATAAATGTAGGATTTGTATTAAATCTATATTCATTCATATTGTCAAATCAAGAATTGAAATCGAATCGAGAATCAAAATCGAATCGAATTAAGAACTTGAAAATCGAAATCGAATCGAAACGGAACATCTGAATCGATACCCAGCCCTAACCTTAAGTCTCTGGATTAAATCGAGGCTCAAATAATAATGCTTTTACAGCCTTAAACACAGAGCCACGAACAACATCACAGCTCTGATCCAAAACCTGCTCTTGTGAAGCCAGACCTTTGACTAAACAGCAAAAGGTCTGGTCAACATTGCAGCTTATTTTGTCCAAGATCCACCCACTTAAACAGGAAGAGATGGCCTGTAACGCAAACATCCACAGTGTATTTGTTTTTTTTACCAGCTATAGATGTGCCCTTGTGAAAAAGAAATACACTTTAGTTTTTGGAATAGACTTTGCGTCACATCAACCTCCTAAATCTGCTAATTATTATTATAAACCAGGAACAAGTCATGTCAAAACCCAAGGGTGAATGTACAGTTTTCAAATCAATAACAACTCTAGAAACTAGATGGTAGGATAAAACTATATCACCTTCATTATAATAAATTAATCAATTGATTCAACACTTCAAGCACTGATGCAGTGTTTCTCTATGTCTCTTCAGAGAGGTTCACAGATGTCCTAAACCAGCAGCAGTAACAGCATTATTTTGGAGGTAAAAAGGGTGATTGTGTTTCCGTAACAGGACGACTGTTTACAAGCATCTGACAAGCTGAACTACATCCTCAAGACAGATCAGATATATACAGTCTACACACAGCAAAATCCCCAGTGTTAATTTAACACTCTGAGTGTGGACACATATAAACACTAAGGCAGTGTTAAAGTTAACACTGAAGCAGTGTTGAAGTTAACGAGATAATTAGGTGATTAACAAAGTGATGATTGATCATTATTGAAGACACCTGATGTTAATAAGCAGAATCACCAAAGGAGAAAACCAAAATTTTTAAGCAACCATTATAGTGGTCAATGTTTGCATTAGTTGGGCTCTTGACCCTTAAATCATCAATATTAGGTCTTATTTGGTTGCAATTACTGAGTTATAACAACCAGACAAGCAAAGAGCAAAAGTCAATATGATGGCATTGACTGTGCTTGACTTAATCATCATATTGTGACTTGAGTATTTGACATAGAACTTCCTCACAGATTACAAAAAAAACTGCGAGCAAACGATCAATCAGTTTTGCCATAATCAGACAAATGATGAAAAAAAGCTGAAGTTAATTTAGACACACAGACATGAAGAATCAGTGTGAGAATCACAACAACGGTGACCATCAAAAAGCGTGTTATAGCCAATCAGAACTCATCCATGACTCCCATCATGCATTGCGGCATGAATAAATTATGAGAGTTCAGAGTTGATCTGTTTATCTGAATATGCCGTTTGTCACCATTGTTGAGATTCATGGGCCGGTTCTTGATGCTTATGTGTGCCTAGGTGAAATACTTTTTTTTTTTTTAACAGGTTGTAAAAAAAAATCTTTCCAAAATGTATAGGAAGTGCAGGATCTTCTGTGGATTGTCAAGGCTATTACAATAAGCAAAAAAAAAAAAAAAGCTAACTTTGAGATTAGATTCTAGATGATTTACATCAAACAATGAATATGCTAAAACATAATCACCTGTTGACTTGAGCTTTTGGCTTGACTGGTTGTTTCAACTCAAATACAGCAGCCAAAGAGCCCAACTAATGCAAACATTGACCACTATAATGGTTGCTTAAAAATTTTGGTTTTCTCCTTTGGTGATTCTGCTTATTAACATCAGGTGTCTTCAATAATGATCAATCATCACTTTGTTAATCACCTAATTATCTCATTACCTTCAACACTGCTTCAGTGTTAACTTTAACACTGCTTCAGTGTTTATATGTGTCCACACTCAGAGTGTTAAATTAACACTGGGGATTTTGCTGTGTACCTGAGAGATTTTTTATATCTGAATCCACATCAGGAGGTAATTTGATTAGGTCTCATATATTTTCATGAGGTTTAGAAAACCACTGTAGCAAAGGCACAGTCCAAAGCTCATGTGTGTTGAAACCTGCTACACTTATCTGCGATTTTAATTTAGTGAATCTTAAGCAACGTGGTGCCATCTAGTGTAAAATACGAGTAAGAGCACTTTGGCAACACGAGAACTAGTTCACACAAAACTGATCACTCTGCTATTATTTACACTATAGTGTTGCTCCATTATTTTTTCCCTTTCTTGTGGAACACGAAAGAAAACATTGTGACGAATCTTAACATAGCATAGAAAGTTGTTAAATCATCTGTGCTCTTCTCGTAAGATAATTAAATAATTTAGACATTTGAGTAGAGTTGGCAAAGGTCATATAGCAGTGTCAATTATGTATGCATGTATGCATTTATTTAGCAGCAGTACGCGGTACAAAAATTTGCTTCACCTTGAGACATATTTCATTCAACCACGTGTATATTTAATTACAAGAATATTAATTTATAGCAAGAAATTAAACAAAACTTAGAAAAATGTGTGAAAAAATGCGTGAAACATAAATCATTAAATTAACAAACTATTATCAAACTATAATTCAATTTCCAACATACTGTAATTTTTGGTTTCACAACAAGGACATAATGATTAAAGGAATCATTTTCACTTCACTGCAGAAAGATATATAAGTAATAACCTTTCTGTGTACAAACACAAAACAAATAACCACATGCTAAACAGTTCAATTCTCAGCATTACTGCAAACAAAGTAAATGCATCTTTTGTATTGAACTGGCACCAGACCAGAAAAGATCCAGAGTGTCCCCCAGTGGTAAGGATTGCAATAACAAGAGAGAAAGCAATTAATTTCCCCTCGTTTCTTAAGAGTGCTGAACTTTGCCATTTTTTTTTTCCTAGCCAGACTTTTTAACTTCCTATCTATAAGATCACACATTGTTTTGACAACTGTCCTTTGTTTTCTCAGCCACACCAGGGCCATGAACAAATGAATTGTTTGTGATAATTGCTTCAGTGATTATGTGTCCCACTTTGCCCTAATTTATCTCATAATTTTTACTATTTTTTTTTCAAATAATTGATAACTCATTTTATTTTAAGTGTCACCTCTAGTCTGTAGTTCAGGTATACTAACTACACTGACAGTAAGGGTAGATTTCTATTTCATCACATTCAGTGTGGAGCTGTTTGTTTTTAGAGTAACCCACCTGTTTGTCACATAAAGTACCTGCACATGCAGGAGAATAGTAAGTAATGAAGTACTCAACAAACTGCATGGCTAAAAAGAGATAAAACTTATGAATATTGAAGTTCAAATTCCATTGGGTAAAGCAGAAATAAAGAAAATAAATCAAAGAACTCATGAATATAAAATGACAGGAAATGTGGTACAGAGAAACAGAAAAAAAATTGACAAAGGAAGAATATGTTTCAACAGTATAAAAAAAATTATTCCAAGATTATGAGTAGGACATTCTGGTTTAAATCATTCATTGTTTAAAATATGTTCCTGTGGTGGAATACAAACAACAGAGCATGTACTACTGGATTGTGCAGTGTTTACTAAGAAAAGAGAGGAGCTGTTTGAGAAATTGGGACATCTAGGTTTAACCCATGTTAATCTGTTAAACTGTGGTGTAGGACAATCTAAAATACAGTCTTTGAATAACAGGATTGAAAAACAGAATTTGAATCTTTCTTTCTTTCTTTTTCTTTCTTTTTCTTTCTGTGAATGATTTGTCCTTCCATTCTATTAATGCTTTACACTCCAGTCCAGTTGGCGGCAGTACACCATCAGTTGGCTTATCAACCGCCATTAAACAGTACCAGAAAAAGGTCAAAGTGAAAGTGAAAGCAAATCGCATCGGATTACTCGACAGCATCTTGCAAGATTCATAACCAGAAAATACCTTCACATGTTGCGGTAAGTTCCTTATAACGTTTCATAACTTTAATATCAGTATCATTTGGGTCTTAACAGACATGTCACATAAGGTATGCAGGGGTGCATTAACGTACAGGCTTTAACGGCCTACACTAGGGAAGGCCTAGCTGCACGTAAATTATATTTTTCGATTAATTATATGTCGGAGTTTGCAGTGTGAAAACATTATTCTATAAACAAACATACACTAACACTCAAAGGACTCGCAAAGGCATTTTCGTCCATTCAACCTTGCTGTGTAAAAAGACCCAGACCGGATAACTAGTTTCCTGTAATGTCACACTGTGAATTCATTCACTTACAAATGCGTGGATATCATAAATATGTAGCTATAGGTATAGATATATCTATAGTGGATATCTGTGTGTCATTTTGGGCTGATGATGCACGACTCAGATAGCACACGTACGTCTGCAAGATATCTGTTAAAGATCACTTGATCTGGAAAGCATCAGCTGTGTACAAACATCTGACAGACATCTGTAAGATGTCATATTTACATAAATTCTAAATCATTAACATCTTAAAGACATCTAATAGACGTCTATTTGACATCTGATTACTTTGGAAATGTAATAGGTTACAGATTACAAGTTACTTAAAATGTAACAAGTAGTGTAACTTTTCAGTTACTTTATTAAAATAATGTAACTTTTACTTTAATTACTTTTTGATTACATTTCTAAATTTCTAATATTTTCAACTGTTAATCATTTTGAAACATTTAAACCAGGCAGAGTAAACCTTACAGTAGCACTCAACACTGATTACTGTCAGACTTTCAAAATCCTTTATCACTTGAATTAAGATTATAATAAGTAAGGGATAATATACATCTTTATTTTGCGATAAGATCTGGCTGAATGTACATTATCTCACTTATTACACAGCTGCTTGATAGATTATTTAGATGTTTCGTGGCAAATTTATTAGACACAAAACACTGATCTGAGTTGAAATATTTGAACGCAAAGCTTCCACGAAGAAATCAGTTGCTAGCAAACGGCAAGTTCAAACTAGACATTTTAGGGATACAGTGCAGTCATACCAGTTTTCTTACACAACATTTCACCACATAAATAATTAAGTAGTAGTACTAGTTTGTTAGTTATCTTATAATACATTACAGTGTAAAAAAAAAAAAAAAAAAATGTCAGCAGCTGCGTTTGTATGAAACAATAGAGCAAGTCCACGATACCAGGATGACAGAATTAAGAAATTGTCCACATAATGTTTAGTTAAGCTTTAATATTTTATTAGCTAACCAAACACAAAGCTTCTGCCAAGAAAAATTATCAAGCATATAGCACTGACTTAAGTTGCCCCGAATGAGTCTGAGCTGTGTAATAATATAATTTAAAGCACAGCCACCACAAATTCAGACTTTTTTTTTTTTTTTTTTTGTCCTTTTTATGCCTTTTATTGTGATAGGACAGTAGAGAGATGACAGGAAAGAGCTGGGAGGAGAGAGGGGAGCGGGATCGGCAAAGGCCCTCAAGACGGGAATCGAACTCGGATCACCACGCTATATGTCATAAAAAGATCATAACATAAATAACATCATAACAAGAAATAGTTTAATAGCTATGATACTGGGTTTGAAATCAAATGTTTGCATAGTTATGACAGAAAACACTAGCTTCTAACAATGCCTTGGAAAAACAATCTTAAAAAATAAAGTTTATGCATAAACCCAAATAGGAAGTAAAACAGTTATCGAATAAGCATGTGTCCTATTCTGTGTCCTAAACTCCTGAAACATTGGTGTCTCATTTTAGAGCAGTCAATGCAATTTATGAAAAAAGAAGTCAATTAAATCTGTAAGTGGGGGCGGGTGTGTGAAAAAATTCAGATGTAATCCCCTTTGTAATCACTGGCATTTTTCAAAAGTAACTGTAATTTAATTACATATTGTTTCTCAGTAACTGTAACTAATTACAATTACATTTACTTGTAATTAAATTACATAATTCCATTACATGTAATTAGTTACTCCCCAACTCTGTCTGTTATATACATGAGCTATCAGGATGCTATCAATGCTCCGACACTTTCCCATTAATAATGGGGAACAAATTTCTATCTGGATTATTTAGATCTGTCATTGACCCTGTGTCTCATTGTTGTCCGTTGACAGCAACATTGCTCAAAAAGTTGCTCTGTGTATCATCAGCCTTAGTCACTGTGTTCCAGAGGTACTGGAATCGTAATATTACTTAAATGTGATAATTGCACTTTAAAGCGGTCATGAACTGCATCTGTTTTTTATTTTGCACTGTTCTCTGAGGTCCACTTATACTGTTATCAAGATTTTTAAATCAAAATTGAGAAGTAATAGGCTATTTCCTGTCCTGTTTTTAACATGAGAACGCTCTGTTTGAATAGGTGTGGTGGATTGTAGACTAGGAAGTAAACACCCACTGCTATGATTGGCTAACACTTGCATGTTTGACAGTCTACATCCTTCACCGATGGACGCTGCTGTGATTTAGGTTAAAAACACATAAATACTCATATCAAATTCTGCCTTGTTTGCAAATGAATCCATGGTAAAATGAAGTGAACAAATGATCGAGTTTTTACTGACACGGTCTGGAACTTCATTAAAAATAAAGTTCACCCACTCTTTCCTAAATGTTGGGATCAGAAGGAAGGCAATGCAAAAACAGTTTTTTTCCACAACTTGGCACTGCCCAGCATCTTGTTGTCTTCGGAGTCATCTTTATTATTTGGTTTCTGCGTAGACCTGTATGTTCACCTCTCCCGAATCGGTGAGCGGAGCTAAACAGGCAGTGATGTAGAAGTAGGTGTTAATCTTCTTTTGTAGAGGCAGTGTTTAGCCACATTGTTACGTAACAGAGTTATACATCCCACAACCTGTCATTTTGGCAGACTGGCTTCAATATAAAGTGTTTTTAGACTAATGAGGAAGTTTTGACTTTACAGAATCTTTTATAGTACAGTGACCTCTTATATGTCAAAAGATAAACGGAAGGTTGGTTTCTCTGTTCATGCCCCCTTTAAATGGCTATGATTCAATTAATTAAGCGCAAAACAAAAATGCAATCACCAAATAGCCCACATTTAGGCCATCTTAATAGTTTCGATCTACTGATAATAAATAAGGAATGTTTTGTGTAAATTATATCATAAACTGTGTAAACTCACATTTTGGCCAGGAACGTTTTAATGGCATTTTCTTTCCCTATTATATTACCTCCATAAAATGCCTGTAATAATGTAGTGTGTACTTTATGTAGCAGCTATAATTCTGCTGTTCTACCACCGGCACCTTTTGGCAAAGAGTGAACTTGCATATTCACTTATATTATAATTTTATGCATAGCAGTGTTGTAAAACAATTTATTTTTTGTGAAGAGACTGCAGAGTTATATGTGAACTAGTAAAAGTTTTTCAAATAATCCTGAAAAAAGTATTTTAACTATCTAAAATTCAGTACAAAATTCAATACACTTAAATTTAGTGTATAATTTATGTTCTCTGACTCCACATACAGGCCTGAAATCAAGTCTCATCTAGCAGGAAAAGAAGCAGAAAAGCCTGTAAAATGAGTGTCTTTGAGGAGAGAGAGGAGGAGAAACCTGCCTGTGAAATGAGTGTGTATGAGGAGAAAGAGCAGGACACTCCTCTAGACACTCAGAGAGCAGCATCTCCAGGATTCAGCTGTGTGTCTATGAAGAATAACGACTCCATGTTTCTGCCCCCTGATCTCAGTGATGGACCTACTGTGTGAGTGTCATCTAGTTCCTCAACTATTTGCTGTATAGTGAAACTTGGCTATGAAATCATTTAAATTAATTTCATAATTTAAAATCACTGTATAAAGAAAAGAAGGCCTGAAATCAAGTCTCATCTAACAGAAAAAGAAGCAGAAAAGCCTGTAAAATGAGTGTCTATGAGGAGAGAGAGGAGGAGAAACCTGCCTGTGAAATGAGTGTGTGTGAGGAGAAAGAGCAGGACACTCCTGTAGACACTCGTAGAGCGGCATCTCCAGGATTCAGCTGTGTGTCTATGAAGAGTAACAACTCCATGCATCAGCCCCCTGATCTCAGTGATGGACCTGCTGTGTGAGTGTCATCTAGTTCCTCAACTATTTGCTGTAGTTAAACTTGGCTATGAAATCATTTAAATTAATTTCATAATTTAAAATCACTGTATAAAGAAAAGAAGGAAGATGATCTTGCTGCTCACCCACTAAAGCTCTAAATCTGTCTGTACTGTGTCCCAGTGAGGTGATTTTAATGGTCAGCTGAGGGTAACAGGTTTATGCAAATAACCAAGGCAGAGCTGATTCAGAGATTGTTTTGTCATCTGATTTTACATTAATCTTAATAATAAAAGATTAGTTAAACTCTCAGATGCCTGCAGACAAACATCCAAAAGATTTTGTTCTGCTCTGAATAAAATTCTTTAGAAGAGCGAGAATAACAACTAAAAATTGACACACCAGAAGCATTTAGAAGTTTTGTAATCACACTTGATGAACAGTATGTATTTCTAAATTTAAAACAATGAATTTGACCCTAATCTTAAAACTTATATAATCTGTTTAGAAGCATTTGAGCAGGTCTGTCTGCTGTCATTAATGGTCTGATGCTCAAAACAAACCACTCTAAACTTGTCTTACCCAAGACCCGGTGCCGGTCTCGAACTCGACCAGTATCCGAGGCACTTGTAGATATTTTGGACCTGAACCCGTTCGGGTCTTGAATCTAAGTGAACTCGTGAAGACCTCTACATTAGAATAAAATTGTGGTGTTTAGTGTTGCAGCGTTGCAGACTAGTGGTTGAAAGCCACACAAAGCACATAAAATTGACAAATGGGCACGTCCGCTCTTACAGGAAATATAAGGTGGGCAGACAGTTCTTTCTTTAGATATGCATTTTTAGCTGTTAGACACTTTATTGGGAGTAGTGTGCCTTTCATAATCATACCCATTTAATTAGATTTGCCACATGTTAACTCCACTTATATTGGATATTGGAAGTGATATTTGAATGCCCTTGAACTAATATATACACACACACAGAAATCCCCAGAGTAAAATTAACTCTATTCAGAGAATATTTGGTCCCTCTCTAAACAGAGTTAAATTAACACTGAAGCAGAGTTAAAGTTAATGAGATAATTAAGTGATCGATTAAATGATGATTGTGCATTAGTGATGAAACACCTGCTGTTAACAAGCAGAATCACTGAAGAAACGAGAAGCACAAGAACTACAGCTGACTTCAGCCACTGATGAAATCAACTGAAATAAAAGACATTAAATCTCTCAAAATGTGATTAAACAACTCCACAAATATCATCAGCTTCACTCATTACTAACCAGATTGACTTTAAAGTGCATATTGCAGGTTAGCGACCCCAGTGAGTTGATGTATAGAAAAATAATGTAGGAACTAGATTTTCTTGAAACTATACTTTAAAATACGATATTAAGGCTTCTGGAGTTGTTTTTGTGAGAGAATTTTAGTTCCGCATCTGAAAACCGCCAAAACCGGAAGTGACGTAAGGAGAGGGAGTGCGGTCAATGTAAACAATAGAAAAACAATGAATCGCAATGATCGTTCGGACGCGGAGGAAATTTAAATGTTTATTTACACTCGTATGACGGACCACACGTACAATTATGAGTCTGCTATGTGGCCAAGAGAGCAGGGACAACCCAGGATTAGACAGAACAACGATCAGACGAGACGAATTGAGTTGTGGTGTGAGGAGAACAGGGAAGATGTTTTGGTGAGAGACCAGTGTTATCTTAGATATAACGTTACACACGTTAGCAAACGATATGTAATCAAGCTAAAGTAAAGCTAATATTGGTCATCTACGAGTACTGATACTACTTACCCGTAACAGAAACTAATAATCGTTAATCAAGCGTGTCAAACTCGTTAATATCCGACACTAACGTTATGTGATATAGCGGTTTCTCATCAAAGCAGGAAAGAGAGAGAGGGAGATAAACACGTTTGTGTTTCATTATATTCTTGTGTGGGAAACCCTTACCTTCATGTGTTGTGTCAGTCATGAGTAGACAGTTTACAGAGAAAGAGTGACTTTATAAAGGTTTTGAATGGCCCCATTTTGGTGACAATCAATAAACAATAATCACAATCACAAATTGTCTTACTGTATAAAAACTTGTTTATGAAGTTTACATCACATATATATCAAGCAGATCTGCATTTATGGTTAATTCAATTCAGTTTTATTTATACAGCACTAAATCATAAATATTGTTTCATAGCACTGTTAATACCTAACTTAAAACACAACATTGCAACTGTTAATATATATATTAACAGTTTATATATTAATATATATTAAGAGGGATCTGGAACAGGGAGCAGGTGTAGTGGAAGACAAGACAGTGCTGCAGTGACCTGCAGTATTCTACTATCATTCATTGCTGACCAAGCTTTTCCACTTGACCTCCATCACATCTGCATCTCCAATAGGAGTGGAAGCTGCAGTCCAGTAGAGGTGGTTAATAACAGCTGCCCTCCACTACTTCAGATCATCACACACCGTCATGTCTTGCAATGTCTCCCAAAGTCTTATAAACACACCACATGAGAATAAATTACCAATTAGTTGTGCAAACGATGTCACTAAGCTGTAACTAGACCTGATGGTTTCAATATTAACAAACTGAGGTTAACTTACCAGTTATGCCTTCTCAAATGGTAACGTTTTTACACGGTTTTATTATATTGCTAATGCTTACAAGCAAGCCGCGGTGCTTTACAACAACGTATACACATCTCGTTGCCTCTCATCATTAAATAATTATGTTCACTGATTTGGTAGTTAATACATGTTATAAAAATACTACTACTAATAATAAAAAAAACCAAGACTTGCAGTGCACAGTTCACGTTTTCGTCGAGCTGCATCTCTGACGGATCCGGACGAACCACAGGCTGACGGCGGACCCGATGAAGGCGCTGTGTGCACCGAAGGAACCGCACCAGCTCTGAGCCTGCTTCGGCATCCCATGTTGAACTGCATCATATCGCCGGGACAATAAACTGAACGCTAAACACCACCGCGTTTTTCTAAGCAAATGCGCTAGTGAAGGCCCATCTCCCATCTCTCACAAACGCACACAGGCACGGAAGATAGCGCCATCCTTTTCCTTTTTAGCAAACCTGTGGACTCGATGTCCTGACAGGTTGGAGTTTGGGCAACCTCCAAAAACACAATAATTTACCATGACGATAATCAATTGAAATAAAGAAATAACTACAGAAAACACACTGACTCAAGACCGCTCCTAGTGAAAACCAATAGACCGCGGCAAACGACTCAAGGTTTGCTTTAGTTGGTCTCTTGACCATTTTTAGTAATTTCAAATACTTGTAAGCAGTTGCAATATTGTTTCACAACAAACATTTGTGCTGACTCAAATGTTTGAAGTTCCAGATTGTTTTACATTTTCTGCTTACAAACATCACCACAATACTTTAGTGTTGAAAATAAAGAGCTGCATCAGCTCTGGTTTTTAAACATGAACACTTATCATACGATCCTCAAGAGTGGAGTTTTTTTTTTTTTTTTTGCCTGCTGTAGTTTCACAGGGTTGTTTATATATAAAATCTAAATGCATAAATTGGGAAAAAATTAGTTCAGATGTATTCAAATCAGCTCATGATAAATGTATCATCATATAAAAGCAGCTGTTATGTGCTTAATGGAAAGCATTGACCGCTCTATACAGTTTGCTAAAAAAAGAGATCTTGCCCAGAAAGTCGAGGGTGAAGAGTCCAAATAAAGCAAATGCTGATCTCCATGATTGTGGCATCATTTTAACCACTAAAACATCAACATCTGATTCTCTGTAATTCTCAATAAGAGCTTCTGTAAACGTGTGACAGAAATAAAGTCAGTCTGGTGAAGCTGCTGATGCTGTTTGTGGAGCTGTTTAATCATCATTTGCTGAGATCTTGAGAGATTTAATGACAAATTTTCTTTCAGTTGATTTAGTATGTGGCTGAAATCAGATATAGTGCTTGTGTTTCTCTTTTCTTCAGTGATTCTGCTTGTTAACTGCAGGTGTTCATCAATAATGCTCAATCACCTTTTAATTGATCACTTAATTATCTCATTAACTTCAACTCTGCTTCAGTGTTAATGTAACTCTATTTAGAGAGGGACCAAATGTCCTCTGAATAGAGTTGATTTTACTCTGGGGATTTTACTGTGTACATATAAGGTCAAAGAGATGAGGATGAGACTGATCTACGTATCACTCTTTGACTTATTTATTTTCAAAGTAGAGAAGAAAACATGCATTAGAGTAACTCTATAAGTAGTATGGAGAAAGTATGTTGCTGTGGATGAAAAGTGATGCAGTCAAGAGGAGAGGAGCTTAACAATGTCATGATCCCTGTCTGTTACTTGTCTTGTGTGTGTGGACTTTTCCACCTGTGTGCTACTTTCCATCTCTAGTGCCATTTGTAGTTGATTTGTGGTCCTGTTGTTTGAATGATCCCCTTGATTGTTCCCCAGATGTGTATTGTTGTCTTGTTATCTTGTTAGCGTCTCTGTGTGTAAATAGCCTGGTGTTTTATGCTGTATTCCAGACAGCTCGAAATTTAGATTTTTTCCCACCTCCTACTTGGAAATAATGTCTGTAATGCCGCTTGAAGTCGGACATCTGACCTGTGAACTCGGGATGCCAATGAGCACAGTGTGGAGCTACCTTATGTCAAATTTAAAACATGAAACATTAACTTTATAAAATTATACTTTAAAGGAACCGTATGTAGGATTGTGGCCAAAACTGGTACTGCAATCACTTTCAAAATACTATAGAACGGCGTATCCCCTCCCCCTCCCCCCTGACTAAGCTGCAGGATTCCGCAGGAACGTAGGCTGCTACAAGGAGCTTCCAATGGCAAGTGACGAGTCCTACACAATAAGTTTTTTTTTTTCTTCTGTTACTTATGTTTATGCTTCACGAGAGATGTTTTGCGAAGTAATTATGTGTCGCAAAAATTTACTAAAGGCGATTAGCCAAATATTTCGTAAAGATGTACTGTAATACCACATTTCAGTCGGAACATAGATTGTTTTCATACCGTGCTAGTGGTGCGATATAAAGCTTTTTATGAACGCATTTAGCACGGGCGACCGTGGAAAATCCACTGTGTACGGAAATTTTGATTTTTTCCCACCTCCTACTTGGAAATAATGTCTGTAATGCCACTTGAAGTCGGACATCTGACCTGTGAACTCGGGACAGATTGCGTCATTTGATCTCACTGCTGCCAATGAGCACAGTGTGGAGCTACCTTATGTCAAATTTAAAACATGAAACATTAACTTTATAAAATGATACTTTAATTTATGGCTGGTTTCAAAATGAACAGCAGCATTTTTATGTTATTTTTTTTCTTTTCTTTTTTTATTTTTTTTGCCATAATTGACACAAACATTTTAAAAATGCTGTTGTTGTATTATGGCGACATCATGGGGGTTGTTTTGTTTTGTTTTGTTTTGCGTGAGGCTGCTGTCGATAGCTATGAAGATTGTAAGTTATGTTAGCGCTACATTAATTTTAGTGCTAAGTTTAATGTACAGTAATACTAGTATCACTCAGCTGAAGGCAGCGCTAAGCTATAGCTAAGTGTCAGCCTGTAACAGCCTGTTTCAACACCTCACATTTAGCCCATCAGCTGCTTCAAAAATTTGAGTGCTGAAATTAAGATTTACAGTGGTTTATTTGCCCTGACTAAGTTCATGTAACATCTTAACAACAATCCTTGTTGATTGTAGACTGTAGTTGTCGCTCAAACTTCTTTTAATCATATAAAGGTGTTTATCCTTGAATGGTGCACTGCAAAAAATGCTTTCCTACTTAGAGTTTTTGTCTTGTTTCTAGTCCAAATGTCTAAAAACTCTTAAATCAAGAAGCATTTTCTAGACAAGTAAAAATTGTTCTTGTTTTCAGGAAAAAAAAAAAAAAAAGTCAAAATTGAGTTTTTCCCTTAAAACAAGCAAAATAATCTTAATCTGAAATCGAAAACTAAAAATAACGAAGATGATTTTCTTGGCAAAAAAAAGATTTGATTGAAGAATTATTCGATATTTGATATTAGATATATACAAGTTTGCACCCCTGCTGAACACAAAACTTGTGAAAATCTGTTGAATGGTCTAATTTACTACTACACAGTTTGACTTTGCAACAATAGAAACAATTTAGGAATTAGATTCTCTGAATTGCCTTTACACAAATTTTAAAGAAAGAATCAGCAAGGCTTTTAGGTAGATTATATTTTTTTTTACTTAATTGAGCTTCTCTCTTTTTTATTTTGGATGTTATGACATTCATACTTTAAATATGCAGGGCATTATCTGCTATCAATATCCGTGCTGTGCATCATTAATCTATAGTGGGGGTTCAGTCTGAAGTCCACATCCAGACTGTGAGAGACGAATGTTTGTCCTGTGGTCCCGTGCTGAAGTCACTATGTCAGTATGTTGTCACTGTAAGCTTATTGTTGGCATGAAAACCACTAAAAAAATGTGCACCATGTCTACACTGCACACAAGCAACAAAAAAACAGCCTCTCTCTACACTGGATGTTGCACGGTGTGATAGGAGTGTGAAAAAGAGTAAACACTGAAAAATAGATTTCTTTTTTGGACTGAACAGTTTAGTTTTGTGTTGTTTATGCACATAGACCATGATGGTCTGTAAAACTGACTCTAAGTAATTGAGGATCTCTGGTCTACAGTGTGTAATAAACAATGCTGGTCGTAGAACAGAACTTTGAGGAACTTAATTTGCAATGTCAGGAATTAAATTGGCACAACATATAGAATGCTAATAATTACAGTTTGTCAAATGAACAGTTTTTTTTGGTTAAGTTAGACATGTAAAGAGACATTTAAATATTTTTTTCTATTTTGATTAATATATTTTATGTTTGTTTATGTCTCTTTGTTCATCTAAATGTATTTTCAGTGGTGGGAGAGCTGACCGGATCAGATGTGTGTCCTGTCAGAGATGCAAGTCCTCACACTGTCACTGTCACATCAGTCATCATGACACAGAAGCAGATCTGCAGCTCAATTCTCAACAACCAGTGCATGATGATCTGCAGAGAGTCAAAGACCAGCACAAAACCAGCATGAAGAGCAAGTATGAGAGCTTATTTGAGGGAATCAAACTACAAGAGAATCAAACCCTCCTGAACAGGATTTACACACAGCTGTACATCATAGAGGGAGAGAGTGAAGGAGTGAATGAAGAACATGAGGTGCTACAGATGGAGAAAAGATACAAGACTCTCCAAGACACTCCAATCAACTGCAGTGACATCTTTAATCCTTTATCTGAACCAGGATATGAGGAGAAGACAAGAGAGATGATAAAAGAAAAGGTGAGAGAGAAGAGAAAAGAGAAGGAAGACAAAATAAAGACTGTTCTTACTAAAGGCATCGCTGGAATTGGAAAAACCGTCTCTGTGCAGAAGTTCATTCTGGACTGGGCCGAAGGAAAAGTCAATCAGGATGTAGATTTCATGTTTGTGCTTCCATTTCGAGAGCTGAACTTGATTAAAGATCATCAGTACAGTCTTCACAGACTTCTGCTTGACTTTCATCCTGAACTTCAAGATCTGGACTCAAAGATTTATGATGAATGTAAAGTTGTGTTCATCTTTGATGGTCTGGATGAAAACAGAATTTCACTGATGTTTTCAGACAGTCAGAAAGTTTCTGATGTGACTGAGATTTCATCAGTGGGTGTGTTGATGTCAAAGCTCATGAAAGGAGATCTGCTTCCCTCTGCTCTCATCTGGATCACCACCAGACCAGCAGCAGCCAATCAGATCCCCTCTAAATACATCAACCGTGTGACAGAAATTCAGGGATTCAGTGACCCTCAGAAGGAGGAATATTTTAGGAAGAGAATCAGTGATGAGCATCAAGCCAGCAGAATCATCTCACACATCAGAAGAGCAAGAAGCCTCCACATCATGTGTCACATACCCGTCTTCTGCTGGATCTCAGCCACTGTGCTTCAAAACATCCTGAAACAAGATCTCAGTGCAGAAATCCCTCAAACTCTGACTGAAATGTACATCTACTTCCTGCTCATTCAAACACGTATGAGGAACCAGAAATATGAACAGAGAGATTCAGAGAAACTCCTGCAGTCCAACAGAGAAGTGATTGTGAAACTTGCTGAAGTAGCTTTCAATCAGCTGATGAAGGGCAATGTAATCTTTTATGAGGAGGACCTGAGAGAGAGCGGCATTGATGTCACTGATGCCTCAGTATATTCTGGGATTTGCACTGAGATCTTTAGAGAAGAATCTGTGATTTATCACTGGAAGGTTTACAGCTTTGTACATCTGAGTTTTCAGGAGTTTTTCGCAGCACTGTATGTGTTTTACTGCTATTTACACAAGAACAGTGAGGTTCTGAATATATTCCTAACAGGAATGTACAGAACTTATTATGGAAATGTTCCTCTGGATGAGTTTCTGAAGGGAGCAGTGAATAAAGCCTTGAGCAGTGAAAATGGACACCTGGATCTTTTCCTTCGATTTCTTCATGGCATCTCACTGGAGTCCAATCAGAGACTCTTACAGGATGTACTGATACACACAGAGAACAACCCAGAGAGCATCCAGAAAATAATCCACAACCTCAAAAAAGATCAATATAACGATGTCAGTCCTGACAGATGGATAAATCTGTCACACTGCTTGATTGAGATGAAGGATAACTCTGTTGTTGAAGAAATGCAGGCATTTTTAAACTCTAAATCAAAAGAAAAAAGTCTTTCTCTTACACAATGTTCAACTTTGGCAAACATGATCCTGATGTCAGAGGAGGTGCTGGATGAGCTTGACCTTAACAAGTACAACTTCAAGTCAAAAGAGGGTCGATGGAGACTGTTACCTGCTGTGAGGAACTGCAGAAAAGCTCTGTAAGTGTGAAAATATGAACATACATTTGTTACATTTTGATGGTTGATGGAGATGAAGAGTATTATTTGGTCTTGTGTTCATAAGCATAAAATATAAATTATGTCTTTTAAGAAAACATTAAAAACTAGGGATGTGCACTATTATTGGCACATCAGCTGTGATGTATCTTTGGTGATATGCCTTTGTTCATTGTTCATTGGTTTCGTTTTGACAGGTTAAATTAGCCACAGTATGCTCCTGTTTTGATTGACTCAATATTCTTAGTCACCATTAAATTGTAAATAAATAATCCCTTCTTACCATTAATATAATTATTTCTTTTTATTCATGTGACCTCATAATCTTTAATCATAAACATTATCCCTTCCTGGTCAAAAATGTATTATTTATATATTTTTTAAGATTCTGTCTGTTTCATAGACGTTTCAGAAAATCCTTAATATGGACAAAGGCATCTATCGATCGCTGTAGCTGAATAAAAAGAAGATAGAAATGCTTTAACTGATCAAACATTAAGACAATAAGCACATGACTTAGGGCTGCACAATTAATCAAATTTCTAATTGTGATTACAATTACAATTATAAAACAAACAAACAAACAAACAAACAAAACTACTTAGTCGAGCATAAACCCGCATGTCTTTGATTTCAGTTTGCCCTTGACTCGCCCCGGTAACGGCCTCACTTGTTGTCTGGACTCTCACAACTCAACACATCACTGCTGTTTCCTCTCTCACCACTTTCTCTTCCTCTTATTCTGTGATTTCAGCTCATTTCAGCTCTTTCACCTGATTGGCTCTTTTATTAGACAATTAAAACCTGTGCGGTTCATTCCAAAACCATCACAATTGTTTTAATTTAACATTTTTTACCCCTTTTTTATATTTAAATGGGTGGTCTAATGGATCTTTTCGAAGGCTTGATTGTGTTTATGTCTTCGTGCTTTGTTTTTTAAAAATCACATTATTTTTCAAATATCTTATCTTTATTTTACACTGCTTTTCAACTAGCATAAAAACAGCTGGTCGATTTCCTGTTCCCTCAGAAGTTCGCAATGGGCTCTGATTGGTTAGCTGGCTGAGTGTGTTGTGATTGGCTAAACCGCCTCTAGTGCGCGTCTAAATGTCCCGCCCCTCATCAGCGGCATGTGCTCCGGTTGAAGTAAGCTGTTTTCTGGTAATGTGTTAGACGTCCGGTTCATAATCCACCATAGGGAAATAACGAGAAGAATATCAAAGTGCAGTAAACAGTAAAACAGTTTGCACTACAAACCAGTGTGTTCACAATTAAGATACATTAAAATAATATGGTAAGACACACCAGTTTTCAGTATCGAGCAGCAAAACAAGCTTTTTGTGCAGCTAAAAATAGCTGGAAGTGGATGAGACCGGAAACCAGACACAACAAATTTACAAATGGCTACATCCACTCTTACGGGAAAAATAAGGTGGATATCAGTAGTAGGTTCCTGCACAACCGGAGGCTCCAGTTTCAGGACTGCATTTCTAGGAGCCTGATTTTTGTAACAGCGCCATCTAGAGGAGACCTGATTCAAGCATAAAACAAAAACTATTTATTTTTTATCTTTCCATCTTATTTTTAATGTAAGAGCTGGTGTGAACTTGTGTTCGAGGCGGTGTCAGCAATCTCCATTTAGCCTATTTAGCTGTGCAAAACAGTTCATTGTTCTGCTGAATGTTATAAACTAGCATTTGTATTCAAATGATCTTACATTTATTAATGTACAAATAAACACACTATTTTGTAGCACAATTCTGTACCGTTTACTGCACTTTATGTGTGTCACACATCAGACGTGAATCGCAGTGCCGCGGCTAATGAAAATAGTATGAAACGTTAATACATACATATATACAATAAATAAAATAAAATAATACCAAAAAACTATAGAGTCCTAGAAATGCGGTCCTGAAACTGCAGCCTCCGGTTGTGCAGGAACACCCTTCTCGTCTATATTGCTTATCAGTTTGAGACCGAATGAGACACAGAGGATATTAGTGAAGAGGATCGTGCAGAACTTGTGCAAGCACAGCTCTTAATGGTAGGCCTATGTTTTGTTTGTTGTTGTCTCATACTTTTAGATACATTGTTATTAAGCTATTGCTTATGCTAGCTTTTAAGATATGGATTTATCATGATTAAAGCTTTAATACAGAACGCCAACCGCATGCACGTCCATGTTTAATGCTTGTCATAGCTTTGTGAAAATAAGTGTATAAGTGGAATAGTTCATTGTTGGAGCAGCTGAGCTGATCTGAGAGAGAGAGATGCAGAGCAGAGCGTGTGCAGAGCAGGGGATGAGAGGAACAGGATTGAGAACTGCTGCTTTAGAACATTGATTTTGAAACTTGTGAATCCATTAGAATGGGTAGAAGACAGAATTGTGATTCATACAGCATATGAATAGATTTTTACGTGCACCCCTAGTCGTCTTCCTCTTCTCCAAAGCAGCGCAGCATTTAAGGACCCTTCGTTGCATGTTCCCGGGGGCAGGTTATCTGGGTGTATGATGTCATTAACCCGTAATTAGTTTGTTGTAGTCCCTTATCAGCCGTTCTCTGTAGGTGATGCTATGCTAATTCTTTAAAAGACAATTTCTCCATTTGCATTGAACTTTGAGCTTCGTGACTTTGATTTTGTTTATGCTCATAGAGCTACATTACACACTAACAAAAGTTAAAAAGGTGAAATTGAATTATATGACCCCTTTAAAGAAGAAACTATATATAAAAATGTAGTATGCAGTGTTTCAAACAGTGGTATAAAGCTATTAAAAACATCATTCAATGTAATTTGCGATAATCGTAATTAATCATTGCAAGGTAATAATCCACAATAATGATTTTGTCATAATCGTGCAGCCCTAACACAACTATAGTTTATAGAATAAACTCGTTTGGGGAATAAAGGGGTAATAACCTGCAAAATTATAAAGCCTTTATACTGTAAGTATTTCATAACTAAAGGGCACCTATTCTGAAATTACTTGGTATGTATGACACACAGACCGAAATTTTCATAACTTAAGAAGTATTTATCTACTATGTTAGGAAACAACAGTATGATTTAGAACAAGTTGCCTTATTGTAATAACACAAAAAAATATGATGCAGTATATTTTTACATTACGTACTGGGTACTTATTGTATTATTAAAACAAATATCTTACATGACATAGATACAGATAGCTGAAAGTATGGGGAAATTATGTAATGGGTTTGTGATATGATTTGGTTTAGAAATTTCCATATGAAAATTTACCTGATGAAAGAGTGTTGCATATGGTCATCTCAGCAGCGAGTCACGTGAGCAGCATTGTGCCGTCGAGGTGCAGTACAGTGAAAAACTATACATTACCTGTTTCCAGCTGCTCCAAGAATATAACATAAATATAACATCATAATACACAACTATGTGCAAAAATACACTCTTGTTATATGTAGTTGCTGTGTAAGTGTAACATCTGCGGGTTGTAATTTAAAGTGATCCCTTTTTACCCTCTTGTTACCTGTAGTTGCTGTGTAAGTGTAACATCCGCGGGTTGTAATTTAAAGTGATCCCTTTTTACAATTTTAGTTATGCTGCAATAGATATGTTTCAAGGTTATTAACAATGAACTGTATTACATAGTCAAATGCAAGGTTCAAAGACCTTAAGTTAACAATGAAATATTTTTATTATTTAACAAAATTTTAACAGAACTTTTCAAAGAACAGAATGCAGAAAAAAACAAATGCAAAGTACAAAAAAAAAAAAAAAAAAACAGTAAAAACAAACAAACCACAAATTGTGTTCTAAATTTATTTTTAATAGGCATGCTGTCAGTTATTCTTTTCAGCTGTGGGCAGGAGTCAACAAATTTCTGGAGATCTTTTGCATATACTTGCAAAGTTGTCCCTGCAGTATATGAGGGAGCAGAAAAGTCGTCCCCCTCTGATGCAATTTTCAGCTGTGATCACAATCAGAGAAAAAAAAACATTGCAAAAAAAAAACCAAAAAAACATAATGTTAAGAAGTACTGCACAAAGCTTATATTTAACCAAATATAAAAATAAAGACTTCTGTGAGGAATCTGTGTCCAGTAGGTGTCACTAAACTCCACTCTGATTGACTCAAACTTACCTTAACTCCTGGGTATACCCTATACCTTATGAAAATTAAACATGTTTATATCTTAGTTAAAAAAAAAACAAAAAAAACATTGTTATTATAGTTAAACGATGGGTACCACAAAACAGCCATGGTTGTTCTGCAAAACCTCTTCAGCCCTGTTGCACATTTTGCATTTTCACAGAGTTAGGCGTACTTTAATTTAAACTCACCCCGTCTTCATCCAAGGTGTTCATGTCTTTCTTTCATCAGTCCTTATTCCTCAGCTGGCATCGTGTAGAGCCCTTTGAAGCTTCACTGAAACTGCGTTTTTAACCTTCAATTCGCTGGCCACCATGAAAGTCCACTGTATGAAGAAAAATCCTGGTTTTCCTAAAAAAAATGTAGAATTTCTTTGCGACTGAAGAAAGAAAGACATGAACATCTTGGATGACATAAGGGTGAGTAACTTATCAGGATTTTTTTTTTTTTCCATTTATGTTTGTTGTAAAATTATGAACAAATACAATAAAACACCACCATGTGTTAAAATTTAAGTTAAAGGGTTTTCTGTACATAGAGACTATTTTATCAATTTAATGCATCTAATGTTTGTGTGTAGGGCACTCTTTCAAATTCAGGTATGTCTAATTCTGTAAAAATGCAAACTGTGCAACAGGGCTGAAAAGGTTTCAACCACAGTTTTTGTAGCACAACCATGGCTGTTTTGTGGTACCCATTGATTACCTATAGTAACAATGTTTTATTTATTTATTTTTTTTCTTTAGCTACAGTGTAAACATGTTTTAGCCCATCAGAGTGGAGTGCATGTTCTCCATTTAGTTTTGTTCTATTAAGTTCTTGTTTGTTATTTTCCAGTTACCTCTCTAAGTTTTGTAGTCCTTTGTTATTTTATTATTTATTGCTTTATCAGAGTGGGACGACTTTTCTTCTCCCTCATATACTGCAGGGACAACTTTGCAAGTATATGCAAAAGATCTTCAGAAATTCGTTGTCTTCTGCCCACAGCTGAAATTAATAATTGACAGTATGCCTATTAAAAATAAATTTAGAACATTTTTTTTTTTTTTTTTTTTTGTTTGCTTTTACTGTTCTTTGTACTTTGTATAAATGGCTGTAAATTATTTTTTTTTTTTTTTTTCTGCATTCTGTTCTTAGAAAAGTTCTGTTAACATTTTGTTAACTTAAGGTCTTTGGACCTTGCATTTAACAATGTAATACAGTTCATTGTTAATAACTTTGAAACATATCTATTGCAGCATAACTAAAATTGTTTACTGTTACACTTACACAGTAACTACAGGTAACAAGAGGGTAACAAGGCATCACTTTAAATTACAGTCTGCAGATGTTACACTTACACAATAATTACAGGTAACAAGAGTGTATGTTTGCACAGTAGTTGTGTATCATCACTGTATTGCACATTGACGGCATAATGCTGCTCACATGACTCGCTGCTGAGATGACCATATGCAACACTCTTTCATCAGGTGGGACTGGGTATCATGGTCAGAATTATATTGGCACCCTAAAAATATTATGAAAATACATATATTTTCTCTAATACACATTGGCCACAATTATTTGTATTCCTGTATATTGTTATGAGTAAAATTTCTGCAGATCTACAGTGCCCTCCACTAATATTGGCACCCTTGGTAAATATGAGCTAAGGCGGCTGTGAAAATAAAAGTGCATTGTTTATTATTTTGATCTTTCATTCAAAAAATTCACAAAATTCTACACAGCAAAATCCCCAGTATTAATTTAACACTCTGAGTGTGGACACATATAAACACTGAAGCAGTGTTGAAGGTAATGAGATAATTAGGTGATTTACAAAGTGATGATTGATCATTATTGAAACCTGATGTTAATAAGCAGAATCACCAAAGGAGAAAACCCAAATTATTAAGCAACCATTATAGTGGTCAGTGTTTGCATTAGTTGGGCTCTTGACCCTTAAATCTTTATTACTAAATTTTGTTTGGCTGCTGTATTTGAGTTGAAACAGCCAGACAAGCCAAAAGCTCAAGTCAACAGGTGATTATGTTTTAACATATTCATTGTTTGGCGTAAATCACCTAGAGTCTAAACTCAAAGTTTTTTTTGCTTATTGTAATAGCCTTGACAATCCACAGAAGATCCAGCACTTACTATACATTTCGGAAAGATTTTTTTTACAACCAGTTTAAAAAAGAAAGTATTTCACCTAGGCACACATAGACATCAAGAACCAGCTCATGAATCTCAACAATGGTGACGAACGGCATATTCAGATAAACAGATCAACTCTGAACTCTCATAATTTATTCATGCCGCAATGCATGATGGGAGTCATGGATGAGTTCTGATAGGCTACAACACGCTTTTTGATGGTCACCGTTGTTGTGATTCTCACACTGATTCTTCATGTCTGTGTGTCTAAATTAAGATAAACTTTTTTTCATCATCTGTCTGATTATGGCAAAACTGACTGATCTTTTGTTCACAGTTTTTTTTTTTTTTTTTTTGTAATCTGTGAGGAAATTCTATGTCAAATACTCAAGTCACTATATGATGATTAAGTCAAGCACAATCAATGCCATCTTATTGACTTTTGCTCATTTGGCTGTTATAACTCAGTAATTGCAGCCAAACAAGACCTAATATTGATGATTTAAGGGTCAAGAGCCCAACTAATGCAAACATTGACCACTATAATGGTTGCTTAAAAAATTTGGTTTTCTCCTTTGGTGATTCTGCTTATTAACATCAGGTGTCTTCAATAATGATCAATCATCACTTTGTTAATCACCTAATTATCTCATTACCTTCAACACTGCTTCAGTGTTTATATGTGTCCACACTGAGAGTGTTAAATTAACATTGGGGATTTTGCTGTATAACCTTTCACTGAAGTAAAACAATCAAAAGTGGGGGGAAAATCTCATTGTGAAATAAATGTTTTTCGCTAGTTCATGTTGACCACAGTTATTGGCACCCAATTATTGCAATGTCCTTTTCCCAAGATAACAGCTCTGAGTTTTCTCCTATACCGCTTGAAGAGTTTGGAGAACATCTGACAAGAGATCAAAGACCCTCATACAGAATCTCTCCAGATCCTTCAGATTCACAGCTCCATGCTGGTGCTTCTTCTCTTCAGTTCACCCCACTCATTTTCTATTGGGGTCAGGTTAGAGGACTGGGATGACCATGGCAGAAGCTTCATTTTGTGCTCAGTGACCCTTTTTTCTGTTGATTTTGATGTTTGTTTTGGATTATTGTCCTGATGGAAGATCCAACCATGGCCCATTGTAAGATTTCTAATAGAGGCAGTCAGGTTTAGATTTGTTATCTGTTGGTATTTGATAGAAGATGCCATGCATCTGAACAAGATGTCCAGGACCTCCAGCAGAAAAACAGGCCCACAACATTAACGATCCAGAGATATATTTGACCGTGGACATGGGGTACTTTTTATCCCAGTTTATCCCCAAACCCATCTGGTTGGTTTGCTGCCGAAAATCTTGTTTCTTAGTTTCATCTGACCATAGAAGCCAGTGCCATTTCAAGTTCCAGTCGTGTCTAACAACTGAATGTGCTGGAGTTTGTTTATGGATGAGCAAGGAGGATTTTTCTTGAAACCCTCTTGAACACCATGTAGTGATGTAGGGGCTGTTTGATATATTTTTTAGGCTCTCTGAGCCCAAGACTCAATTGATCTCTGCAATTCTCCAGCTGTGATCCTTGGAGAGTCATTGGCCACTCAAAGTCTCCTCCTCACTATCCATTATGACGATATAGACACACGTCCTCTTCTAGACAGATTTGTAACATCTTTAGTTGATCGGAACTTCTTAATTATTGCCCTGATGGTGGAAATGGAGATGATGGATTTTCAATGCTTTAACTCTTTTCTTACAGCCATTTTCTGTTTTGTGAAGCTCAACAATCTTGTTCTGCACATCAGAACTATGTTCTTTGGTTTTACCCCTTGTGATGGATGATTAAGGAAAAGGTGTGCTAAAATGTAAATATGAATGGGAATATACTTCAAAGATATTTTGCTCATAAGAATTTCTAAGGGTGCCAATAATTGTGGCCAACATGCATTAGCGAAAAACATTATTTTGTCATGAGATTATCTCCCCAACTTTCAATTGTTTTACTTCATTGAAAGGTTAGAATTTTGTGAATTTTTTTGAATGAAAGATCAAAAGAATTAACAATCCAAATTTATTTTCACAGCCGCCTTTGCTCATATTTACAAAGGGTGCCAATATTAGTGGAGGGCACTGTATATTCCTATTCATATACAGTATAGGGGAGAACAGGGATGAAAGTAACACTTTTTGTTTGAGCATCAGTAACTCAGCGGTGGTTTGTGCTAGATCTCTCAAACTTTGATATATGGTAGCCACATTTGTCTACTACAAATAAACTAACCTGGACGTGTACTGCATAATCACAGATTTTCGAAAAGAGTTCTGTTGTTACAACCTACAACCGAGTTGTATAGGCTGGGGATAGATGTGACTGTGTGAAGTAATTTGCTGAAATAAGACCCACACTTCCAAATTATGCAAAAACTTGATTGAAGAACAAGGAATTTTTTTTTTTTTTTTTTTTTTTTAATAAAGTTAACCATTTAAAGTGACAAATACAGTATACTTTATTCATTTTAGGACTTTGAATTTAGCACAAAAACAATTTCTGTGTGAGAGTGTGTGTGTGTGTACTGCATTCAGTCACTAGCTGTGTTGCCATCTACCTATTTTTATTTGAATTTTGGAATATCACATAAAAAATGCTGGATGGAAATATCAAGATGCGCATAAATTCTAAACGTGCACAAAAAAAAAAAAAAAATGTATGTGCTCATTTGAGGCGGATAGTGTTTTTATCCAATAAGAAGATGCACATAAACTATGATGGAAACACATTTTACATAAATCCCTTGATGTGCAACAAAAACCTCACATGATCCTCAATATAGGATGTGACTGAATATTTGGACTCATTGGAATCATCATAAGGATTTCGTTTTAACATTTTTAATAAACTGTTACAACTATCCCCACCCCAAACAGCCATAACATAGCAAACTGTTTTAGCATGTGAGTTTTAAGTTACTTCATGCAAAGCTATTCAGCCATGACTTCCTTTTTCACTCTAATATAAATATGAGGGAACAAAAATCTATACTGTCTTACTGCAATGTGAGGAAGATAGTTTGAGTGGCCAAAGACTCTCCAAGTATCATAGTTGCAGAATTACAGAAAATAGTCTTGAGGTCAGAAGGCTTATAATGGGCCATGGTTGTATCTTCCAAAAGAACAAAGATCCAAAAGGACCATCAAAATCAACACAAAAATGGGTCACTGAGCACAAAATACAGGTTCTACTATTGCTGTCCCAGTTCGCTGACCTGAACCCTCTCGAAAACTAAAGAGGAAAGAGTTTATCATGGAGCTGGGAATCTAAAGGGTCTGGAGTGAATCTGAATGAAGGAATGGATTCTGATCTCTTGTTCTCTAAAATCATCAAGCATTATAGGACAGACTCATAGCTGTTAAATTAGCTAAAGGAGGTTGCAAAAAGTATTGAATAAAAAGGTGCCGTTAATTAGAGTCAATTAGAGATATAAATAAATAAAAACCTTTTAGAATGATTTCCATTCACTTCCATTTTACTTGGCCGATTTTTTTTTAAATAAAAGATCAAACGATTAACATTGCAGATTTATTTTCACACACTTCTTTGTTCATATCTACCAAGAGTACCAATATAAAGACTGAAAACACAATGTTAATCTGAAGTTAAACTTGCCTCCTGGTAGGTTTAATTTAAGACTCAATTTAGTCCTGAAGTAGCTCTAGTCTTCCTCCAGGAAATCAGCCTATTAAATTGTGGACTAGACCAAGTCTAAGACTATTTAAAACCAGGACAGAGAAAGCAGATTTCTGTAAATCTGGTTTAAAGGGCCATTTTAGTCTAGGACTAGGCTTAATCTCTGTCCGGGAAACCGCCCCTATATGAAAGATCTTTTTTAGGCATATAGAACCAATAAGTTTTTGCATTTATGCAATGCGTTGCTGCCAAACCCGAGAATGAAGTCCAAAGATCCCACAACATTCCTGTACACAGAATAAATATGTTAGTACTCCAAATTTACTCATATATTTGGGAAAGTTTAATAAATGATGGCAATAATTTTTAAGTCGTTGAGGAAGTTTAATTGCTGTAAAGTCCAGAGAGTGAATATACAGGGACATGATGGGGACAGAATGTCAAGTGTAACGGCAGTTTATTCTTTTCTATTATACAGTTTAAGGTTTAGGATAGAAATAAAGTCACTCAGACTTGTAATTGAAGTGAACTGACAAACATGTCACTGCAAGGACACATTATATCAGTTGAACAATAACATGCAACAAACATTGAGTGTAATTTTGTTGAATGTCATAGTTTTGTTTGAGGTTTTTATTTCTTTTTCAAGCACTTTACAATATTTTATTTATGCTTTCTTGTTGGCTTGTTGTATTACAAGAGATAGCACTAATCTGTATTTTTAAAAGTAAATAGTGTATAATTTAGAGGTGAATATTGTTTACTTTGCAGTCTTTTTGACATATATACTGTTATAGTCTTGTAGTCATTTGGGGACACTATCTTATGAACATGCTTTTTAACCAAAGTCCTCCCTTTTTCAGATTGGCAGGCTCTAATCTCACAATTCAGCACTGTGAAATTGTGGCTTCAACTTTACAATCATCAAACTCCCCACTGAGAGAGCTGGACCTGAGTAACAATGACCTGCAGGATTCAGCAGTGAAGTTACTGTGTGCTGGACTGAAGAGTCCAAACTGTCAACTCAACATACTGAGGTTTGACTTATACATGGATTCATATTTTAGTGATAATGTGACTATATAGCAGATTCTTTCATGTTTTTGTATGTTTAGAGTCCAATTTTTGTTCTACCTTTAATTGGTTATTTTGATTCATAAATGTTTAATGATCAAGAGCCATTGAAATACATGAATAAGAAAGGATGAAAACAATGAGAATGTGACCAATAATCAATGATCGTTTGTCAGTTACTACACAAGATGTCATCATCATTACCTTCAACAAGATAACTGAACATCATTATGGGATGTAAACCTTTACATTCATATTGGGCCTCATTTACAAAACGAACATACGATAGAAAATTGGGTGTACGGTTGTTTTATACAAAACTTGGAATGTATCAATATGGACGTGAGCGGTGGCTACGATCAAATCTCAAGTCTGGTCTCAGCTTGTGTACGCAAGCTGGAGAATTTATGCGGAGAATTGTATAACGACAGCATTTTGTTCATTATATTATTTTCCTGACTGAGAACCAAAGCTTTTGTTTCAGGACTTTAAGCTTTATATGGGCAAATAGCAGCATAAAAGAACAGATTATGAGGATTCATACATCGTCGCATCACACACCTGCAGCTTCTGTGAACAGAGAAAAACAGAAATTAAGTATATAAGGAATGAAATAAATAGGGCTACACAATTAGGACTATTTCTTTTAAATAATTAAAAGATTAACAAAGAAAAAAAAAGCTGTACAAGTATAGGCTACTTTTGTTTATGTGACACTGTTTATGCATTTTATTTGTTTTCTTTAAATCTTTATTTTATTAAATTCAACTGTGCCTCACGTGCACACACAAAATATCAGCGTTGCTAACTTGACCATTCAACCATTAATCAAACTAAAATGCAGTCAACCAAACATAAAGTTACACTGATTAATATAAAATCAGTGTGTAGCGCCCAAACACACATTTTAGCACATAGATGGATAATTTTTTACACAGATATTGGAACAGGAGTGAAGTACAAAGCCTTGTTTACATAATGAATAATAGTTAAGCAACCAAATGTTACATGGCAAAAATGGAAACATTTGAATTCTTGTTGAATGAGAAGCTAATGAGTCCAATACCGTTTCAGTTTCACTCTAAGTAACTTTACATTTGTATTTATTAATGTTTTATTGTATAGTTTAATATATGATTTTATAGCTACTCATTTTTCATTCTTGTTCTGTAATACCATTAATTTTAAAGAATTAGTTGTGGAGTGAGGGGAACTAAATAGGCTATATAATGTTTAACGCTTTCACACGTGAGTTTAAAATATTCTAGCTGAGCCCCCAGAGGAGACCGTTATTTAGAACGTATAGCCTTATTGTTTCCATGGCGATGCATCGTGACTGTGCGCTGTATGACACATGTATCACTTTTATATAGTTTTTCCCTTTATATAATTAATATTTACGAACGTGCTCACTGTATTATGAAATATCTGATATTCCGATTCTGAAATATGTGCAAGTAAATGTATTTGGAGGTTTAAACACTTTTATAAAGAGCGTGTTAGTTGATCTATGCCGATGAGTGATGGGCGCCGCCATGTTAGTTCACGCTGAATCCGAGCCGTGGGATTTACAAAACGCAAATTCATCCTCTCCTCCTGAAAAACATTAAAGTAAGTATCTGGTGAGCTTGGAGAAGAGCAGAGTAAACTTTATAGTTACCTACACAATGTGTATATGATATCAATAAAAAATGTCGTCAGATAACATTTGTAAGGATCATTATTGCCACTGCCATAGGCATCGGCGTGTATTTTGCTAACTATAAATGCATCGTTTTACTAGGACTTATGTGTATGTAAATGTCTGAAACCCAAAATGAGCATTATATGGTTGAAAACACAGAATAGTTGCGATAATATGACAAGCGCTCAGCGCGTCCGATCTGGTTCTACGCCAGCCAAAGCGCCAAAGCAGATTTGAATTCAGCAGTTGATCACGTGACGCGCTGAACGTTCGAATCACACCGGTGTGATCGTACGCTCCAGGGACCAGCCAAGAATGATCACACTGGTGTGATCGTACGCGTGAAAGGGTTAATGTTTTTAAATGTTTCATTATATTTACTGGTATTTAATATACATATAAATTAATGTAATTGTTTGCAATTACAGGGTTAACGGGAGTTTTTAGAGCAAGACCAGTTTCTCTTTTATGAAATTACTTTTTTTTTTTGGCCTGGTTATGTTTTTCAGTGTTACTCTAGGGAAAAGGCTTCTAAAACGATGTGTCTTCCTTTTGACATATTTATTCCCTATCGAAGTAAGCTCGATCATATTGTAGAGATGTCAGTTAAAGGGTTTTAACAGTTAAAACTCTTATACTGTATCAAAAAGCCCTTTATTGGTATTTAAATAATATAGGCTTATGTTGAACTTTATTCTTGTACAGATGGTACTGTATTAAACAGTACATGAAAAGTGTTTTTTGCTTTATGAAAACATCTCTGAAACATCTGTGTATTTCACAGATATTGCATTTAATTCACTTAATCTGTAATAAAGTGTACAAACACTGTGTGAGCATCACTATGAGGAGCAGAAAGTGTCTGACTTTGTGTCTCCGCTTTAAATTCTGCCCCGACTGCAAACAGTAGCTCTCACTGATCAGCACCAAATTAACTCAAACATACCTAAACACATGAAAATATGAACACTAACAAACCTAAAACAGATGCGTCAACTGTGTGTATGTAATTAATTGTTTCTCATTACTCTGTTTAGATTGGCAGGCTGTAATCTCACTGATCAGCACTGTGAAACTATGGCTTCAGTTTTACAATCATCAAACTCTTCTCTGAGAGAGCTGGACCTGAGTAACAATGACCTGCGGGTTTCAGGAGTGAAACGGCTGTGTACTGGACTGAAGAGTCCAAACTGTCAACTCAACATACTGAGGTATTTAATGGGGTATTTAAATGTTCTTTGTAACATATACATGTACACTCACTGGACACTTTTTAGGTACAACTGTTCAGCTGCTGGTATTTCACAAACAACCATCTCAGAGTCACCAGTTCTGTTATATTGTCATTCTTGAAAGTTGCTGGTGCTGTGTTTAAATGATTTAAATCCTCACTGATTGTTTTTAATGTTTTTAGTCCTGTACCAGGACTAGTTCGGCAGGGTCTCACAGGGGTCTGTGCCAGGGTTCATATACTTTATATGTAGCCTATATGGGAGAGATCATTTGAAAGTAGGAATGTGACAATACATGCTGGGCCAGATGAAAATCAATAAAAAATATGTGCTTATTCAAGTCGGTTGAGATGTTAAACGAAATCGCAGTACATTTGGCAGTGAGGATTTATATGAATGCCTTGTTCTTCCATGAAAATCTAGATGGCGCAGGTTGACGGGTGTTAACGTAACTGATATTCACAGCCTTATACCACTTGGCACAAGCTGATTGGTTCATGTCACGCAGGCAGCCATGAGTTTGAACCTTTAGCTTTAAAAGACTGGTTGGCATTCACTTGAGCCTTTCGCAGCAGCGCGCTTTGAGTTCCTCTGAAACTCAAATAGATAAGTAAACATTCTCACTCTTATTTTAGGGCTTTATTGCGTTAGTCAGCTTACATTTCTAAAACTATAAAACATACGGTCGTAAAACTATGCGTGGGTTGTTCGCGAGAGAAGTAACGTTAATTATCAAGCATGTCGTGTTCATATAACAGCAGCAGCGGCGGCTAATAGTTTATGTTTGTGAAAATACATCGCCTAGTAAAACAGTAAAGTGAAGGGGATTACCCTATTTGCCCGAAACATTTTGTATAGGCTAGGCAAGTATAGGCTACTTTTGTTTATGTGACACTGTTTATGCATTTTATTTGTTTTCTTTAAATCTTTATTTTATTAAATTCAATTGTGCCTCACGCGCGCACACAAAATATCAGCGTTGATAACTTGACCATTCAACCATTAATCAAACTAAAATGCAGTCAACCAAACATAAAGTTACACTGATTAATTTAAAATCAGTGTGTAGCGCCCAAACACACATTTTTGCACATAGATGGATAATTTTTTACACAGATATTGGAACAGGAGTGAAGTACAAAGCCTTGTTTACATAATGAATAATAGTTAAGCAACCAAATGTTACATGGCAAAAATGGAAACATTTGGATTCTTGTTGAATGAGAGGCTAATGAGTCCAATACCGTTTCAGTTTCACTCTAAGTAACTTTACATTTGTGTTTATTAATTTTTTATTGTATAGTTTAATATATGATTTTATAGCTACTCATTTTTTATTCTTGTTCTGTAATACCATTAATTTTAAAGAATTAGTTGTGGAGTGAGGGGAACTAAATAGGCTATATAATGTTTAATGTTTGTGCATGTTTCATTATATTTACTGGTATTTAATATACATATAAATTAATGTAATTGTTTGCAATTACAGGGTTAACGGGAGTTTTTAGAGTAAGACCAGTTTCTTTTTATGAAATTACTTTTTTTTTTTTGGCCTGGTTATGTTTTTCGGTGTTACTCTAGGGAAAAGGCTTCTAAAACGACATGTCTTCCTTTTGACATATTTATTCCCTATCGAAGTAAACTCAATCATATGGTAGAGATGTCGGTTAAAGGGTTTTAACAGTTAAAACTCTTTTACTGTATCAAAAAGCACTTTATTGGTATTTAAATAATATAGGCTTATGTTGAACTTTATTCTTGTACAGATGGTACTGTATTAAACAGTACATGAAAAGTGTCTTTTGCTTTATGAAAACATCTCTGAAAGATCTGTGTATTTCACAGATATTGCATTTAATTCACTTAATCTGTAATAAAGTGTACAAACACTGTGTGAGCATCACTATGAGGAGCAGAAAGCGTCTGACTTTGTGTCTCCGCTTTAAATTCTGCCCCGACTGCAAACAGCAACTCTCACTGATCAGCACCACATGAACTCAAACATACCTAAACACATGAAAACATGAACACTAACAAGCCTAAAACAGATGCGTCAACTGTGTGTATGTAATTAATTGTTTCTCATTACTCTGTTTAGATTGGCAGGCTGTAATCTCACTGATCAGCACTGTGAAACTATGGCTTCAGTTTTACAATCATCAAACTCTTCTCTGAGAGAGCTGGACCTGAGTAACAATGACCTGCAGGATTCAGGAGTAAAACGGCTGTGTGCTGGACTGAAGAGTCCAAACTGTCAACTCAACATACTGAGGTATTTAATGGGGTATTTAAATGTTTTTTGTAACATATACATGTACACTCACTGGACACTTTTTAGGTACAACTGTTCAGCTGCTGGTATTTCACAAACAACCATCTCAGAGTCACCAGTTCTGTTATATTGTCATTCTTGAAAGGTGCTGGTGCTGTGTTTAAATGATTTAAATCCTCACTGATTGTTTTTAATGTTTTTAGTCCTGTACCAGGACTACTTCGGCAGGGTCTCGCAGGGGTCTGTGCTAGGGTTCATATACTTTATATGTAGCCTATATGGGAGAGATCATTTGAAAGTAGGAATGTGACAATGCATGCTGGGCCAGATGAAAATCAATAAAAAATATGTGCTTATTCAAGTCGGTTGAGATGTTAAACGAAATCGCAATACATTTGGCAGTGAGGATTTATATGAATGCCTAGTTCTTCCATGAAAATCTAGATGGCGCAGGTTGACGTTTGTTAACGTAACTGATATTCACAGCCTTATACCACTTGGCACAAGCTGATTGGTTCACGTCACGCAGGCAGCCATGAGTTTGAACCTTTAGCTTTAAAAGACTGGTTGGCATTCACTTGAGCCTTTCGCAGCAGCGCGCTTTGAGTTCCTGTGAAACTCAACTAGATAAGTAAACATTCTCACTCTTATTCTAGGGCTTTATTGCGTTAGTCAGCTTACATTTCTAAAACTATAAAACATACGGTCGTAAAACTATGCGCGGGTTGTTCGCGAGAGAAGTAACGTTAATTATTAAGCATGTCGTGTTCATATAACAGCAGCAGCGGCGGCTAATAGTTTATGTTTGTGAAAATACATCGCCTAGTAAAACAGTAAAGTGAAGGGGATTACCCTATTTGCCCGAAACATTTTGTGTCTTAATATTATCTTGGGCATTCTCATCAATATTAAGTGCGAACGGGTTGATTTCAAAAGATATCGCCACAGTGGGATCGGCTGCAGTGGCATTCACAGTCTTTTATAGTTTTAAGTCAAGGCGAACCTGTATTATGGTATTTCTTAAACATCCTTTTGTCATCAGCTACTTCTTAAACCAGAACAACTTAAATGAGTAAAAGAAATAATATACCCGCTTTTATTATAGGTGTACTCGTGGCGCATTGCAATCCACTTCAGAAGGGAGCGCTCACTCGTATAGGGGCCACATCTCTATTTCACTCGTTACATTTGGTTCAGTCATAGTGCAGTGTTTATTATGAAAGTCATGTTTAGTGGTAGTTTAAAGATAATGAGTAATCAGTAATTTGTTTAAAATATAAGGCTACTATTACCAATAATAAATTGGTTCAGTTTAGTAGCCCATTTACAATGCAGCATTATAGTAGGGCACTTTTAAACTTGGAATTTTCTTATTTGTTTATTCAGCTGGGCTCACAGCAATTCTAGTACTTTCATAAAGTGTAGCAGCAGTATCCATAGAAATTCAGATTGCGTTATTAGTTATTGCTTGCTTAATAAAGAGGTTTATAGCAATTCTAAGTACTTTTGTGCAGTTGTGTCAGCAGTATGTTTAGCTATTTATAGTGTTCTTTGTCTGTTTGATTACATCATTAAGTGATCTTTACCATACATCTCTGCCATATGTACATCAACTTGACATAGTCACCACTAGTAAGCTACTACTAAATGTATTGTAAAACTTTAATTTGCTGTAAAGTTGCTTTGCAACGATATGTATTGTGAAAAGCGCTTAACAAATAAATTTAAATTGAATTGAATATTTAGATCACATTTAGTGAATTTTAAAAGCAGCAGCATGTATAGCAAATTCAGATGTGATGTAACAAATAATGTTAGCAGCGTCTGCATAGCAAACCAATTATTATGTTTCCAATTTAGCAGCGGCAATAGGAAGTACCTTAGTTGGTTGAAATTTGATAAGATAACACATGGATAGTAAACAGAAATGGCATTTTATTACTTTTGCTTATTTAACAAGGCTTACAGCAGATTTGTGAACTCCAAAGCGAAATAAGTATTATGCCATTGCATTGTTTATATAATAAAGGGGCTATAGCAATTCTAAGTACTTCGTGCAGCTGTAGTAGCTGTATGCATAGCTATTCAGATTGCAATGTCTGCAAATGTTATAGTGTGCCATATATTGCAAATTCATATGCAAGGTTACAAATAATAATTTTATCAGCAGCATGCATAGCAAGTCAAATTGTTATTGCTAATGTACTGTAGCAACGGCAGCAGAAAAGCGCTTCAGTGATAACTAATAGACGGTAAATTAACTCTTAAAGTGTAGTAGACACCTTATTACTTTTGACTTTTGATTATTCAACAGGGTTTACAGCAGATTTCATGCAGCAGCAGTAGATTATGCTTCGCAGATTCTGATTAAAATATTGTAACTGCAGCAGCTTGCACAGTAATCATGCTACAACATTGTGAATAGCATTAACAGCTCACGTTGGCAGCAACACTGTATTAGTGTAAAATAGAACTTGCGTAGCTGCTTGTATGCCTAATTAACAGAGTTTACAGCAGTTTTGTTTTCTTCGTGCAGTAGCCGCAGCCAGTCACAGAGAATAATACATTTCTCTGCAGCAGCATTTATAGCATTTCAGGTCACAAATTTTATCCGTTCACAATTAATATAAATACCAGCAGTATGTATAGTGAAACGAGAAGGCTATAACAATAACATAACAGCATAGTTGCTGCAAAGCAGACACTGCATTAAAATAAAGTATTAAAGTTTAAAAAAAAAAAAAAACTATTTGCTCAGGCCACCCAAGCCTGAGCCAGGTGGTTGCTGGGGGTTACTTCATCTATCAAGCCTACAGCATGATTCTTGTTTGTTAAAGACACACATAGTGTGCGTTTCAACCTAGGTAAGTTTGAGCTATTGACTCAGACACACATAGTTATTTAGGTCATTAATTAAATAAACCTAAGGGTACAGCACCCAGGTTCACATTGCTAAGCCACTAGTTAACTTATCTGGGCTTCACTAGCCCAGAAACACATTAACTCAGGTCACTAGTTTAAGCTATCTGGTCAAACGATCAGGTACACACAGCAGTAGTCCACTAGCGTTAAGCCATTCGGCAAAGCCGGCCCAGACTCACATAGATAGCAAACACGCGGTTTCATGGCTCTTTGGAGCAGCAGCAGTACATATGTCTTGGCAATAGATCTGCTTATTCTGGGGGGTTTTGTCTCTTTATTTTGCCTTTATAAGGATAATTACAAGCATTTTATTGTATAGCAGCAGTGTGCTTTCAAGCTTACAGCAGCATGCATATTTTAGCTGTTTCGTTTCTCTTTTCAGCTTTGTTGGGGGGGTTATTTTGTATGTTGTGCAGCAGCAGTATGTCTTAAATACTCACAGCACCGTATTGCCATATGCTTTGACAGTAGCAAGTTCCTGTACTTGCTTGCAGCAGCAGCAATAACCTACAACTACAGCAATAACCAACAGCAGCAGCAATTCAGCAGCAGCGCAGCAGATCTATTCCACCAAATACATTAACATTGTCATATACATTACCATGATAAAATCTTCCCAAGAGTTGTCATGGAAGAAATGTCTAAGGGGAACTGTCTTCAGAAAGTTTAGATTTTCTTTTCATCTTGCCTGTGTATAATGCATATTAAAGTAGTGTTTAGAAACACAGCACTGCTTAATTTACAGCAGTAACCAAGAAAACACTGTCACTGCTTTTCCATAAGCGCCACCTACTGTCAGAAAGTGAATATGCATTCTCATTCAGCATGTCTGGTGTTTGTTTCGTTCAGATGTTTTCTGTAGAATAGTTTCACAAAGCTAAAATCAGACCATTCTGTTTTTGCTTCAAATTTTGAAATTATACAATCCAATTTAAATCAAAAACTCATCGTTGTTTTGATCGTGATTAAAATGCAAGGGTTGCCTAATTTTAAATGGAAAGAGCAAAGGCAAAGCCTTAATTTGTTTATATGAAGAGATTTCCTTTATTTGCATTATTCATTTAATTGATTTGGGATTTCTTTTAAAATTTCAATTTAGCTTTGTTATTTGACATTTTTAACATTTTTCAATTTCACAAAGAAATGTGCAGCATGTTTTGTTTGAATAATAATAAAAGGAAACCTTTACATTCATAATTAAATGTCATGTTGCCAAAAAAAAAAAGAAAAAATGGGAGAAAATCATATCATGAATTGTTACATCCCTATTTGAAAGTTTGGTCTGGGGTTTCATCGTTATGGTGATGATACACAGATTTATGTCAGCAGGCGCCCTAATCCTAACCTAAAAGCTTAGATGTAAGACTATTTTCTTAAATTCAATCAGTGGCATGCACAGACCTCCGGAGGGGCAAATGAGAGTGGTTAAACATATTCCTGTGTAATTATTAGATTTAAACACTTTAATTGGAAATAACATATTTATTCCCTATCAAAGTAAGCTCAACTATATGGTAGAGATGTCAGTTCAGGGGTTTTAACAGTAAAAGCTCTTTTACTGTAGCTGCAATGTTATATTGAGTCATGTATATTAAAAAAAAAAAAAACATTTATTTAAATAATATAGGTTTATGTTGAACTTTATTCTTGTACAGATTGCACTGTATTAAAGGCACAATCTGTAAATTTTCGCCACTAGAGGGTGTATATTCAAAACAAACAAAGTTTTTTGATGATGCTGTGATTGATTGTGGAATCATGGGAGTTGTAGTTTTCATCTACACAGCTGATGCAATCCGACAGGACACGGGCAGAAATCATGTCCATGGATGAGCTAATGTATTAAAAACGTATCAAGGTCACTGTAGTATGAAGCAGGGTGAGGCTGAAAGTCATGAAAGCGAAACGAGGACGCTGGAGCGATTGCTAATGAAGACGAGCGCGAGACATGGCTTGAAAGCAGCGGAGCTTTTATTATGCCACAGACGATAGCTTCCGCTTCTTCCGGTTACGCGCATGTAGGAAAAAGCATTTTTGTTTTATCATTGTAGATCCGACTGTGTGTTGAAAGTTTTGTTATAATGCTACTCTGTGCTTTTATCATCTGACTAATAAAATGCATAACATATTAAACTGTCTTTGGGGTTTCCACGTTTTCTATAAAATAAAATCGGAAAATCAAGGGGTCGCAATGACACGGTCCATTATACTAGTTAAAATTGCTTATTTCTCTGGATTTAAACATTCTTCGAAACATCTAGGATAATGTTAGTACACAAGTCAGCAAAATATGTAACACTGTTTTAGTGGGGTTTTTTTGAACATTTTAATTTTAAAAAATCTTACATTTTGTGCCTTTAAACAGTACATGAAAAGTATTTTTCCTTTATGAAATCATCTCTGAAACATCTGTGTATTTGACAAATAATGCATTTAATTCACTTTGTTTGTGATAAAGTATACAAACACTATGTGAGCATCACTATGAGGAGCAGAAAGTGTCCGACTTCACGTCTCCGCTTTAAATTCTGCCCCCGACTGCAAACAGCAACTCTCACTGATCAGCATCACATGAACTCAAACATATCTAAACACATAAAAAACATTAACACTAACAAAACCTAAAACAGATGTGTCAACTGTGTGTATGTAATTAATTATTTTTCATTACTCTGTTTAGATTGGCAATCTGTAATCTCACTGATCAGCACTGTGAAACTATGGCTTCAGTTTTACAATCATCAGACTCTTCTCTGAGAGAGCTGGACCTGAGTAACAATGACCTGCAGGATTCAGGAGTAAAACGGCTGTGTGCTGGACTGAAGAGTCCAAACTGTCAACTCAACATACTGAGGTATTTAATGGAGTATTTAAATGTTCTTTGTAACATATACATGTACACTCACTGGACACTTTACTGGGTACAACTGTTCAGCTGCTCATTAATGCAACTGTCTAATCAGCCAGTCATGTGACAGCATACAGAAACTGCTGAACTACTGGTATTTCACAAACCATCATCTCAGAGTCACCAATGCAGTGGCTGCCTAATTTTAAATGGAAAGAGCAAAGGAAAGCCTTAGTTTGTTTATATGAAGAGAATGATTGTATTTATTCATTTAATTGATTGGCTGTTTGTTTTAAAATTTCAATTTGGCTTTGTTATTTGACATATTTCAATTTCTTAAAGAAATGTGCAGTGTTTTGTCTGAAAAATAATAAAAGGACACCTTTACATTTATAATTCGTCTTAAATCTCATTTTGTCAAAAAATAAAAGTGAGGAAATAATATCAGAATTGTTACATCCCTATTTGAAAGTTTGGTCTGGCGTTTCATTGTTATGCTGATGATTACAGATTTATTTCAGCATCTGCCCTAATCCTAACATAAAATCTTAGATGTAAGACAATTTTCTTAAACTCAATCAGCGACATGCACAGACCTCCAGAGGGGCAGTTGAGAGTGGCTAAACATATTCCTGTGTAATTATTAGATTTGAGGACTTTAATTGTTAATAACATTTGATTTGTATCATGTGTTTGCTCTCTGAGCATTAAAGGGATAGTTCACCCAAAAAAGACAATTCTGTCATTAATTAATCCAAACCCACAAGACCTTCATTTATCTTTGAAGCACAAATAAAAACATTTTTGATCAAATGCGAGAGCTTTCTGACCCTGCATAGACAGCAACACACCTGACATATTCAAGGCCCAAAAAAGTAGTAAGGATATCGTTATAATAGTCCGTGTGATATCAGTGGTTCAACCATAATGTTAAAAGAGCAATGCGAATAGTTTTTGTGTGCAAAGAAAACAAAAAATAATAGCTTTATTCAACCATTTGTTTTCTTCTGTGTCAGTCTTCTATGCACGTACATGAGAGTATCACAATGCATACATGTGCATTCCTGTAGCGTGTGCTTATAAACAAGGTGAAGCACATCTGGGTTTTAAAACTCTGGCTCCAAAACTCTGGCTCCTGCGTCAGCAGCACCACACACACATGTACTTGTTGCACACTGCAGTAAGCTGCTTTGATATTAGAATATGATGTTAATAAATGCTGGATGGCTTGTGTTGCTCAATGGCATGCAATTAATTTTTAAATGTATTGTATGAAGCTTTCATTACTATTAATACAAATAAAATTGCATATGACTTTGCAATGTTAACCACTTGACAAAATAATATTCTCTCTGAGGCATGGTAAAAACATGATACTTGCGGTAAATCAAGAAAATGATATTGAAACAGTAAGACTGTACAGTGTTGAGCTATTTAAAACAGATTAGTTTTCTGCCTGTATTTGTATCCAAGCAGTTGCTCACCTGTCTAATAAAACACATAACAGTATAAATCAAGTGTGCATGATGCCATTCGCAGGCGATGCAATGATATGTTCTGTTACTGTAGAAAATATTGCTTTGATTCAAAAATCTTACATATTGTGCCTTTAAGTCTGAAACACACTGCACGATTTTTGGCTGTCCCAGACGAAAGATTGGCATCGTGAAACAATTGTGGTGATTTCTGTGATCGTGGCTCCTAATCTGTGATCCTATGTCTTATAGTGAGAGAGGTTCAAAGACGGCCGTTGTCACGGTCTTGTGACCAAAGATAGCCTACGATCATTTTCTGACAGTTTCAGAAATTCAGCCTGATGATCACATGGTGTGTTTGCTGTCACAACCCACATTTACCGACCAGCCAATAAAAATGCTTTTTGAAATCAACGTGACATAGCGCTAAAACAACAACAACAAGAAAAAAACTGTTTACCTCAAGCTCTTATTCCTTCCTCTTTTGCCACTTACACTTTTTTTCATAGCCTGCAAGTCAATAGGTGTCATCTACATGCATGTCGTACCCAAGTTCATTAGATCCATGTCACACAGTGTGATCAGCAATGATCTTATAGGACTGCTAAAATTGTGAAGTGCGTTGAAGCCTTTAAAGGCAGTAACTGTGTAGTTGCTGATGCAGTGATAGTTACATTAGCTCATGCATGTGTGCTGTTGCTATCTAATGGTTAACTGTAAGAAATGTACATTTTACAGAGAATGTTCACAATAATAATCTAGGAAATACCTGTAAAGTTAGTGTTTTTTTTTGTAAAAACTTGCTGGATGTATATTATCCCTTACATGTCGCATGGCTACTGTATTTCTAAAAAAAGAAGCACACTAACACTCACTGTTGTTGTAGATTTTCTGGCTGTATGGTGACAGAAGAAGGTTGTGCTGCTCTGGCATCATCTCTGAGTTCAAACCCCTCACACCTGAGAGAGCTGGATCTGAGCTACAATCACCCAGGAGATTCAGGAGTGAAGCTTCTCAACCACCTGGAAAAACTCAAGTAAGTTGAGCAGTAAAAATCATCCTGTCTGCTGTGTATGTGAGGGAATTTGTCATTATTTTTGTGGTTGTCAAGAGAAACTTAAACAAAACAAAACAAAAAAAAAAACAATGTATGGGAAGTTCATTAAAAATATGACAGTTTATATATGCATATAAAATTATTCTATGTATCACAGACCCATGATCAATGTAGAAGAGCCGTTTTGTCAAAGAACATTTCACTTCTGGTCCTGTCAACATGCTGTTCTTCACTGGTCTGTGAGATCAATATACCATGACACTATATATCATGTTAACAAACAGAATTACTGAAGGAAAGAGAAACAGAAAAAAGAGAAGAGACAAACAGAAACACAACTACAACTAAATTACAGTCACAGCCTTAGATGAAACTGAAATAAAAGACATTAAATCTCTCAAGATCTCAGCAGAGGAGGATTAAACAACTCCACAAACAGCTTCACCAACTTCACTTATTACTAACCAGTTTGATTCTATTTCTGTCATACAAAAGTTCTTAATGAGAATCACAGAGGTTTAGATGTTGGTTTCATTTCACAAAACATCACCATCACTGTGGTCAGTGTTTGCTTTAGTTGGGCTCTTGACCCTTAATTTTGTAACATTTCTGCTGTAATTATGTGCTTACAAAGCACATAATAGCAAATAAAACAACTTTGTCTTTAGAGAAAAAGTGATGTGGTGGTTGGTTGTTTAATGCTGGAAATAATCATCATGTCTTGGCTTGGTTCACTGGTATTATACTTTGTTGAATATAAAAGCCTTTTGATTCTACAAGTTGAGTTTTAAAAGTATTCTAGCAATTTAAACATTTAAAAAAAAAAAAAAAAGTTGTGGACAAAAAGCTTTTATTTATGGCACACATAGACATGAAGAATCAGCATATGAATCTCAACAATGGTGGCAATCAACAAAATATGCAAATAAACATCTTTGAACATCACAGAACACGCTACTAAAAAGTCACAACAAAAATAGCGAAAAATTAAGGCAAATTGTAAGAATAAACACTTACTCCTGAAAATACAAAGACAATTCAGGTGCATAATTTATTAATATTGCAATGCATTCTGGCGGTCATAGATGAGTTTTGATTGGTTCACCCAAAATGCACTGCAGCATGAAGCGTTTTGTTTATTGTCACCATCGTTGAGATTCATATGCTGATTCTTGATGAATGTTTGCATCTAAATCGTGAAGGGTGTCCCTGCACAACTGGCGAGGCTGCTGTTTTAGGGCTGCATTTTTAAGATCCTATTTATTTGTAACAGCGCCACCTACCGAATTGGATGATATAGTGGAGGTTGCTGTTTCAGGACCGCATTTCTAGGACCCTAGTGGTTTAGTTTGTAGTACTGTTTGTACATGTTATTAAAGATATTGAATCTCAGGAACATTTTTTTTTTTTTATTTCCACTGTGATATGTTGATTACAAAGTGTGTAATATCTGCTTCTGAGTCACGATTTCAAATTAAAACAAATTTACGCTTAAAATATAAAGGGAAAAAAATATTTTAATCTTTAAACAACTGAAAGAGTGGATTATCTTAAGTCTTAGTTTCTTGAAATATACTGTATATTGATTAACCCCCTTAAGTTCAACCATTTAGCTTATTATCAGTTATAATAAAGATGGAATCACATGAAATCAGCATTTCCAGTCATTAAATTAAGGCCAGATATTTAAAAGTTTGTAGAAAGGCAAGACACAAGACTCAAGAATGATTCAAGAATGTATATTTATATATAAATATACTCATTTTTGCAATAACACATAATACAACATCATAATTTAAAAAATACTTTTTCCATCAGTTGCTGCATGGACAGAAAGGCTGTAGGCTTCAACTCCTGAGAGAGAGAGAGAGAGAGAGAGAGAGAGGGAGGGTGAATTAAATAAGAAACATTTGCTTTAACATGTTTAACTCTGTAATATATTTTTATATGTTTAACACTTAAGCACTGTTGGGGTTGTGAAGAGAGAGAACCAAACAGAATAATTGTTATTGACATCTAAATCCAAACTCTAAACTCCAAATTTAAGTATATAGAGCAATACCCACCAACTGATTGTTCTCCCATTTTCCTCAATTGTTTGTAAAAAGCATTATCAAAAACCTTATAATATGTTTTATCATCTCATAAGTAATCATAACAACAATTATAATACATTATAATACTTAGGCATTTGTAACAAATCGTAATTTGTAATGGATTATCTCATATCTTGACATTATTTAAGATCTGGGCAGTATCTTACTACATTTTGTGAGTGGTTAGAAGAGTTTCCTGTGAGGTTAATGTTAATTATGCTGTGAGCTAGTTTTTTGATATTAGATTACATTTTATTTTGATGGTTCCCTTTATAAGCAACTTTGCAACTACATGTCAACTAACTCTCAGAGTATTAGTAGACTTGGTTGGGGTTGGTAGCATAAGTTGATGCATTTGCAAAGTTGCTTACAGTCAGTAGAATGTCTGTTGGGGAACCATCAAAATAAATTGCTATCAGATATTAAGCAGGCAGTCTAGTAATACTCCAATGACTGTTAGTTGACATGTAGTTGCAGAGTTACTATTAACAGTTATCTAAAGGGTACCATAAAAATAATCAAACTGATATTACAATAAAAAATAGTTCAAAGCAAATGTGTACACGTTCATATGATCTGATACCTGATCTTACTGCTGTTTGAGAAAAAAAAAATATATTATTATTATTATTATTATTATTATTATTATTATTAATTTATAAGTGGTCTTTGTCTGCTTTAAGTACAGTCAAGTTACTTCACTTAAATCAGACACTGACCACTTATAATTAATAAGACCACATTATAGACTATTGGAATGTTTTTATGAAGACTTTGTATTTGATATTTTTTGGTAAAAACACTAATAATAAGTAATATGTTATTGTGCACATCTTAAACAATGGCAAGATATGAGACCTATAATACAATATAACTATAATACATTATAATTCATTGAACTTGAAGTGAATGCAACGTGTTCATTGTATGTTATAAATCATCATACTCTTAACCACAAATAAGTATTATAATACATTAAAACTGTTCTTATAATTACTTATAAGATAATGCAACATTTTATAAGGTTTCTTATAACGCATTATTCATTCATTCATTATAATGCCTTAAGAATATCCTAACGCAGGGGTGGGGAATGTTGATCCTGGAGCGCCGAGTCCCTGCAGAGTTTAGCTTCAAGCCTAAAATAAAAAAACCTATCTGTATCCTGAAGACCTTGAATAGCTTGTTCAGGTGTGTTTGATCAGGGTTGGAGCTAAACTCTGCAGAGACACCAGCCCTCCAGGATCAACGTTCCCCACCCGGGCCCTAATGTATTATAACTACAGGATTTATAGAAAATGTTACTGTCAGTCCTTCTACTAAAATCTTCCATTTTACTGAAATAGGTATCAGAGAACAACCACTGTTAGGTTAACAGGAATATCAGTAACAAAAGGGTGCACTGGGCAATGTGCACAAATAATTCATATACAACTCTGACCTGTAATGATAATCCGGACCAGAAAGGAAGACCTGCTCAGCCTCCTGCAAGGACAAATTCCGTAGGACAGCCAAGGCATATATGATGGCCTATGAAAAAATAATTAAAGCATACTATTATACCACTACTGAACAGCAAGCCATTATACATGGATCCATACACGAGTAGCACCAGCATGCAGTTTATACAGTAGGTTTTGTAAGTGCCGGAGTAGGAACACATACAAACACATTACATGGTCCAGCATACCTCTGGAAAAAGAAAGCCACAGATGAACTGCACTCCATCTGTGAAGCTCAGTTGTGTTGGTGTCCTGTGCAGTGCTCCTCTCAGACAGACAAAAAGGATGTCCTGTTGTTCCTCAGCGCAAGGAATTTAGAGGGCTTCCCGTTGAGTACACCCTATGGGCAAACCATGGTGCAAAAACAGTTAATGAATAAATGCGAACACTGTTAAAGTAACTTACCCCCATATGCATAACTTTATACTTCACTAACATGGTAAATCAATGAGTAAACAAATGTTCACACTAATACAGTAAGCTACAGGTAAATCTGACACATCTCACATCAACATGCTTTTATTATCTTTTTAAGTTTAATGAATGTGCTGGCTAGATTTACTTGTTATAGTCATTAAATCAGCAAGGTTTAATTAAATCATGGCCATAAATTAAGAACGTTGTAATAATCAATAAAACTAGCAAACAAATTATTAATTTGTGGGAATTCGTTATTATTTCTTAGCAATTCTCACTTTGGCTATGTAAACTTTGCATCGTTTTAATGTTATAAAATAAAACTCAATTGAAAAACGTTTACTCACACTCTGATTGCAGTCCTTGTCGTCCATCTTTGGTGATCCAATTCGGTAGGTGACGCTTTTACAAAAAAACTAGGGTCCTAGAAGTGCGGTCCTGAAAGTGCAGCTTCTCAGGTTGTGCAGGAACATACTATTGTCTAAATCACACAGGTGTTCAAAATGTCTTGAGCAAAGTATTTTTAAAATCTATTATCTTATTTGATTTTAACAGTAACAAATTAATATAACAATGTTGCTATAATATATTGAACGTAACCACAAATTCCATCTTTTGATCGGATCAGTGAATCAGGATATTACACAACAAGTAAATCTCTATTAATGACTAATAACGTTTCAATTAAAGTTTTTTTCTGGCTTTTTTGCAACAATAAGTGTGTTTTGCAGACACAGACTTAAAACAGCCAGAAAACAAAAGTTATGAATTGAAGGGTCAAGAGCCCAACTAAAGCAAACATTGATCGCCTTAATGGTTAGTTCAAACTAAACAAATTCAACATCTAAACCTCTTTGTTCTAAATAATTACTTTAGACAAACTGATTAGTAATAAGTGAAGCTAGTGAAGCTGGTGAAGCTGTTTGTGGAGTTGTTTAATCATCCTCTGCTGAGATCTTGAGAGATTTAATGTCTTTTATTGCAGCTGATTTCATCTAAGGCTGTGACTGTAAGTCAGTTGTGTTTCTGTTTGTCTCTTCTCTTTTTTTCTGTTTCTCTTTGCTTCAATAATTCTGCTTGTTAACATTCTCATTAAGTTCAACTCTGCTTCTTTTCTTGGGGGAAAAAACAATCAATTGACACCACTAGTAATTAAACTTATAGCATTATTAAACTTTTAAAAGATCATAAAATGCATTTTCAGATTTACTAATGTTTTTGGAGGTTAGCTTATGACGTTTTTTTTTTTGTTGTTTGTTTGTTTGTTTTTGTTTTTTAATTCAAATATTTGTCAAAATATTTTGAAATGCAGGTAAACAGCCACTGTGTGACGTGTGTTTTGATGCTTGAGAAGGTCAGCTCTGTTATTAGATTATTTTGAGCCAGAGTCAGATTAAAATGAACTAATGCAACCACAACGACTGAACCTGAGAGCAAAACACTTGATACTGCTGGAGCTTTCAATCAGGGACGAAATGAAACTACACTGCTCAAAAAATATTAACATTTCTATAACACCAAAAAGGGGAACATTTTTCAGAAAACAGTGAAGCCGGTTTAAATTAAATAGTGAAAGATGATCCCAAACCTATAAGCAGTGACAGACACTGTTACATTAAAGCCTAATATTTAAATTGATTTTCAGGGCCATTGTTTTTTTGTTTTTTTTTCTTTCCTTATAAATGATATTGAATCATTTACTCATTTAAGATCTAAACATCGCTATGTTGATCGTGAGATGCAAATGTTCTGCTGTGACTCTGTTTGGACTATTTTGGAGCAAAAGACTCAATATTGACAATATTTTGTGTAAACTATTGGATACTTCATCTAATATTAGCTAACCTATGCTTAATTTTTTACCTTTATTTATTAATTTAATAATGATATACCACAGATAGCAACTCGAAGTATGTTGTTTGTTATAGATTTTTTAGTTAATGATTTATTAATCGAAGTTATTAAAAAGTGTTACTGACTGAAACACCAAACTCCTCTCAATTTACTAGCAGAATCCAAGAATAAGCAGGTAAAACATGCATGATGACAATTACATAATCAATTGGGAAATGATCAATACAAAGCATACATGTTCTTAAAATAAATCCAAGTATAAAAGATGCAAACCTGGTATGAAGATGTCCACACTATGAGCTCATCTGACTCCACAATCACACTGAGCCTTTTGCAACTCTTGCTTAACTACTCAGAGCAAGAGAAACATTTTCCAAATGTGAGAATGACAGTCAACATTTTAAAGATTGTTCTTTTTCTGTTTGCTTTTTTGAACACCAAACCACTCTTGAAACAAACTTTTCCCTGTTTAATGATTAGAGTCACTGTTTTTTCGACTGCTGTCTTGAACTGAACACGTCCGGTGTGTGATATAATCCATTATAATCACAGATCTGTCAATCACAGTTCAGCGTGAGCTCAGAGTTGATTCTGTCTACACTGCACAAATATCTTATCATATCTAGATCATATCTAGCAACCACACAAAATGTGTTATCAACCACACAGCAAGTATCATAGCAACCATATAGCAACAACCTAGAAACCACCCTCAGTACCTTAGCAACTGCATAGCAACAGTCTAGAAACCACCCAGAACACCCTAGCAACCACACTGAGTGCCTTTGCAACTGCATAGCAACCAGCCAGAACATGTTATCAACATCACTGCATCCACGCAAGTACCCTGGCAACTGCATAGCAACAGTCTAGAAACTACCCCAAGTACTCTGGCAACTGCATAGCAACAGTCTAGTAACCACTTCCAGTACCTTAGCAACTGCATAGCAACCACCCAAGTACCCTGGCAACTGCATAGCAACCACCTCCAGTACCTAGGCAACAGCCTAGCAACTGCCCTCAGTATCTTAGCAACTGCATAGCAACAGTTTGTTGACTGACTGAATGTGTGTGTGTGTGTGTGTGTGTGTGTGTGTGTGTGTGTGTGTGTGTGTGTGTGTGTGTTTTCTAGTGTGGATCATGGAGGAGAGTTCATGATCACATCAGGACTCCACAAATGTAAGTCCACAAACAGACACACAGTTTTGTTGTTTGTTGTTTAGTTGTTGTAAATGTGTCTCTTGTAATGTGTGTTCTTGTGTTCAGATGCCTGTGATCTCACACTGGATACAAACACAGCAAACAAACAACTCAAAATGTCTGAGCAGAACAGAAAGGTGACGAGTGTGTTTGAGGAACAGTCATATCCTGATCATCCAGACAGATTTGATTTTTATCCTCAGGTTCTGTGTGTTGAGAGTCTGACTGGACGCTGTTACTGGGAGACTGAATGGAGTGGAAATTATGTTAATATATCAGTGTCATATAAAGAAATCAAGAGGAAAGGAATGAGTTATGACTGTTTGTTTGGATGTAATGTGAACTCCTGGAGTCTGATCTGCTCTGATCACAGATTCACTGCCCTTCACAATTATAACTCCACTGCTGTATCTGCTGGTTCAGTGTCCAGTAAGAGAGTAGGAGTGTATGTGGACGTGTCTGGCGGCACTCTGTCCTTCTACAGCGTCTCTGACACACACAAACTCACACACTTACACACATTCACACACACATTCACTCAAACACTACACGCTGGATTTGGACTTTATTTAAACTGTTCAGTGTCTCTGTGTGACATTAAACACACACAGACATTAGTGGACACAGTGTGAGTGTAATGATGTGAAAGTGTTGCTGTTGTTGTGTGTGTTTTAATCACAGGCTTCAGGAAGTTCAATATCAGACACACAAGACAGTTTCCTGTTTCAGATCATCAGGATGAAGATGTTTCTCCAGTCAGAGACACTTTCTGTGTTTCTGTCAGTCCAACACAAATCACACACTCACACACACAAATAAAATCACATGTCATATTTACACTGTTGTATCATATTAAAATATTGTTTATACAAATGAGCGTCAGACTGTATTTGTATTAGTTTTGACTCTTTCACAGTCAAAAATGATGAGCTTTAAAATAAAACCTTTTTCTTTTTATTGGCAAAAGTAATGCTTTTGTTCTATAACAATTTTCAGTTATTATTTACAATTTTGATGCAATTTTATGATACTATGCAATACACTTGAAATACAACTTTATTTTGTTTTTTAGGAAAATTAATGTAATATATTTTTGTTCAATAATGTTTTTTGATTATTATTTAGCATTTTGAGCTGATTTTATGGTAGTATTACAATTTTATACAATTTTAATGAGCTATTTTTCCAGAAAAATTAAACTTTGAGTCTCTTCATTTTTGGGTCACACTTGAAATACAACTTTATTTTGTTTTTTAGGAAAATTAATGTAATATATTTTTGTTCAATAATGTTTTTTGATTATTATTTAACATTTTGAGCTGATTTTATGATAGTATTACAATTTTATGCAATTTTAATGTGCTATTTTTTCATAAGATTAAACTTTGAACCTCCTCATTTTTGGGTCACACTTGAAATACAACTTTATTTTATTTTTTTAGGAAAATTAATGTAATATATTTTTGTTCAATAATGTTTTTTGATTATTATTTAGCATTTTGAGCTGATTTTATGGTAGTATTACATTTTTATGCAATTTTAATGTGCTATTTTTCAGTAAAATTAAACTTTGAACCTCCTCATTTTTGGGTCACACTTGAAATACAACTTTATTTTGTTTTTTATGAAAATTAATGTAATATATTTTTGTTCAATAATGTTTTTTGATTATTATTTAGCATTTTGAGCTGATTTTATGGTAGTATTACAATTTTATGCAATTTTAATGAGCTATTTTTCCAGAAAAATTAAACTTTGAACCTCTTCATTTTTGGGTCACACTTGAAATACAACTTTATTTTGTTTTTAGGAAAATTAATGTAATATATTTTTGTTCAATAATGTTTTTTGATTATTATTTAGCATTTTGAGCTGATTTTATGGTAGTATTACATTTTTATACAATTTTAATGAGCTATTTTTCTAGTAAAATTAATCTTTGAGCCTCTTCATTTTTGGGTCACACTTGAAATACAACTTTATTTTGTTTTTTAGGAAAATTAATGTAATATATTTTTGTTCAATAATGTTTTTTGATTATTATTTAGCATTTTGAGCTGATTTTATGGTAGTATTACAATTTTATGCAATTTTAATGTGCTATTTTTCAGTAAAATTAAACTTTGAACCTCTTCATTTTTGGGTCACACTTGAAATACAACTTTATTTTGTTTTTTAGGACAATTAATGTAATATATTTTTGTTCAATAATGTTTTTTGATTATTATTTTGCATTTTGAGCTGATTTTATGGTAGTATTACATTTTTATGCAATTTTAATGAGCTATTTTTCCAGAAAAATTAAACTTTGAACCTCCTCATTTTTGGGTCACACTTGAAATACAACTTTATTTTGTTTTTTTAGGAAAATTAATGTAATATATTTTTGTTCAATAATGTTTTTTGATTATTATTTAGCATTTTGAGCTGATTTTATGGTAGTATTACATTTTTATACAATTTTAATGAGCTATTTTTCTAGTAAAATTAAACTTTGAGCCTCTTCATTTTTGGGTCACACTTGAAATACAACTTTATTTTGTTTTTTAGGAAAATTAATGTAATATATTTTTGTTCAATAATGTTTTTTGATTATTATTTAGCATTTTGAGCTGATTTTATGGTAGTATTACATTTTTATGCAATTTTAATGTGCTATTTTTCAGTAAAATTAAACTTTGAACCTCTTCATTTTTGGGTCACACTTGAAATACAACTTTATTTTGTTTTTTAGGAAAATTAATGTAATATATTTTTGTTTAATAATGTTTTTTGATTATTATTTAGCATTTTGAGCTGATTTTATGGTAGTATTACAATTTCTATGCAATTTTAATGTGCTATTTTTCAGTAAAATTAAACTTTGAACCTCTTCATTTTTGGGTCACACTTGAAATACAACTTTATTTTGTTTTTTAGGAAAATTAATGTAATATATTTTTGTTCAATAATGTTTTTTGACTATTTAGCATTTTGAGCTGATTTTATGGTAGTATTACATTTTTATGCAATTTTAATGTGCTATTTTTCAGTAAAATGAAACTTTGAACCTTATTAAAACTTTTAATAATTTCAATTTTTTAATTTTGATTTTTCACTTGATGCTAACAGTCTATTCTGATTCAATGATCTATGCTAAGGTATTAGACAAAAAAAAAAAAAAAAAAAGCAGACTGTAAGATATCCATAACATGGATATAAGTGGTAATGAAAAGGCCTCAAAACTAGATACACAAACCTCAAGAACGGTGGCAATCAGCAAATATTAAAAAGATGAGATCTTTACGTCACAGTACAACAAATAACTAACAATAATGACAAAACAACAACAAAAACGTTGAAATGAAGTCAGCAAACAGCAAAACAACAATCCTATAACAGTAACTGGATAATTTATTCATGCTGCAGTGCATGCTGGGAACTTACAAAGCTTAAAATTTCAACAATATGAAATGTTCAGACAACTGTGTTTGACTAGTTGGGACAACATTTGTGGTACTTTTGTTGGTCTGACAAGGGTTTTTATATAGTTTCAAGAAAATAACATTTTTTAGTATTTGAGACTCGAAATGTTTCATAAAATGGAAAACATGTTTTTGCATTTTTTACAGTGTGGAAGCATCTCTTTTGGTTTCTTCTTCACTTGTTTTGGAAATTCTGTACAGAAGATGTGTAATAGCATCTCTCATGTCTAACAATGAAAACACGGAGCACAAGTACAGCTCAAATATATTTACACTTTCTGAGTATAAGTCAAGTTAAATGTCATTTTAAGTATATTTCTGAGAGAAAAAGTAGACGGGAAGTTTACTTTCCTATTTTTAGTTTTAAAAAGTATCCTAATAGCACACTTGAATTAACTTCTTTTTCGTAAGGGATGTAATGCCCAGATTACCTGCTACATTTGCTGTATCTGAAGACACTGCATGGGATACTGTTTCCCAGAATGCAATGCGCTCCATGTGACGTTTCATCTTTCAATGCGTGAATAAACTATAGGCGGGAAACAGTAATTATAAATGTAACACATGCATATGTACATATAAACACATACATGTAAACTACCTTTATGTAAACTACAAACTATCTAAAAAACATATCGTTAGTAGGACATAAATTGTACTTTAATCTCTACAGCTCGTTTCTAATCAAGTTAAATGATGTCACCTTTATCTCTATAGCGCTTCATACAGTACTGATTTCAGAGATATTAAATAATAATAATATTGCAGTAATATAATATATAAATAACATATATAAATAAAAGTAATATTTCAATTATGCAAACAGAATTCAATTTCCCTGTGAAGCAGCTCTAAAAAGAAACAGAGTGTATTTACTGTAAGGACAAATAGACCCATTTATTTGCAGAGGATGTTCACAATAACTCTGCCCACCAGTGCTTTGCTGTGATAAACAGCACTGCAAAAGACACGTGTTTTTCTACAGTATCAGTGGCAGCGAGTAAATGACATGAGATGTGCGCATTTGACACGACTTGCACGCGTTCGAATCTGCCTTTTGTCAAACTCATGCTTCTCCTTTTCCAGTCACATACCAGATCAGAAAGGCATTTGCTTTCAATAAAAATAAAGTAAATATTTGAAAAGTGGAAATAAAATGCCTTATTAATAATATGTTATTAGGTCTACTTAGCTGTAGGTTTAGGAAGGTTTTTGTGTACTGAAGTGTTAGATGTGAAATTATTCCCTCATGAATTTAAAGTCCAGGAACTCTGACAAAAACAGATGCCATGCAACAAAACAATAAAACTAATCTGGAGAAGAGATCTTCAAAGAGACAAACAACACCACCCCCCTTGCTCATTTACGACCCCCTTCCTCCCTCTCCTCTCCCCTCCTGCATCTCACACTTTTCCCCAAAAGATTCCACTGAAAGTGACCAAGAATGTCCAGATACTACATGTGTTACATCTTGTGAATCTGTTGAATTTTCCCTTTCATGTTTGGTGTCGTTCTAAAGGTCTCCGTGCGATTGGTAAAATGGTCTGAATTTCACAGCAGTCACTTATATTATGAGGAAGACTGAACACTTTTGTAGGATTGTGTTTTGCTGCTGAGGGGTGTGTTTTCCCCTTAGGGTCGGGTGAGAATCTCCAGCCAGGTGTGACCCTGGGTCATGAGATCTCCTGACAAACCAAAAGGTCTTTTATTGTCTTCCAATCTTCTGATTGGAAGATTTGTTTGTTTTGCTCTGGGTATATAAGCGAAGTGACAAAACATTACGGGGGGATTCTGTGTTCAGAAGAAACCCACACTGTGTGTGAGAGTCTCTGGAGCTTTGCCTCCAAATCTCTCACATGCTGCTGTGTGTCTCTGCGGTCAGGTATGCATCTCCCACTCTTAGATTTATCTTTGAGTAATTGATGTTATGTATTTATTTGAACTGGAACTGAATTTAATTCTGAATTAATTGTTAAACTATGTAATTGACATGATACATTTTTACCTGACAAATAAAATGTTATTTCTTGATTCATTTTAGACTCTTCTGAAATCCTTATTTCTAGTAGATTGTGATGAGGCTGATGCTACCGCGAATTACGACCAGGATAGATCAAACTGCAGGCTCAGGATTGAATGGAGCAGTAGGCACATCATCTGAGACCTCCTGATTTCTGTCTATCACTGATGTTAGCAAGTTGTACGGGAGAAGACTAAAGTAAACTACACTTTTTGTGAAGGCAAGCAGTAGGCGGCTGTCAAAAAGGGTATTAGTCACCTACAGACCTCTGACTCAGCATCAGACTGGCGTTTTTGTGATCATGAGATCGGCGTAATCGGCCGGCGCCAGACTCAAAAGAGGCATCGGGTCCCCAATGAACGAATAACTGAAAGTATAGCGAGTCCGAAATGATCAGATATCTAAATTAATACATAACTGATATTTGTGATCAGCCTAAATTAAACACCTAAATTCTAATGATCAAATGAAATTGGAGTCAGATTAAACATAGAGCTAGATTAAAATCGAAACTAAATCCTGATAAATTAAGCGGACTTTGCAGAAGTGCTGTGAAAAGACCGAACATGCATTAAACCTTCAACCAGACAACTGGACTCCGCGTTTGGGCCGGTGGATGGATCCTTACAGAAGTATAAATATCAATTTTGCTATTTTGGTGTAAACAGAATTTATCATTATTTGCACTCAGTGTAACTATAATATATCGCTTTTCCACTTAGTGTAACTGCCAAAAATATCATTGTTCAGTTCAAGACAGCTCAGTGTTGATTCAGTTCTGTCCAGTATATAAAGTTCATTAATTATAAAATGAGTTCAATTGGGCAATATAGCATTGTTTACTAGTATGAAGCCTTATTAACAAGCCTTTGTAAAAAGAACTGTTAGCACATTTGTTTGTAAGGTGACAGCTGTGCTGAATTAATGTTAAGTGTTTGCCATGTGACAAGCATACAACTCTGATTTTTTTTTTTTTTTTAGCTTATTGTATACTGTTATATATAGATAGATATTCATATGTGTACCTACATAAAAACTGTACTAACCAAAAAAAAAAAAAAATAAAAAATACTGTGAATTGTTGGTTTACACTTATTTTAACCAATGAAGTGGTAAATTATAAAGTGTTTCCCATTTGACTGTATTATATGATAATATTATTTCCTTAATATCATGTTGTTAAAAATAAGGTAAAGAAAAAGTACTTGCTGTATTTACTGTAAATTACTGTAAAACACTTAATACAAACCTTTGAATTATCAAAGCATGTAATCCTTTTATGAGACATTAAATGTAAGACATTTAAACGGTAAAATACAACTGAAATAATTTGAAAAATATATTATAAACAGCTCATTATGTTCATAATTAAAACAGAAACAAATAATCAATGTCAAATTCACAAGAAAGATTGACTCAGTTGTTACCGAGTACATATTGATTACTGAAAAATCATCATTATTTTCTAACATCTACTGAATAAGTAATTTGGCTTTATCTTACCAATGTTGCAAAGATCTATGTCTGTAGGCTTGGATGTTGATCACCAAGTTTCTTTCTCTTTTTAATCAATAGATAACATAACTATTCAGTTACTTTTTATGTTGTTTTATGTGTTTGTTGTTGTATCGGTTGGAGTAGTAGCATTAAGATATTTTAGTCAGGTATCATATCAAAGTCAATATTTTGGTATGGTGACAACACTAGTATTAAGTGGGCCACTGACAGCACATCTGATTGGTCATTGCATTTGCCGTTTAAAGGTGCAATAAGTGATTTTGCCAAACGTTGTTGATATTTAAAAGCACCAAAACAAACACGCCCAACATGCCTTCACCCCTATTGTGATATTTCCGCCCCACACGTACGTACACGACCCTGGCATAACAACGATCACGCAAACAAGCGAAGATGTCACACAAGCATATTCAAACAAAAGCCAACAGAGATGCGTTGTGTGAAATAATGCAAAATCAAGGTTACTCACCTATCAAAAAGAAACAACACAACCTCGGCGTACGATTCTAGGCCTTCTGTCCTCTCCACCGCTGGAAAGCTGTTCCAATATTTATACGGGTCCTTGCACTTGCCTGATTGTAAACCTGCTTTTAATGTTTTGTACCTCTGATATTTTCATCTTCCATTTCTCTCTATCTATAGTCGATCTGCTAATATCCGTCCTGTGCACTCAAATTGAGCGCTCTCTTCTCTCTCTTCTTGGCTACAAGTGTGTTTTGGGACTTGAACAGGAATGTTGATTGGCTACAATGCTTAGCACTGTACAGGCATACTTCTGAGACAGTAGTGAAATTGTGGCTGCATCCAAAATCACATACTCCAATGGGTAGGTACTTATTTCCTTTTATATATAGTTGGAAATTATGCAATTTTGGATGCAGCCAGACTTACTGTCATATCAAGGTTAACATTTTAACAGTCACTGTGCCTTCTCACTTCTGATCAGCAGTGAGAACAGAAACTCAGTTGTATCAAATTTCAGTGTATGTTCTCTGTTTCCACATACAGACCTGAAATACAAATCTCTCATCTAGGAAGAAGAGAAGCAGAAAAGCAGCCTGCAAAATGAGTGCGTATGAAGAGAAAGAGCAGGAGGCTCCTGTTGACACTCAGAGAGCAGCATCTCCAGGATTCAGCTGTGTGTCTGTGAAAAGTGACAACTCCATGCATCAGCCCCCTGGTCTCAGTGTTGGACCTGTTGTAACCTTTGACCCTGTGTGAGTATCATGACATTAGATGTGAATTTTTTTAAACATGATGCTGCACTCACTAAGGTTAATTTCTTTGAATATAACTAGTTAGTAGTAGACTGTTTTATTTGACCTCTTTCTGTGGTTAAAACATGATTACATTATGCATGAAATGTTTCCGTAAGTTACATTTTTAGCATGCCTTTTGATGTTAATTCAATATTTTGCGCTGTACCTTGTAGTAAAACAGGATAGATGATCAGTTCAGGTGTGCTGCGTCTTTCTGCATTTCTCTTTTCTGCAGAAATGTGGATATAGCAATCTGCAAATTTATATAAATAACAAATATTGTTTAAAAATTGGGACAAAATTTACGGAATTTGAAAACTGACAAAATAACAAAGCTCATAGCTTGATGTTAGGGGTCTGATCCTTATTCTGTTTTCTGCACTGTGATTTGGTGAACCCATTCATACGATCTCAATAATACACTGCGACGAACACGAGTCAGTGAGCCCAATTCCCCAATAAAGGCCAGGACATAGCATTTTCATTGACGTTTTTTGAAACCTGAAATAACATCCCTTTAGTGTTGTTCACTGCAGACATAAGGCATCCACAGTGTGCATTTCTCATTGCAACTGCTGTGTTACGTCATCTTCTAGTCAAGTCAAGTCACCTTTATTTATATACCGCTTTTAACAATACAGAATTGTGACAAAGCGGCTGTACATTATTAAATAGGGAATAGTGCATCAATAATGCAAAAGCGCAACAGTAAACACTGAATTTTGAGGTAAAGGCAGTTCATCATTGCATTCAGTGATGTCATCATCTGGCTCAGTTCAGTTCAAATAGTGTTCAGATAGTGTACGACATCTGTCAAACTAAACATTTTTTGTCTGCAGCTCCCAAACAAACCACATGAGGGCACCCTTACAACATGAAATGAATAGCTGCCGCTGAATTCAGGATGATTCATAACAACCTATTTACATTTCTAACTCCGTTACACTTATTGTGATTATCAGACGGGAGGCATGCTATAAATAATGTTTAGTAATATTTACTATGTTTGTAAAACTATTACCTTCATCTGGGCCTGAATCTTTGGATGGTGATCCTGCAGGTGCTGTACATTTTAGATGTGTTTGCCTTTTAGCCATCACTTTTCATCTGCATGTTTTGCATGTTGGATACCCATCTTCAACCACTCATGAATCCTTTTTAGCCAAAACACTTTCAAATAAAGAACTTTTCAAAGTTGTTCCACCATGTTTTCATTTTGAGAGTTTCACATGTGCCTTTCCTAGACAATCACCAGTGAACTCGGCTAGTAACAGCCTCACGGAGCATCTGGCCTGAGGGCACAGCACATGCGTGGCAAAATTACTTGATCCCAGATCCTTATTTTAATTTACTTTTTTTTTTTTTTTTTTTTTTATAGTTTTCAATCATAGATTAACAAGACCTGTTCTCACACCAGTGTTCATGTTAATTTACAGATTAATTAGCAGAAAAACTATATTTTTCTCTATTACCCAGTACCATCAGCTGGAAGAGAAAGAGAGCAGCTTCTCCACTGCAACCCCCTGATCTCAGTGATGGATCAGTGTCCTTTGATCCTGTGTGAGTATATCCATGTAGAGTGAGACTTTCAACACAGGAACACAGATTGTACACAGAAATAACAACAGAGAAAAGTAGATTATTTAATTTCTGCTTTGAAATTAAATAAACTTTAGACAGAAAAAAAAATGGAAATTATGTTTGCTTTTTTAACAGCAAATATAACACTGAAATATAAATCATGATATAATGAAAGAAAACTGAAAAGTCAATAGGTTGTTTGTTAAGTAAAGCTGCTTTGTTAAGTAGTGCTTGTGTGTGCTTCTCTTTTCCCTTTTTGTCTAATTACACAAAAAATACGGGACAGTGGGATTTCTGCATCAGTGTAATATTGATTGTAATAAGAGGGATACGTTGGCCACAACAGATTTATTATGATTAAAATTAGCCTAACAATCAAACACTTCTTTCTAAATGTGGTTGTGGTATGATTTCAAATACGATGATTTAATATTAGAGACATTTAAAATACAATATTTTCTCTATTTTGATAAAGGTCTTTTCTGTTTGTTTTTGTCTTTTCTGCTTAAAATCTTTTCAGTAGTGGGAGAGCTGACCAGATCAGATACGTGTCCTGTCAGACCTTCACATCCCCTTACTATCAGAACCACATCAGTCATCATGACACAGAAGCAGATCTGCAGCTCAATTCTCACCAACCAGTGCATGATGATTTTCAGAGAGTCAAAAACCAGCACAAAACCAGCATGAAGAGCAAGTATGAGAGCTTATTTGAGGGAATCAAACTACAAGAGAATCAAACCCTCCTGAACAGGATTTACACACAGCTGTACATCATAGAGGGAGAGAGTGAAGGAGTGAATGAAGAACATGAGGTGCTACAGATGGAGAAAAGATACAGGACACTCCAAGACACTCCAATCAACTGCAATGACATCTTTAATCCTTTACCTGAACCAGGATTTGAGGAGATGAGAAGAGAGAAGAAAGACAAAATAAAGACTGTTCTTCCTAAAGGCATCGCTGGAATTGGAAAAAACCGTCTCTGTGCAGAAGTTCATTCTGGACTGGGCCGAGGGAAAAGTCAATCAGGATGTAGATTTCATGTTTGTGCTTACATTTCGAGAGCTGAACTTGATTAAAGATCATCAGTACAGTCTTCACAGACTTCTGCTTGACTTTCATCCTGAACTTCAAGATCTGGACTCAAAGATTTATGACAAATGTAAAGTTGTGTTCATCTTTGATGGTCTGGATGAAAACAGAATTTCAGACATGTTTTCATGAATTTCAGACAGTCAGAAAGTTTCTGATGTGACTGAGATTTCATCAGTAGGTGTGTTGATGTCAAACCTCATGAAAGGAGATCTGCTTCCCTCTGCTCTCATCTGGATCACCACCAGACCAGCAGCAGCCAATCAGATCCCCTCTAAATACATCAACCGTGTGACAGAAATTCAGGGATTCAGTGACCCTCAGAAGGAGGAATATTTCAGGAAGAGAATCAGTGATGAGCATCAAGCCAGCAGAATCATCTCACACATCAGAAGAGCAAGAAGCCTCCACATCATGTGTCACATACCTGTCTTCTGCTGGATCTCAGCCACTGTGCTTCAAAACCTCCTGAAACAAGATCTCAGAGCAGAAATCCCTCAAACTCTCACTGAAATGTACATCTACTTCCTGCTCACTCAAACACGTATGAGGAACCAGAAATATGAAGAGAGAGATCCAGAGAAACCCCTGGAGTCCAACAGAGAAGTGATTGTGAAACTTGCTGAAGTAGCTTTCAATCAGCTGATGAAGGGCAATGTAATCTTTTATGAGGAGGACCTGAGAGAGAGCGGCATTGATGTCACTGATGCCTCAGTGTATTCTGGGATTTGCACTGAGATCTTTAGAGAAGAATCTGTGATTTATCACAGGAAGGTTTACAGCTTTGTACATCTGAGCTTTCAGGAGTTTTTTTGCTGCACTGTATGTGTTTTACTGCTATTTACACAAGAACAGTGAGGTTTTGAAAATGTACTGATACACACAGAGAACAACCCAGAGAGCATCAAGAAAATAATCCAAAACCTCAAACGAGGTCAAAAAAACAATGTCAGCCCTGACAGATGGCTAAATCTGTCACACTGCTTGATTGAGATGAAGGATAACTCTGTTGTTGAAGAGATGCAGGCATTTTTAAACTCTGAAACAAAAGAAAAACGTCTTTCTCTTGCACAATGTTCAACTTTGGCAAACATAATCCTGATGTCAGAGGAGGTGCTGGATGAATTTGATCTTTACAAATTCACCACCAAATCAAAAGATGGTAGACAGAGACTGTTGCCTGCTGTGAGGAACTGCAGAAAAGCTCTGTAAGTGTGAAAATGTGAACATGCAGTAGTTACGTTTGACAAAAAAAAAAAAAAAAAAAAATGATGCTGGTGAATATACAATATATATATAGAGAGAGACTAGGGATGCACAATATTTTTAGCATATCATTTAAGCACATAAAGGCCCAATATAAATATTTAGCTAATATGTTTTGTTAGTTAGACTTTTTAAGTTGAAGGACACAACCCTGTCCCACATTTTTCTTATTTAGGAAACTGTTTCACTCATGGATGTTACAACAGGGCAGACAATCACAATTTCTGGTTCATGCAGAGTTTGAAGTTATAATTAAGGTGCTTTTGGTGATTCTGTGTATTTTGGCCAAGTCAGCTTATTCATGCTTCAAGTTTTTCCAGCCTTGGCTTTTTTTCAGCTGAAGTGCTAAATGTTGGTGAACTATTCAGAAAATGTTTAAGTTTGTTTAAAAAAAAAATCATCCAAAGTCTTCAGTTGAAATATATAAATTAACACCCAGACTACAAAACTCCACGGAGAGCCAAAACTAGGGCACATTTGCACTGGCTGATGATATTGTCTGCAATCGTATAGTCATATAATATGTACTGACACATAAGGTCTGCTAGACAAGGAATTATTACAGTGTTTCAATCTCATGGATACACCAGCTCACCAAAATATCCTCCCTGTTTTCAGATTGATAGACTGCAATCTTACTGATCAGCACTGTGAAATTGTGGCTTCAGTTTTACAATCATCAAACTCCCTGAGAGAGCTGGACCTGAGTAACAATCAACTGCAAGATTCAGCATTGAAGCTGCTCTGTAATGGTTTGAAGAGTCCAAACTGTTTGGCTTTTACACTGATTCAGATTTTAATAAAAATATTGTGTGATTATATTATATATTTGAGTTTTATATATACAGCTAGCAGTTTCTTTTGTGTGTGCTCAAATTCATAAATGCTTTATGATCAAGAGCTATTAAAGGACGTGGATAAATAAGTATGATAATGTGGCCATTAAAGGATTCATGTAATTATATTGTATATGTGCAGCAGCATGTCTGTAGATGTACTGGCAATAGCAAGTCAGGTCATGACAGAAAACATCACAGTGGGATGCAAATCTTTACATTCTATGCAGACACCTTATCAGAAACATGAGACAGTGCATCACATGCTCTCAAACATCAATTTCTATCTTTACAGTATGTAATTAATTATTTTTAATTACACTGTTTAGATTGTGCATCTGTAATCAAAAAGTTTGTGAACTCTTTAGGATTGTCTATATTTCTGCATAAATATGACCAAAATGTTAATAAGATAAATATTTGTGAGTTGCAAAAGTATGTGAATCTCTAGGATTAGCAGTTAATTTTAAGGTGAAATTAGAGTCCATTTATTCAGATGTGTTATCAATCAATAGGATGACTATCAGGTGCCAGTGTATGCCCTGTTTTAATTAAATAACAGGAATCTGTCAAAGTCTAATCATGTTTGTGGAAGTGAATCATGGTATGAACAAAGTAGATCTTTGAAAAGCTCAGAAAAAAGAGTTGTTGTTGCTTATCCAGGTAGAAAAGGCTACAAAACCATCTCTAAAGAGTTTGGACTCCACAAATCCACAGTCAGATTCTTTACAAATGGAGGAAATTCAAGACCACTATTACCCTCCCTAGGAATGGTCGACCAACAAAGATCCCTTCAAAGCAAGACTTGTAATAATCTGCAAGGTTGCAAAGGACCTCAGGGTAACTTTTAAGCACCTAAAGGCCTTTCTCACATTGGTTAATATTCATGCCCATGAGTCCATAATTAAGAGAACACTGAACAACCGTGGTACGAATGGCAGAGTTGCAAGGAGAAATATCCAAAAACAAAAACATTGTTGCAGATTGTTAAAGATCATGTGAACAAGTCAAAGGGCTATTAGAGAAATGTTTTGTGGACAGATAAGACCAAAATAAAACTTTTTGGGTTTAAATGAGAAGTGTTATGTTTGGAAAAAGAAAACAGCATATTATTATATTTCAGCATAAGAACCTTATTCCATCTGTGAAGCATGGTGGTGGTACTATCACGGGTTTGGGCCTGCTTTGTTGCATTTTGGCCAGAATGGCTTGCCATCATTGATGGAACAATGAATTCTGAATTATACCAGCAAATTCTAAAGGAAAATGTCAGGACATCTGTCTGAGAACTGACTCTCAGAAGAAAGTGGGTCATGCAGCAAGACAACGACCACGAGCACACAAGTCAAAAGTCTGGACCTTAATCCCATTGAAATGTTGTGGAACGACCAGAAGCAACCAGTTCATAGGAGGAAAACCCACAAATATCACAGGGTTCAAGTGTTTCTGTACTGAAGAATAGGCTAAAATTCCTACAAGCTGTGCAGGACTGATGAGTGGAAAATACGTTACATGCGGTTATTGCTTCAAAAAGGGGTCACACCAGATACTGGAAGCACATACTTTTGCAAATCGCAAATATTTAACACTGGATCATGTTTCTCAGTAAATATATAAATTCTAGTTTTATATATGCCAGATTCTGTCATGTGTTTATTTATAAAGTCCAAGTTTTCTTCCACATGTAATTACGTACTTTAATTCATGAGAGCTTTATGGTCAAGAGCTATTAAAGTGTTTATGTAGTTAATTATTTTACCTTGTTTAGATTGGTCAGCTGTGATCTCACTGATCGGTGCTGTGAAATTTTGGCTTCAACTCTACAATCATCAGACTCCCATCTGACCTGAGTAACAATGACCTGGGAGTTCGGGAGTGAAGCTGCTCTCTGATGGACTAAAGAGTCTTAACTGCGAACTCAACATACTGAGGTACAATTGTTCTGTGTAAAATATACATGTACACTCACTGGGTTCAGGTAAACCTGTTCCATAGATCTTTAATGCAATTTTCTAAAATACTAATGCATAGGGATGTGATGAGATCTCGCGAGATCCGATGTGTCTCGCGAGACCAGTCGGATATCGCGAAATCTCATGACGATATCCTCAAAAAATATTTTGCAGTGTTTACATTAAAGCTGCATGATTATTAATCCTTAAAATATTGAGATCTCGATTCAAACACGCACGCAATCTTATTCCTGAATGACAACAATTTAGCTATGTCCATTAGGACTGTTTCACATCGCCAGTGTCAGTGGAGCGTAAGAAGCAGGTTTTGTCGCTGCCCATGTTAATGAATCAGTGGGTCGGGGTAAATGTGAACGCAGAAAGGGCAACACAAACAGTCTTTTCAACCACATTATAATCATTATTTCTGTGTTACAGACATTTAAATAATAGAAGTACTAGGATAAAAGTTTATAGTTTGGGTATAAACACAGTAGCGATCAAAATGAAACTATCTTAACACTTGTATGTATAGTAATGCTTATCCTCTTCCGCCAGGAGGTGGCGACAACTGCCTGTTTAAAAAAAGTATGTCATTGTGTCATTTATTCTGGAGATTTCAATAGTCAGACAAGTCTTAATGAAATGAGACACTGACTCCTTCATTGTTTGTTTTGTTTTTTTTATAAATGAATATATGTTTTTAAAAGACTTGAATGGCAATGGACAGTTTGTCAGGACCACTAGTAATAAACTACATTATTTTGTTTAGTTTTCTAATCTTTTTTCTCCAGAATCGTGAGAGAATCGTGGTCTCCAATTTATTAAAAACAACTGGGATTCTCAATTTATCCAGAATTGTGAAGCTCTTGTTTAAATGTTGTTTATTACTGCATATAATTTATTAAAATGGAAGTTTAATTTCATAAAGTTTAACATGCACCTACATTTTTTTTGCATTTTGTCTTTTTCAGTTGAATAAAAAACTATTTTCCCTATATATTTTATCATTGAGGATTTCTTAAGAAAAGTTTAAAAATCTCATCTCGTCTCGTTCTCATGACCCCAGTCTCGTGTCTCGTCTCGTCTCGTGAGATAAGGGTCTCATCACATGTGTTTAGACATACAGTGTCAGGAGGATCTGCTGAAGTTTAAGCTAAACATCAGAATGTGGAAGCAAGACTATTTAAATTATTATTTATTATTATTTTGAATGTAGCATGATTGTTAGTGCCAGACTTGCTGGAGTATTTCATAAACTGCTGATCTACTGGCATTTTCGTGAAAAGCCATCTCTGTTGTTTCCAGAGAAGGGTCTGAAAAGGCAAAAAAAGAATATTCAGTGAGTGGCAGTTCCTTGTTGAAGGCAGAGGTCAGAGGAAAATGGCCAGACTGGTTCAAGCTAATAGAGAGGCAGCAGAAACTCAAATAACACCAGGAAATGCAGAAAAGCAACGTCTATGAACATATAACACATCAAAACTTGCTGCAGATAAGCTACAGAGATAAGCTATACCCAGAGAATTTCCCAAATTCAAGTAGTAGGTGTATTATCTTGGGAATAGATACAATTTGGATCGATTATAAAAAAGTAACAAGTTGCACATGTAAAGCTAGTTTAAATTAAGTTCTCTTTTGGATTATTCCGTAAATTATGGGAAGAGTTCTAAGCATTACTGAGAGAGTACCATTAGTTATGACAAAAAAAAGGGTGATAGAGGATGTCCCTAGCATGTACCTCATGACAAAGTAAAATAATCAAAATCTAAAACTCAGATATAATTTTGCAAAGAATAGGCATGTCTGTTTAATTGAGATAAATTGTATATCAAGGTTCCTAAACCAGAGGTTCTCAAATTCAGTCCTGAAAACCCAGCTCTACACATGTTGTATGTTTTCCTTATTTAACACCGTTGATTCAGATAATTTACTTATTAGGAGAAAGTTCCAGGAGCTGAACTAAGTGTGTCAGATAAGAGAGACATACAAAATGTGCAGAGCAGTTGGTCCCCAGAACCACAGTTGAACCACCAGTAACACTTTAGTACCAGTTCTCACTATTATATGGTTATTTATTAACATGCATATTACTAGCATATTGATTATTTATTAGTACTTATAAAGCACATATTCTGCATGACCATATTCATATGCATCTCTAATCCTACCTAATACCTAAACTTAATAACTACTTTATTGAGTAGTAATTAGGAGTTTATTGAGCCAAACGTTGTAATAGTTAATTAATAGAGAGAATTTGACCTTGAAATAAAGGGTGACCGAACAACTATCCTAAACTTTTTTTATTTCAAAGGGTTAAACATTTTATTTATTTATTTATTTTTCAGTGTAATTGTTGAATTTTTGCACTTTAATAATATAATGTGTGGGCTCCCTGACTATCAGTAACAGTTTTGCAGCTTTTGATAGTCCTTAGCAGTGTTGGGCAGTAACGCATTACTTTGTAACACGTTACTGTAATTTAATTATTTTTTTAGTAACGGAGTAATTTAACGCGTTATAATTTCCAAATGAGTAATTAGAGTATAGTTACAAGCATGCGTTACCGCTGCGTTACATCATTGCCGACAGAATGTGATTTATCATCTAGATTATAAAAAGGGTGTTGGCTAGCACACGTCCTTTACCTGAGAACTACTTTGACTGGAAAGCGCCCGTGAGGCGGATACTACCAATGAAACATAGTCAGCATGGAGAGAGGAAAGCACGCGCTCTGTAGCTGGAAATACAATCATTATTTTTAGTTTATTGTGCGTTGTCAGTTATAGGGGAAGAAATCCTTTTCCAATTTAAAACCTCTGAAAGGCCAGCACGGCACATTAAAACTTATTGAGAACGTACCAGGTGCGGAGAGCAACGCATCAGCTTCTATTGTCGTACCACGCCGCTCTCTGTTGCGTCGAGTCCAGCGAGAGTGGTCTCTAACAGAGAGTACAAGACTTGCGCGGTACAAGACTTGATGGGTGAGTGCGGGCGCGAGTGTGGGCGGGCAGAGACTCATGTGTGCGGGATGCGATAGAATAAAATGATTCGCGGGACTCCCGCAATATAGAACTGTCTAAACATAAAATATCTAAAACAAATTAATTGCTATTCATGTATTGCACAAAAGCAACAAAAACAACTATATAAAACAAAAACGCTTAATAGGCAGAGTTTCTATTTATAACGTGTTTGCAGCGTTGAACAGTGTTGAATTCTGAAATGCAATGGACAATGAGAGAATCCACTCACTGATCGAAATGCCGTGCATTCTGCAACCACGCACGCAGCAGCCTATTGCTTTTAGTTAAAATAACAGCGGTTTGTGAATGTTGATGGTTTAATAACAAATATTTTATCGGAGCTTTTATGCTGGCCTGGTAGGCAACACACAAGTTCACTTTTTCACGTAAATTTCGTGGGTGTACAGAAAAAAGTAACGTAACAAGTAATGTAACTAATTACTTTTGAAATAAAGTAATCAGAACAGTAATTTGATTACTTTTCAAAGGAGTAATCAGTAATTTAATTACATTTTCAGAGTAACTTGCCCAACAGTGGTCCTTAGTGGTAAAGCTAGTATACAGTATCATCTGTGGGGAAGAACTCACATGCCTTGTCCAGTAAATGTAATACATATGCAATGAATGTGTAACTACTGTGTAATATTTGAGTAGATGATCATTAAGAACACAGACAGCTGTTAAAGGGATAGTTCACCCAAAAATGAAAAATCAATTACTCACCCTCATGTTTTAGGTCTCCTGAAGAAATAAGATGCAGACAATATATTGGTTTTTATAAATAAAAAGAAGGAACAGACAGTATAGTTCGCAGAGACAAATGTCATTCTCCATTCAACTTTCGAACAGCATGTTGTTTAGATTTAATCTCTCTGTAAGATGTTCTAATGTTCCATTATTATGAAAAGTCTGTGTGTGTGTGTGTGTGTGTGTGTGTGTGTGTGTGTGTGTGTATGTGTATTATTGGGAGCTGTGTATTCTGAGTGGTGTGGTATTTGCTGCCTAGGGCCTGTTGTTAACCCTCTGGTTATGTTCGGATCAAACTGACCTGGAGAAGATTTGCTTTTTCACGAACATACTAGTTAACGTTATCACATTGGACTCAAACTTACTGACTTTGTTCACACAGAGTATAAGTACTTCTCAGAATTTTTTTTTTTTGTCCTTCAAATTTTCGTCAGATTTTTTGTGGGTTTTATTTCACCTAGTCACACTTGTGGTGTTCCCGGTCAAAAATGACAATAAAAAAAATCTGATTAATCATAGGCCTCATTTTTCTGAGAGTAGGTACCTTATGAATAATTTTCACAATATGGGATAAAAAATTATGAAAATTAACACTGTTTCTCACACTAGCGTGCTTTAATGTTTAATCAGGAAGTTTGCTTTCAAATGCTTTTATTTTGTACAAAATTGCAAAAAGTCACACTTGTGGTGTTCCTGGTCAAAAATGACCGGACTCCAAACAATTGCTTATAAATCTGTCATTATGCTATATTATCACCAAATATTGGATTCAATCTTTTTGTCAACTTGTTTTCTTTCATTTAGGACTGGTTTTGTGTTTCTATTTGCAAGCCTCATTTATCCGAGAGTAGGCACCTCATTTTTTGAGTGAAAAAAAAAAAAAAAAAAAAAAGTCAATTTTCACAATATGAGATAAAAAAAAAAAATTATGAAAATTTGCACACTAGTTTCTCACACTAGTGTGCTTTAATGTTTGAAAGTAACACTTACGCTGTTCCTGTTAAATCTGACCATCGTGACATAAGAAAGAACGCATTAAGATTATTTACATTATAACATTTTATGGAACAACAAACCAAAAACTGTTATATTTCAGTTATATATATCCTGCACACTGACACTGTCATAATAATACTGTAATAATCTTTAAGCCTAGACATATTTAAAGATTGATACAGAATGTTGGACTTTAACAAAAATACAACATTTGAGAACAAAGAAAGTGGGAGATACAGAGAGAAAATATTTGTGAGCTGAAGATAATGTTAAATCACATTTTTATATTCAGTTTTGACACAACACATTGAACCTGGAATTAGGAAAGAAAATTTTCTTTTATTTCAGAGTTATGATCGATTTTGATTTAAAAATCTTAACTTTATGAATGATCCGCAAGAAACATTATTAAAAAAAATGCCTACTTTGCCCTTTTGCAACATAAAACTTGTTGAGTTCGTCGCCAAACAGAGACCAGGAACATTTCCTAGTTCAGTGGGAAAAATATCACTGAAATCTCATTTGTGATTATCTATAATTTCAAAAACAGGCACAATATATTTTTGTAGCCTATATGATTTTGTTTTTTAATTGTTGTGGCTTCCATATATTAGTTAATAATTACAGTGATGTTTGAGAATCAGACTTACTCTAGTTTCTAATATAATTCACCAAAAATCACACTATGAAAGATATTAGTAACTATTGCAAACAGCGAACATATCAAAACAATATTATAACACAATTATGGCTTTACAAAAACACATTAAAATAAAACAATACATATGAGAACATGAGAAAACTGTATTTAACAAATGTTTAATATTTTCTAACTGTATTTAACATTTTCAGAAACTGTGAGTACAGTAATTACAACTCTACAAATTGTATGTTTGCTTCTGGGATTTTCTGTCCCTATTCAGGTTTATTATTTTGCATGTTAGGCTCATTTTGACAAAGTATGTGCTTTCTACAAATCTAATTGTGCAAGACTTGTTTATTTTATTTTATATATACAGTCATGGTCAGAATTGTTGGTACCCTTGTTAAATATGATCAAAAAAGGCCGTGAAAATATTTCATTAAATAATATAATATATTAAATATCTAATATCTAATAAAAATCACATTATGAAATAAATAATTGTCTCTAATATACAATGGCCACAATTACCCTTAGAAATTCTTGAGTAAAATATTTCTAAAGTATATTTCCATTTATATTTCCATTTTTTAGCACACCAGCATGACAGAACATGAAATTATCCAGGATTGTAAATGTGAGGTAATGCAAAGGCCAAATTCCCTTAACCCTCTATGGTACGGTGTTGCCATATGGCAACAATTACTTTCTACTTACTTACTTGTTATTCTGAAAAAAATACAATATAATGTAATATGTTAATTAAAAGGGCCGGCCTTAAGGTAGTCAATGATATGCTGTTTTTAAGCCACATGACATTTGAATGTTCCTCCAAACACTTTTTTTCCACTGTCACCCCAACATGGAGGACACCTGTTGAAGTGCTCCAGAAATTGCTCTGTAAACCTAATTTCTCTTATATGTCTCTTCTCAAGGGAGATTTTTTTGCATCATCTTTGGTTAGTAAATTACATATTTTTATTCAGAAATCAATATTATCTAACATAGTTTTTCTGTAAAATGAGAAAATATCAATGTTGCCATATGGCAACACTGTACCACAGTGGAATTGAATGTATTTCCCCATTGGGATTTTTTTATAGACAGTAACATCAATAATTTGATTGTAATTATTTATTCATTTGAAGTGTTTATTGTAGTATATGCGTATTTATGTATAAATAAGTCTTTGCAAAAAATGAATACAACAATATTTTACGGAAAGGGCAACAGGAAGAGTGTTGAGTTTCCTCTTCCATGTGATGACAATGAGGATGAGTTTGCCTTCAGTGACCGTAATGATGAGTGTGTTTGTGCATGTGTTTATGTGTCTGTATGTGTGTGTGGCAGATTTTGATGGAAATTAAGACTAAATAAAAAGAATATATAGAAAGAAATAAAAAGATAAAAGAAATGTGCATTTGAATTGAAAAGTAAATCATAATTTAATAGGAAAAGTAATTTTGGGCCATTTTCCATTGTGGTACAAAGTGTCTGTAAGAAAAGAGCTCAAGCACTGAAAATCCCTAATAATGAAGTTCTAATCAACTGAAGATGTTACAAATCTGCCTGGAAGACGACGTGTGTTTATATCGTCCTAATGCATGATGAGGACGGGAGTTTGTACCAAAGATCAAATGAATAAACAATTCAATGCAGATGCAGATTTATTTTCACAGCCTTTTTGATCATATTTACTGAGGGCACCAACAATTCTGACCAGTATTTTTTTCTCATTTTGTAGTTGTGACGACGGAAGTTTCAGGAATGTTTAATATTGTGTGAAAAACAATCCTGCAACATTATCATGTGTGTTGTTGTACAGTGAACACAAACAGTCGCCTATTAGTTTGTTTTAACCTGTATAGTTAGTATGTTACTACTTTAAAACCAATAACGGCATCTCTTTTGACGATAATTGCGTTTTGCTCTCGTCCAGGTTCTTCATGGCTAAAGTACAAAGTAGCGGCGCGACCAAATTATCACTAATAGCTCACAGCACCTCTGCTGCTGAAAATAATCACAATCACACGATTACCAGCTGCTGATATTGGTCGAGTGTGTGTGTGTGTGTGTGTGTTTTTAATGTGTGTGTGTGTGTGTGTGTGTGTGTGTGTGTGTGTTTTTAATGTGTGTGTGTTTAATGTGTGTGTGTGTGTGTTTTCTAGTGTGGATCATGGAGGAGAGTTCAGGATCACATCAGGACTCCACAAATGTAAGTCCACAAACAGACACACAGTTTTGTTGTTTGTTGTTTAGTTGTTGTAAATGTGTCTCTTGTAATGTGTGTTCTTGTGTTCAGATGCCTGTGATCTCACACTGGATACAAACACAGCAAACAAACGACTCAAACTGTCTGACGAGAACAGAAAGGTGACGAGTGTGAATGAACAACAGTCATATCCTGATCATCCAGACAGATTTGATCATTGGTTTCAGGTTCTGTGTGTTGAGAGTCTGACTGGACGCTGTTACTGGGAGACTGAATGGAGTGGAAATAATGTTCATATATCAGTGTCATATAAAGAAATCAAGAGGAAAGGAATGAGTGATGACTGTAGGTTTGGATATAATGTGAACTCCTGGAGTCTGATCTGCTCTGATCACACATTCATTGCCCGTTACAATAATAATGACACTGTTATATCTGCTGGTTCAGTGTCCAGTAAGAGAGTAGGAGTGTATGTGGACGTGTCTGGCGGCACTCTGTCCTTCTACAGCGTCTCTGACACACACAAACTCACACACTTACACACATTCACACACACATTCACTCAAACACTACACGCTGGATTTAGAGTTTATCCAAAGTCTTCAGTGTCTCTGTTTGACATTAAACACACACAGACATTAGTGGACACAGCGTGAGTGTAATGATGTGAAAGTGTTGCTGTTGTTGTGTGTGTTTTAATCACAGGCTTCAGGAAGTTCAATATCAGACACACAAGACAGTTTCCTGTTTCAGATCATCAGGATGAAGATGTTTCTCCAGTCAGAGACACTTTCTGTGTTTCTGTCAGTCCAACACAAATCACACACTCAAACACACAAATAAAATCACATGTCATATTTACACTGTTGTATCATATTAAATATTGTTTATGCAAATGAGCGTCAGACTGTATTTTAATTAGTTTTGACTCCTGAAGCACAAACATTATTAACCCTCTGAACCTCTTCATTTTTGGGTCACACTTACAGTCACAGTCAAAACAGACTGAATATAACGGACTATATATATATATATATATATATATATTTTTTTTTTTTTTTTTTTTTTCAGAAAAATCTATATATTTTTGATCAAAATTATTTTTTAAGATTATTTACAATTTTCAGGAATATTTGTATATTAATGTATTCTTCCTTGTAAATTAGGAATATTGCAAGTATTGCAAGTTATTTTTTTCCCAATTAAAATTTTGGTGTCACACTCTGTACTTTAAATGTGTGTTTTTTTCTTTTGTTTTAGTTTTTTTTTTTCAGCAAAATCAGTATAATACATTTTTGTTTAATAATATTTTTTGTTTATTCTCCTGAATTTTGAGGAGATTTTATGACATTATGCAAAATTTGTAAAATTTTTATGAGATATCTTTGGGTCACACTTGATACTTGAAATATATCTCTCTTTTTTTCATCTTTTTTTTTTTAAACCAGGAAATTTAATGTAATGCGATTTTGTTCAATAATATTTTTTGTTTATTCTCCTGAATTTTGAGGGGATTTTATGATATTATGCAAAATTTGTACAATTTTTATGAGCTATTTTTGGGTCACACTTGATACTTGAAATATAACTTTTTTTTTCCCTCTTTAAAAAAAAAACAAACAAACAAAAAAAAAAAAACAAACAAACAAAGAAACAAAAAAAAAAAAAAAACTAGGAAATTTAATGTAATGCGATTTTGTTCAATAGTATTTTTTGTTTATTCTCCTGAATTTTGAGGAGATTTTATGATACTATGCAAAATTTGTACAATTTTTATGAGCTATTTTTGGGTCACACTTGATATTTGAAATATAACTCTTTTTTTTTTTTTTCCTCTCTCTCTCTCTTTTTTTTTTTTTTTTTTTAAACCAGGAAATTTAATGTAATATGATTTTGTTTAATAATATTTTTTGTTTATTCTCCACAATTTTGAGGAGATTTTGTGATATTGTGCAAAATTTGTAAAGTTTTTATGAGCTATTTTTGGGTCACACTTGATACTTAAAATATAACTTTTTTTTCCCTCTTTAAAAAAAAAAAAAAAACTAGGAAATTTAATGTAATCCAGTTTTATTCAATAATATTTTTTGTTTATTCTCCTGAATTTTGAGGAGATTTTATGACATTATGCAAAATTTGTAACATTTTTATGAGCTATTTTTGGGTCACACTTGATACTTGAAATATAACTTTTTTTTCCCTCTTTTAAAAAAAAAAAAAAAAAAAAAAAAAACTAGGAAATTTAATGTAGTGCGATTTTGTTCAATAATATTTTTTCTTTATTCTCTTGAATTTTGATGAGATTTTATGATATTATGCAAATTTTTTAAAATTTTTATGAGCTATTTTTGGGTGACACTTGCTACTTGAAATATAACTTTTTTTCCCACTTTAAAAAAAAAAAAAAAAAAAAAAAAAAGAACTAGGAAATTTAATGTAATGCGATTTTGTTTAATAATATTTTTTCTTTATTCTCCACAATTTTGAGGAGATTTTATGATATTGTGCAAAATTTGTACAATTTTTATGAGCTATTTTTGGGTCACACTTGATACTTGAAATATAACTTTTTTTTTTTTTTTTTAACCAGGAAATTTAATGTAATGCGATTTTGTTCAATAATATTTTTTGTTTATTCTCCTGAATTTTGAGGAGATTTTATGATATTATGCAAAAGTTGTACAATTTTTATGAGCTATTTTTGCTCTTTATTTTATTTTATTTATTTATTTATTCATTTTTTTAACTAGGAAATGTAATGTAATGTATTGAAGGTAATTTAATGATACTATGCTGCATGGATATAATTTTTATTAGGTTTTTTCCTATTAAATTTAATTCTGAGCTCCTTCAAATTTGGGCCATACTTGGTACTTTATTTTTTATTTTATTTTTTTTTTCCCCAGGAAAATCAAAGCAACATGCAAGTTAGTATCTCCTACAAGAAGGATCACAGAAGAAAATACGTTCAAGATGCTTATTTTTTTCTTGTTTTAATGTAAATTGTAAATGTAGAAAACCACTAACCACAATTTTGTTTTGTTTTAATTATTTGTAATCAATAATAAAAAAAAAAGAAAAGAAGAAAAAAAAAAACTTTGCTACTAAAACAAGGTCACAAGATCATTTTTTCAGCTCCTGCTTTACTATTTACTAAATTATTGACTCCTAAGTGACGTGGCGCCATTCGGTGGAAAAGATGAATAAGAGCGACACAAACAATATTTCACACAAAACTGATCTTTCTGTCATTACCAATCATATATTTAATTACAAGAACATGATTATATTGGTAGAAATGAAAGTAAATTTGTGGGAAATAAATTGTCACTGAGGTCAACAGAGTTCAACATGAATTAATACTAATAAAAAAATGATAATCTGTTTAATAATATATCCAGCATCATAAATCCCAAAACAATCCTTTCACAGCCACAAAAGTCTGACACCCAGTGCACAGAGTACATGCTTCAGACACCTTTCAGTGTTTCATGATAGTATGAACAGGGTAGTTTCCTCTCTTGCAAAGAAAAATGAATAAATAAACACATGAATCATTACATGACACAGTTTAAGCTCTAATTCATTAATGTCCAACATATTCCTGGTTTCACAATGAGGATGATCAAAGCACATTGCTCATTGCAGAACTGTAAATAAAAACACCCTTATGTGTTTAACAAACACTAAGGAAATAACAAGAACATGCAAAATAGTTAAATGCTCAGCATTACTACAAACTAAATAAATGCATCTGGATGAATGTTGTCCAATTTATTACTTATTTTTGTATTCAAGTGACACTAGATCAGAAAAACTACTGAGTGTCTCCTCTGTTGACAAGAATGACAAGTGAAATACAGTGAATGCAGCCTCAACTGTAACAATAATAGCTTTAAATATGATTCACTGTGTCACTCTATAACATCACAAATACATCACATACGAATGTTTAGATATTTATTTATTTATTATTATTTTTTTTTTAAGTGGCATTTCTAGTATGTCGATACAGTAAGTGGTCTGCAGGGGCAACGTCATCACGTTCATTCGCTGTTTCTTTTACCTGAAGTGAAATCGAAAGCATCTTATCAATGTCTAGACGCCATTTCAGAGGATTCTAGATCTGAAATAAATAAAATAAAGAAAGAAATAAAGAAAGAAATACTTTCTCATATTACGGTAAGTTCATTATGTTTCATAGCTATAATATTAATATTACATACTTTTTTAAAATTATTATTGTTATTATTTATTTATTTTTTTGCGTCTAAACAGATCTCAGGTTAAACTCAGACTTCAATGTTAATGTATTTTTGTTACTCCAGGTGCTCTAGTAATGTTCAGTATGTGTGCAACGGCTTCTTTATTTTTTTTATTTATAACAATAAACTTCAGTAAACACAGTCAAAGTACAGTTATAACTACAATTATACACATAAAAAAACATAAAACACATACAAATATATATATATATATATATATATATATATATATATATATATATATATATATATATATATATATATATATATATATATATATACACAAAATATAATAAACATTAATTGCTTTCTTATTATGTAAAAAAAAAAAAAAAAAAAAAAATTGTCTTTTTAATTTCCTTTAAAGAACCAAAAATAACGGCTTGGATTTACTATCCTTGCACTTATGAATATGAAATTTAGCAGACATTAAAATCAAATTTATAATGTAATTCTCTTTACTTTTATTTAAGGGGATTTTAGTAAAACCAAATAAAACATGTTCTAAACACAAAGAAAAAGAGTCAATGTTATCGATTATAAATCTAGTCAAATCTTTCCAAAAATTTTCAACATGAGAGCAATGCCAAAATAAATGAAACAAAGTTTCAGTCATTATATTATAAAAGGAACAATTCAAATCCATATCATTTTTAAATTTAACTAGAAAATAATTATTTACCGGATAGTATCTGTGTACAATTTTAAAGGTTACTTTCTTCACTTTATTTACTAACAAGTATTTGTTTGGTCCAAATGACCTTCTATAATAAACCTTTAACTAACCTGTTCCAATAAATTATACAGTTTGGAGTAGAAACAATATCTTTTTGAAGTGAAAAACAAATTGTTTTATTAACATTTGTACTTCCAGGGGCAAAACAAAGTTTACCAATATTGGTATCAAACAGGGGTGCGTTTCCCAAAAGCATCGTTAGCCAACTATGGTTGCAAGTTCTGTCGTTACCAACATAGTTTAACGATTCGGTGTTTCTCGAAACCACAGTTCAAACGAACATTCGCAAACAGCGTCGCAAACTTACGTGGTTGGAGCCACAGCTCTCGACCTGTGGTTAGAAACACAGTTCCTTGTTAGTTTTCTGTGTCGACGTCATTAGCTGTGTCCCAAAGTGGAGCGCACGCACCTCGAAGTGCACGAAGGACCCTCCGAAATGCATGAGACGCTCCATCTTCGCAGGATTTCCTAATTGCGCCACCAGGTGTTCCCGATTACCGCTCCTGTCGCATAGCAACGGTGCGGGAGGGGCGCTGCCATCCTGACTGGTTTAGACGTTTAAGTTATGGAGCCAGCATTGGTCATATTTGTTTTTATATTTTATGTTTTACTGGAGGAGATGGTGGGGATGTACCTCAGGCTTGGCCAAGAGCATGGCCTGGTAAATTATATTGTTTTGCTGCATCCTTGCCGGATTACAATTTTAAATGCATTCATTGCGTTTGAACCGACTTGAATAATGTACATATGAAACATACATATGAAAAAAAAAAAAAAAAAAAAAAAAAATACAAAACCATGCACACAGAAATATATAGCAGTTCAAATACTGACTGATATGTTACCAAGGTGCGATTTTATAATAGTTTATTGTCTTGATGGTGAACATATTTAGAAACCCTGATTTTAGGCAGTTAAGTAACCATAAAGATAAAACTGTGAATAAATAAAAACAAATTATGCATTGTTCATCTCAATGTACAGTGGCAGCAGAGTGTTTGACATGCCTCCTTCCACTGTCCACCGCATTGTCCACCGAGTTGCTGAGGAGTTGATGGCCATTCGCCACCAAGAGATTCACCTCCCAAAGACCCCAGAACACATGGAGGCAGGGCTGGACTTAAAATTGATGTTGTTTTTCTAATGTTAAACCTAAGCTATGTTGTAAATAGTTGTAAAAAGTATTTTCAGTAACGTATAGAACAATTTTGTTTTAATGTGAAAAAAAAAAAAAAATATATATATATATATATATATTTACAGGACAAAAAATAAAATAAATGTATAGAAGTGCGTTGTGAAAAAATTATAAGCTGCATTACAGAAATTTACACATTGTAATTTACAAATTGTACATAATTAGTTATCTTTTATTAACACGTGAATATACAAAACAAACTAGAGAAATTAAGTTGTTTCATTGACAAAGTGACAAAAAAAAAAAGATTAAAGATTAAAATTTGTGACACTTGCAATCCTAAATCAGAGCAAATAAACCATGCCTGTTAACAACAACAGCACAATGAATTTCAGCAGAAAAAAATAAAAATAAAAATAAAATACTCTATTAACTTGCTTACTTTGTATTTTTTAAGTCTCTCCCCAGCAGGCTCACTTTCTCTAAAATAGTCCTACAACAAGAGAAAATGGAAACACTTATAATATAAACTTGCAATCTTAACATTAGAAAACATGACACAGCAGGACATGCATACAAAATACTAAAGTGCTAAAGTTTGTTTACTTACATTTCAGTGTGAATTCCCCAACAGAATTCTCACCGGTCATGTTCTTTGAATATAAATTCCATCGTCATCTGCGCGCAAGTGATTCTGGGATATGGTAGGGTGCGAAGTGTCCATCAGATGTACACTTCATTTTCCTGGGAATCGGAGACCGCATTTGAAGTCGCTTTCGAATTACGGCAGCCTTCGTCGCGCCGCGGTGACGCATTCGACCTTGGAATGCGCACTTCGGAGGGTGCATCCTGAATTGGGACAGCTTATGTCTTGACGCTGTGATGCAATCGCCCTTTAATGTTTTGTGCCATGTTTGGCCTTATATTGTCATTGATAAAATGTTGTGAATTGAGAAATCTTTACATAGACATTTCTGTTATGGTTTATCTGATGGTGGCTTACCACTGTAAAATAAAAGTTTGAATTCCATTCCATACACATGCTTCATAATTAGGCTTAGTCACATTATTCAGATATCAGATATTTAATAAGTGATGACAGGGCATGGTGAAAGTGCTTTAGCTTCTTTAGCTTCAGCTTTTTGAAGTGGCATTAGTGTACTACTTTGAGTCAAGTTACTTTTCCACATATTAACCTACTGTTTGAATGCCAAATGTAAAAAAAAAAAAAAAAAAAGCACTTACAGTACATATACAAAAAAACACTTACATATTACAAAAGAGTATGTACATAAAATAGACATGAAATAGTATATTTTATTTTGTATTTCAAATCAGCTGAGGAAGGCTTTGAACTGCTTTATCACTGAAAACCCACACAGCTTCACCAGAGCCCCATTTGCCAGACCCAGTCTGTTTCCACCTCCCACGACAAGGACGAGGGGTTGGATTTTGGGAGGCATGGTGGCCAACAATGTAGCCAAAAAAATAAAAAGAAGAAGATGAAGTGGATTACTTCTGTGAATCTGTGAAAAGAAAATACACAAGTTACAGAATTTACAAAGCTGTCAGCCACACATGATTTGACTTTACATACAGAGCAATAAATGAATAATGCCATTTGCACTTACTGTCAGGTGGTAAAAACATGGTTAAAGAGGGCTTGCTGGCCTGTTGTTGTAACAGTTCTAATTTGGCCCTCCTATAGGCCATTACCTCCTGATGATGTCTGTCTTGCTGCTCCCTCAGGGCTGTCAATTCCTTCCTGATTGCCTGGAGTTTTTTTTTTTTTTTTTTTTTCTTAGAATGAAGCAGCCTTTCACTGCAGCCACAACGTCCCCTGTTTCTCCTTTGCCGGGAGATTAATGGCTGGTGTTCTGGGATATCAGGAGGACATTGCTCAGCACATGAGGAGGCCTCAGACTGAGGTGAATCAGAGGAAGGGAGCAATAGCCCAGGACCAGGACCCACTTCTGATATTGAAGGGCCAGACTGGAGGCCTGTTGTTGGAGGGATAGACTGGAGGCCTGATACTGAAGGGCCAGACTGGAGGCCTGATGTTGGAGGGATAGACTGGAGGAGGCCTGATGTTTGAGTCCTGGTTGATGCACATGCATCAATACCTCCATGGATCCCTTTCAATGCTTCAGGCCCCAGGATGGCCTCATTCAGAGGAGGAACTGAATTGATACCCCCTCCAGTCTTTTTTCCTTCCCTTCTACGTGCCGCAGCCCTCCGTTTGGTCACACCTGCAAAGTCCCTCCACTTGTTTCTGACTTCCTCTGGGCTTCTTTCATACCCATTTCTAGATGCATTAATTTATTGTGTGATTTCATTCCAATTTTTTATTTTTTATTTATTTTTTTTGTCAGAATTCGTAACTGTGTTTTTTAATTTGGAGAAAAGCAAGATTTGATTGTTTTCCACCTCCTCCAAAAGAACTGCAACCTCTTTTTTTGTAAATTGTGGTTTTCGTGTAATTTTTTCGCGTCAGCTCTCAGTAAACCATGGCTGTGTGTCAAAGGGACTTATATAGGAAATGATCTTGAGCAAAATAGGCAACAGGTGTTCCCAACACAATCCCAGCATTTTCAAAACCCGTAATTTCTTTTTATTTTAATTGTACTGATGTATCAATAACAAATAAAAAATGAGGTCAAATGAAATATAACTAACAGTTATAGACTTTGTTATCCGAAAAGAGCACATTTAAACTGTGTATGCCTATATATGTTTTATTGTACAAATAATGAATGTTGCGTTTGTAAAGTTATTACACCACTTCTATGTAACGTCACTGCAAAAGCACATTGAATGCGAGCCGAAGAGAAAAAGAAAAAAAAAAAAACACTTTACAGTAGGGGGCGATATGTGCCTATGGCACTACTCCACCATCGTATTGAAGAAGTAGAAGAAGAAGAACGTCATAACGACAGGTCAAACCAACGTGGTTCTAACGATGGATCTGCGACACAGGTATTATGGTGTTGGGAAACAGTCGTGACTAGTTTCTTCAACGTTGCATCGTACAATGGTGGTTAAGCAAAGAGCTACATCGTTGTATGGGAAACGCAACCCAGATCGACTGCAAAGAGGGGTGTAATACGGTTTTGGGTATTAGCTTTGAATAACACCAAGACTCCTGTGGGAATTGCATCTGTGACAATAGAAAACTCTTTTGGTGTTACTGGAATTTCATGAACAGTAGAAACTCAGAGTAAGTGAGTAACATACCTTCTTGATTTAATAATTGACAAACCTGAATTATGTCTGCTGAAAACCAGTTTTCAAAAAATAATGATTTATTTTTATATAATATTTTGTAATTATCCCAAATTAGGTATGTATGGGATGAGAACTTGTGTTTATACAATAGGGACCAAGCCAGCAATATTTGTTTATGAAAGCAGGATAAGCGTAAAGGAATTTTATCAATTTTATAATTGCAAATCAAGAGAAATCTAAGACCCCCTAATTTGAAAAAAAAAAAAAAAAAAAAAAAAAAAAAAACAACAACATTAGGCATGAAGAATTTGGGTTTAGAATGAAATGTCTAATCCAATTGATTTTAAAGGTGTTATTTAGAGTACAGAAATCAAGAAAATTAAACAAAGCAGAATCAACAGTTTTACACATCTCCTTAGAAACACTGAGTGAAGTAGCCGTGTAGACTAATCTAGACAGTCCCTCTTTACACAACAAAACTCTACCTGTCAGAGATAAATCCCTCAAAAGCCAGTGATTCAACTTTGCCTTGGTCTTTTGAAGAATAGATTCAAAATTCATCTTGCACCTAGATTTTTGATCTTTCATGATAACAATCCCCAAGTATGTGACAGAATCCTTCACTGGAATATTAGCAATATGTTGTAACACATTCACAGTCTTTAATGGAAAACAATTCACACTTACTGATGTTTAAACAAAAGCCAGAAGCTTTAGAAAAGGCCTCTATTCAAGAGCAGTTGGGACCTGAGGATGATCTTTTAAAAATAGTGGCGTATCATCTGCTAGTTAGGATATGATAATATCTCTTCCCGCAACAGATATACCTTTTAAGTGGCTTGATCTAACATAAATATTCATGAGCTGAGTACAAAACGAAAAAGTTAAGGGGAAATGGGACAGCCTTGTCTGACACCACGTTTTAGATAAAACCTAGAAGATGAGCCTCCTTTAAATTTAACAAAACAGTTTGCATTCATATACATTGTTTGTAGCTTTACAGAAGAAATCTCCAAATCCACATTTTTTTAATGACCTTAAAATAAAAGCATGATCCACTGTGTCGAAGTCTTTATAAAAGTTTAAGAAAAGGATAAATCCATCATCAATACATAAATAAGAGTAATCCAATAAGTCAAAAATTAGCCTTATGCTAGTTGAAATATGCCTTTTCTTTAAGAAGCCAGATTGGGCCTCATCTATAAGGGGCTCCATAATTGGCTTTATTCTGTTTGCAAAGATCAGGGCAAAGATCTTATAATCATTGTTTAATAGTGAGATAGGTCTTTAATTGTCTAAAAGCAATAGAAATTTTCTTGGTTTTTGAACCAATGTTATCAACCCTTGAGTTAATGTAGGTGGAAGAACTTGATTTTCTATACTTTCTAAATAAGCTTCTTTTAGAAAGGGAGCGATAAAATCAGAAAATGTTTTATAAAATTCGTCTGTAAGGCCATCAACCCCGGGAGATTTATTAACCTTAATATGTGTAGTAGGATATAAGACCTCCTCAATAGTAATGAAGCTATCACAAAGATCTTTTTGCACAGGGTCGATGGTCTTACAACTGAAATCAGAGATAAAGTTAAACAAATTCAGAAGCAGATTGCTCTGAGAATTTGGATGAATATAACCTACTATAAAAGTCTGTACAAAATCATGATATTTTAACTTGATCATCTGTTACAACCCCATCTATTTTTAGTTGTTCAATTGAGTTATTTTTAAAGTGACGTTTCTCTAAACCAAAGAAATATTCCATCCATTGCTTCCGTGACCTAATAAAAGCTCCTTCTGCCTTATTCTTATATAATTTGTCCAATTCCAATTGTAGGGTGACTAACTCAGCTTGATCATCTTCATTTGGACATGATATTGAGGAAAGGACATATTATCTTGATATAATATTATCCTTCTGATAATGTGTTTCATTTGCCATTAAGCTTCCCTGCTTTCTAAAGTACTAGGGCAGCTCTCAATTACTGCAGAATTTCTTTTCTAAAAGTGCTTTGTGCCAATAATTATATTTTTAACATCTATCTTAACATTATCAAATTGCAGCAATGAACTATAAAGTTTCCTAAATGAACTTCTACCCACAGAATATGAAGAGTTTTTGAGGTTAATAGAAATAACAACAGCTTTATGGTCACTGAGAGCTGAAGGAATCACATTAACAGAAATATCTGAAGAAAATAGATTCATAGATACCAACTAATAATCTATACAAGATTGTCTGCTGCCAGATCTATTGCTCCAAGTGTACAGTGATAAATTAGGACACTTCAACCTCCATGTGTCAACCAAGTTTAATTTCTCCATAAACGTTTAAGATTTTCATTTTGAGTGTAAGATGTCCTTGGTGGAAAACAATCAAGTAGCCCATCCAAAACAATATGAAATCACCCCCTATAATTAAGGTTAGATTTGGGAATTGTGACAAACCCTTAAGAATATATTCTTCTAAAGTTTCAAGAAAACTGTCATTTCATTTTTGGAGTTATATCCATACACATTGGCACTTAACAATATAGTACCATGAACTTTGAGGATTTGACACACAAAATGACGTGACCCATCACTTTCTGTAAGCAAAATTTCCCCGGTGAATCTGTTCTCTAAAGTGACAACACCAGCAGAGCGCTCAGCTCCTTGTGCACACCAGATGTCGTTTCCCCACTGTGTTCTTTCCCCTACCTGGTACCTTGATGGCACGTACACAGTTTAACGTCATCACGCTCAGGTGTTGCGCCGTTTGTTTTATCGGAACTTACCTGTTTGTCTCTTAAAGTGAAAGAGAAAGCTCTCATATCAGATGACTAGACGCCATTTTGCTGGATTTAAAAGCAGGAAATACCTTCGCATGTTACGGTAAGTTTGTTATAACGTTTGTAGCTTTAACATCAATACCTTTGCTTCTAAACAGACCTTAAGATACATGTTTTTCGGTGCAGTAAATTGGGTTTATATTTGTCTATGGTTTTATGTTGGACATTCGTTAGACATTCGATCTTTTCTTCAGCGTTAATTTATAGGGTATGCAATCGCATAATAGTCATGGATCATGCTGTATCTCCTTCAGATCACATTTAAAAGCATAAAATCAAAATCAATGATAATATTATTCGATGATGTAATTGTTTTAAGCATCATAAGTGAAACAGTGAAACAGGGGCACTGCCCCCCCAGACAAAAGACAATCATGATTTTGTCTGAGCTATGAAAAATCAAATATATATATATATATATATATATATTTTTTTTTCATTTTATTTACATTATCTTATTATTTTAGTGGATAGAATAAGTACGTTTTGAGTAAACTAATTTCAATTTAAGCCCCATATCCTCGCGAGTCGCGACTCATGATTCTCAACTTGTCTTGATAGAGAGGACTCACTTTTGGTTATTTTCCCGCTTTTGCAAGTTAACTGTTTGGCTACATCAGAAAGCTACATCAGAAATTTGGAGAACTTCAATTTCCCAGTTTCACTCGCTTTCCATAGCTTTCAAATAGCTTGTAAATGCGCAGTGCACATTTTACTTTCACTTTTAAATTAGCGGCAATTCGGCGTCAATTGCTTGAATTCCATTCAAGCGACAACAAAATACAACGTTAAACTCACTTATCCTATAAATTGATCATGGAACTTTTATTAACAAAACGAATAAGAATAGCTTACACCATGCTATATGCTTAATATAAAATAACAAAGAACTTAGGCTATAGGTCTATATAGTATACAAAACTGAAAATCGGTAAACACTGTGGAACCAAATAAATTTTAGAAATGTAGAACGTTTATTAGCAAAACGAATAAGAAAGAAATTACAGAAAGTAAAAATCAGCAAACACTGTAGAACCAAATTAATAAGAAACAAATGTTCAAAACTTCGAAAACCACCATAGACAAACGGCAAAAGTCAACAGGCTTTTCAAAATAAAAACATTGCCAAACTTCCACCATCGTCTTGTCTGTATCGCCTGACCTCACTCTTCTTGTCGGTCAGCTCGTCACTCTGCTGGTTCATAAATAAAATCTGTCTGTTCTCCAACTTTGCTAAATTACAACTTATATATATATATATATATATATATATATATATATATATATATATATATATATATATATATATATATGTATATATATATATATATAAAATAATAATAAATAAATAAAAATAAAACGTCGGTGGAATCCGAAAGTCAAGGGTCAAGAGCCCAACTAAAACAAACGCTGATCTTAATGATGGTGGCATAATTTAACCACTAAAACATCAACATCTGATCCTCTGTAATTCTCAATAAGAGCTTCTGTAGACATGTGACAGAAATAAAGTCAGTCTGGTTAATAATGAGTGAAGCTGGTGATGCTGTTTGTGGAGTTGTTTAATCATCATTTGCTGAGATCTTGAGAGATTTAATGACAAATTTTATTTCAGTTGATTTAGTATGTGGCTGAAATCACACTGAAAAAAATGTTTTCATTTGTCCAATTAAAAAAAATTAGATTGAAAGAAAAAAGTTTTCATTCATCCACCTAAAAAAAAAAAAAAAATAGATTGAAAAAATGTTTTCATTCATCCAATTAAAAAAAAAAAATTAGATTGAAAAAATGTTTTCATTCATCCAATTAAAAAAATTTAGGGTAATGGTTCACATCTATAATTTATAACTTGAGCCAATGAAAAATAAATAATTTGCGCTAAACAATATGTTTTAATTTATCCAATTAAAAAAAAAAAGTTAATGGTTATTAGTGGTTAATATGTCTATGAAAACTGTTTTATTAAACCTGGCGTGAAAGTATATTTTTCTTGTTGAAGAAAGTCAATTAATTTAAATTCTAGTTTTGATCTAAATAAAAATATATAGATTTAATCAAAACAAAATTTCCCATTTAAGAAATAAGATTATAAATTATTTAGAATTACTGCAACTGACATCCAGTCACAGACGAAATCAACTGAAATAAAAGACATTCTTAAATTTCTTAAGATCTCAGCAAAGGAGGATTAAACAACTCCACAAACAGTTTGACTTAATTTGTCATGCAGAAGTTCTTACTGAGAATTAACAGAGGTTTATTTTCACAGTTTTAGTGAATTCCATTTGAAGGTTATCATTTTGGTGAATAGTGTTTGCTTTAGTTGGCCATTTGGTTGTTGACATTTTACCACTATTATATTTTTATCTTTTGCTGCTGCAATTTTGTATTACATTATGATAGCAAAGCAAACTAAGATCAAATGCAATCAGGTAACATTGGCCTTTTGATGCTGTTGAAATCTTTATATAGTGGCTTCACTCATTGATTATTGCATTGTTTATTATAGCAATTTAACAGTGTACTGATTGTGTTTTTGACTATGTGAGCATGTTTTGTGCACAAAGACTGATTTGTGGCACACATAGTGATGAAGAATCGGCGTAAGAATCTCAACAATGGTGACAATCAACAAAATATTCAGATAAACAGATCTTTGAACATCACAAAACAAGGCACTGATAAATTGCAACACAAATAGCAAAAATTAAAGCAAACAGTAAAAATAAAAGAAAATACTAAGACAATTCAGGTGCATAATTTATTCATGTTGCAATGCATTCTGGGAGCCATTATTAAATTTTGATTGGAGTTCCCAGAATGCACTGCAGCATGAAGCTTTTTGTTTATTGTCACCATCATTGAGCTTCATATGCTGATTCTTGATGATTGTGTGTGGTTAAACGGAACGGATGTTCAAATTAAAACATTACTTTTATTAATACTATAAAGTTATTTTTTACAATCAAATGCTCATAGCCTCTGGTTTTGAATGAGATCAGCGTGTCAGGCCAGTACATGACTATATTATTGTTAATAACCAGCCAACATTACCTGATCACATTTTCTTTTGGCTTTTTTACCATAACAAATGTGTTCCGCAAACATACAGTTACAGCAACCAGAAAAAAACTAATATTAATAGGTCAAGAGCCCAACTAAAGCACACACTGACCACATTAATGGTGACTTCAAATAAACACCAACATCTAAACCTCTGTTCTCAATAAAAACTGTTTTAGACATATGACAGAAATTAAGTCAAACTGGTTAGTAATGAGTGAAGCTGCTGAAGCTGTTTGTGGAGTTGTTTAATCCTCCTCTGCTAAAATCTTGAGAGATTTAATCTTTTATTTCAGTTGATTTTATCTAAGGCTGTGACTGGAAGCCAGTTGTAGTAATTATAAATTGTTTTAATAAATTATTTCTTAAATGGGAATTTTTGTTTTGATTAAATCTATATCTTTTTGTTTAGATAAAAACTAGAATTTAAATTAATTGACAAGAAAAATATACTTTCATGCCAGGTTTTATAAAATAATTTTCGTTGAAATTTTGTTTAGTGCAATTTATCTATTTTTCATTGGCTCAAGTTATAAAATATAGATGTGAACCATTACCCTAATTTTTTTTAATTGGATGAACGAAAACATTTTTTCAATCTAATTCTTTTTTAATTGGATAAATGAAAACATTTTTTCAATCTAATTTTTTTTTTTAATTAGATGAATGAAAACATTTTTTTCAATCTAATTTTTTTTTCTTTGGATAAATGAAAACATTTTTTCAGTGTGTTAACGTCCTAAATGTCCTCTTTGTAACGTTGTTATGTGACCACAGAATAACCAATATAGAACGTCCTCCTAAAGTCATATTGTGAGCGTTATTATATGACTAAAACAGGACCATGTGAGAACGTTCTGTTAACGTCCTAAACGTCCTATTTGTAACGTTCTTATGTGACCAAAAAATAACCAAAATGGAACGTCCCCCTAAAGTCGTATAACGAACATTGAGTACCAGCACTTTCGTAACCAAAAGAGGACGTTTTAGGGACGTCTCCAATGTTCTATAAAGGTTAGGGACATTGGTCACCTTTAGAGAACTTTTAGGGAATGTTGCGCAAGGTTGCGAGAACATCTCCTCCTATGTGGGAGGAAGCCAGTGCAGTTTTTCCAAGATAGGTATAATGTGCTCGCTTGCACTAGCCCTTGTCAGAATTCTGGCAGCTGAGTTTTGTACCAACTTTAATTTACTTAGGGTAGCTTTTGAAGCTCCAGCCAATACGTGAAAAAACAAAACCATTGATTAACTTTTCAGCCACAGAAAAAGTCAGCATGGGACATAATTTGGCAATGAGATGAAAAAAAAAAGATGTTTTAACTGTATTACCAACATGAGGATCAAATGTTAAGTTGGCATCAAATATCACCCCCACATTTTTTTGTTTGGTTTGAATCTGCAAAGCAGAGCCATCCACACTTAAGGTTACGGACTCAGCTTTACGCAACTGATGAGGAGAACCAACAAGCATCACTTCAGTTTTGTCACTGTTTAAACAGAGAATTTTTTTTTAATCTCAGTAAGACATTGAAAAAGAAAAGACACAGTCAGGTTTTGAATGTTTGTAGATCTGAGTATCATCTGCATAAAAGTGGAAGTTCTTAAAGGGGTCATCGGATGCAAACTTCACTTTTTTATGTTGTTTGAACATTAATGTGTGTTGGCAGTGTATGTACAAATCTGCCCAATAATTAATCATTAAAAATAATATCCCCTTTTTTAAATCGAGCCGTTCTCAGATGCCTGTCCGTGTGCCGTCACACTGACATCTGAGCCGCTGAAGATGCAGTAGATTACATTTGTTTGTGAATGGAATGCACCTCCTGATTCACTTACAGCAGAGTGTGTATAAGCATTTTTTTTTTATGAATCTTTGCGATCGCCTTTCCTTATAACGTGGTAGTTAGGAAGTTTAGTGGCTAAATGCGGCTAAAGTAAACAAGATCATCATTCCACAGAGAGAAGAGAGGGGCGGGGTGAGCAGAGCTCATTCGCATTTAAAGGAACAACCCCTTAGAATGAGATGATTCTTGCAGAGCTGATTTTGACAAGGTAAAAGGGGTGTTGTTTTACAAAACCATTGAGAATTTTTAATCAAAGTCTTAATTTTCATTAAGACCCTAAAGAATCATATAAACTTGTGGAAAATGGGCATTCGATGACCCCTTTAAAAGTTGGCCAAGTGGAAACATATACATACTAAAAAGTAAGGGGCCCAAAACTGATCCCTGGGGAACAACAAGTTGAACCACACCAACCTCAGATCTGCAACCTCCCATCACAACAAACTGCTTACGAAAAAAAAAAAAGGACTTAAACCACTTCAATGCAGAATCAGAAACTCCAAAAACAGTCTCTAAACGGTTGATTAAGATAGAGTGATCTATACTGTCAAAAGCGACGCTAAGATCAAGAAGAATCAGTATCGATAGACAGCCAGAATCAGAAGCCATTAACAAGTCATTAGTGACCTTAACTAATGCTGTTTCAGTGCTGTGGAGTTTACGGAATCCAGATTGAAGTGGCTCAAACAGATCATTTGAAGAAAGCACTGTAAAAAACAACCTATAGAATCTACTCAATAAAATGAGGTAAACTGAGGTAACAATTTACACTCAGTTTGTTTGGGTAGATTCTATCCTATATGTCTGAGTAAAGAATACCTGAATTTATCAGCTAAGACAAACTAAAAAAAAGTAGGTGAAGTCTACACAGCAAAAAGCCCAGTGTTAAATGAACTCTCCCGGGAGTTTGAGTCCATACTCAAGAGTATTAAAATTATTAAAGACGCCTGATGTTAATAAGCAGAATCACCAAAAGGAGAAAATCTAATTTTGTAAGTTGCCATTATAGTGGTCAGTGTTAGCATTAGTTTAGCTCTTTACCAGTAAATTCTTAAAATTAGATTTTGTTTGGGTGTTGCAATTGAGTTATAACAGTCAGACAAGCCAGAAGAAATGAGATTTGGTGGTTTTGAATATGCTTTGACAAAGTCATGAAGTAACAATCAGAATAAGTGAGTTGTATTTTGTTTATGATGGTTTAGTCAGACAGGTGTTTCTGAAACTTATTTGACCGGAAAAAATATAAGCTTTTTTTAGATTTAGACACACAGACATCAACAATCAGCATGAGAATCACAACAATGGTGACCAACAAAAACGTATGTTGTAGCCAATCAAAACTCATCCATATCTCCCATCATGCATTGTGGCATGAATAAATTATGAGCTGATGATTTCCATGATGTTTAGAGTTGATCTGTTTCTGAATATGCTGTTTGTCACCATTTTTGAGATTCATATGCTGATTCATGATGTCTGTGTGTGCCTAAAAGAACAGCTTTTGAACGTTTTTTTTTTTTTGATCGGAGGAGCTTGTAAGACGTCCATTCAAAATTGTAAAAAAAATAATTCAGGCTTTATCATTTTTTTGCTGCTGTGAAACCACAAGGCAGTTGTAATAAAGAATATAGAACTCTAAATGGTTTCAGCGGCTCAAATTAAGTTTATTTTAAAACAGAATCATCACCACTGCATGACTTTTGCTCTTTGGCTTGTCTGGCTAGTTTAACTAAACAGTTGAACAAAAGCTAATGTTAAAAAGCTACGGGTCAAGAGCCCAACTAATGCTAACACTGACCACTATAATGGTGACGTAAACATTTTGGTGTCTTCAATAATTTTCAATCATCACTCAATGAATCACTTAATTACCTCATTAACTTTGACACTGCTTCAGTGTTCATTTTAACACTCAAATAAACTCCCGCGAGAGTTCATTTAACACTGGGCTTTTTGCTGTGTAGACTTTATCTACTTTTTTTTAATTTGTCATAGCTGTTAAATTCAGGTATTCTTTACTCAAATATATAGGATAGAATCTACCCAAACAAACTAAATGCAAATTGTTACATCAGTTTACCCCATTATATTGAGTAGATTCTATAGGTTGTTTTTTACTGGGCTTTTTGCTGTGTAGACTTCACCTACTTTTTTTTAGTTTGTCTTAGCTGATAAATTCAGGTATTCTTTACTCAGACATATAGGATAGAATCTACCCAAACAAACTGAGTGTAAATTGTTACCTCAGTTTACCTCATTTTATTGAGTAGATTCTATAGGTTGTTTTTTACAGTGAGATGAGGAAGCAATTGTGAGGCCATTGTTTGTTCTAAGATTTTGGCTAAGAATGAAAGGTTAGAGATGGGACGAAAATTATTCAGGTTATCAAAGTCCACATTGTTAGTTTTTGGTACTGGAGTGACAGCCGTAATTTTAAATACTGCTGACACAACACCGGTGCACAGGGAGTCATTAATGATACTCAAAACAACAAGATATAGGGAATCAAAACATGATTTAAACAGACAAGATGGAACCAGATCAACTCTAAAGTACTGTACTTTACATTGATTGACGTATTTGTTGACTTTTGAGTTTTGTGAATAAAACCAACATTTAAATGTTTGTCTATGAACCAGTTACAAGACACACAATTGAGATGGAATACTGTATGTTTCAAAAAATGAATGTGTTAACAGATTCAAATTTAATTAATAATTAATTAAAATATTGTTCTTTGAACAAGTAACAAGACACACCACTTGGAGTTTACATATCAAACTGTGTGCATTCTAAAATTAATTTATTTGAACTACTGAACCTCAAATTTGGTCAAAACAAGTTTAATATCTTCCTCTAGGGGGTGGTAAACTGCACAATCTTTGTCATGCTTTGCAAGCTTTTTCTCAATTGTTTCATTTCAGTAACTTTTGTTGTGCTATAGATCTGTGAATAAAACTTACATCTAAATGTTATTTTATGAACCAGTAATAAGACACACCTCTCAAATTTGAGATTTATTTTTTTATACATTTCACAAGTGAAGCATTTAGATGAAATAATTGTTTTTGCTCTTCGTTTTGCACTTTGCAGACGGTCCCTATCCTGCACTATAACATTATAAGGTCTATCAGTTACAATACTTTAAGGCAGGTTAAAACAAATAAAACACGTTGTGTGTTCTCTCCTACATTTGAAAACAATTAGAACACAGCATGTTTCTTGTCATTGTGCTCAGTTGTTAAAGAACTATTGAAGATTTCCAAGGCTGAATCTTTGACAAATCCTCCACACCAACTTTAAATCTGTACATTAGTGGCACTGTTTTTATCTAAAGTGAAATTGAAAGCAATCCAATCCATGTCTACTCGCTATTTCAGAGGATTCGACATCAGAAAAAAAATAATACTTAAATAAATAAATAAATACTTTCTCGTATTATGTTAAGTTATTTTATTGTTTCCTATCTACAATATCAATACGGTTTATTTGCGTCTAAACAGATCTTATGTTAAGCTCAACTTACCTGTTAATATATTTTCGTCAATCCAGGTGCTAGGTGCAATGTGCAGTATGTGTGCAATGGCTTCTAAGCAATAATATTTTCAAGAACAGTGAAATAATAAATTCTTATTTATTATCTTATTTTTCTTGGTATTTTTGTAATACGTTTTTGTATTCACTTACATGCTCATTTGAATGTCGGTCGTAAATTAAGTGCAATGGTCAGATTCCAGAAGTGAAATATAATTCATCAATTCATCTCCTTGGGGAAACAGTTTTTCAACGATAACTTATAAATTCTTAAAGAAAGTAATTTTAACTCCGAGGTTGATACTTGCTGGTACACAACAAAATCCCCAGTGTTAATTTAACACTCTGAGTGTGGACACATATAAACACTGAAGCAGTGTTGAAGGTAATGAGATAATTAGGTGATTAACCAAGTGATGATTGATCATTAATGAAGACACCTGATGTTAATAAGCAGAATCACCAAAGGAGAAAATCTAAATTTTTAAGCAACCATTATAGTGGTCAATGTTTGCATTAGTTGGGCTCTTGACCCTTAAATCTTTAATATTAGATTTAGTTTGGCTGCTGTATTTGAGTTGAAACAGCCAGACAAGTCAAAAGCTCAAGTCACCAGGTGATTATGTTTTGACGTATTCATTGTTTGATGTAAATCACCTAGAGTCTAATCTCTAAATTAGTTTTTTTTTTTTTGCTTATTGTAATAGCCTTGACCATCCACAGAAGATCCAGCACTTCCTATACATTCTGGAAAGATTTTTTTTTTTTACAACATGTTAAAACAAAAAGTATTTCACCTAGGCATACATAGACATCAAGAACCAGCCCATGAATCTCAACAATGGTGACAAACGGCATATTCAGATAAACAGATCAACTCTGAACGCTCATAATTTATTCATGCCGCAATGCATGATGGGAGTCATGGATGAGTTCTGATTGGCTACAACACGCTTTTTGATGGTCACCGTTGTTGTGATTCTCACACTGATTCTTCATGTCTGTGTGTCTAAATTAAGATAAAACTTTTTTTCATCATCTGTCTGATTATGGCAAAACTAATTGATCTTTTGTTCACAGTTTTTTTTTTTGTAATCTGTAAGAAAATTTTATGTCAAATACTCAAGTCCCTATGTGATGATTATGTCAAGCACAGTCAATGCCATCTTATTGATGTTTGCTCTTTGCTTGTCTGGCCATTATAACGCAGTAATTGCAGCCAAACAAGACCAAATGTTGATGCTTTAAGGGTCAAGAGCCCAACTAATGCAAACATTGACCACTATAATGGTTGCTTAAAAATTTTGGTTTTCTCCTTTGGTGATTCTGCTTATTAACATCAGGTGTCTTCAATAATGATCAATCATCACTTCGTTAATCACCTAATTATCTCGTTAACTTCAACACTGCTTCAGTGTTTATATGTGTCCACACTCAGAGTGTTAAATTAACACTGGGGATTTTGCTGTGTATATGCTTGTTGATCGCAAATGCTGTCCGACCGATGTTCGGACGATGCAGCTGTAAATTCTGGCTCCTCTGCATGGGCGCTCACTGGCGTTTTGCTCATCATTATTCTAGCAGACTACCCGCAGCAGCGGCCGCTGGTTTATAATAAAACAATACACACCACTCTCAATAACAGTTGCAAGTTTATTAATATTTTCAATTAACATATTAAATATACAAATACATTTACATTTATCAGATGCTTTTATCAAAGGTGACATACAAATGAGAAGCATTCCATTCAATTTATACTCTTTCAACGATTAACCATGGTTTTACCACAGCATTTGCAGTAAAACCATAGTAAAAACAAAATCAACCATAGTTTTACCACAGTAACAATGATTTAACTATGACTGTTGCAGTAAAACCATAGTAAGTGCAAAAATAACCATTACTACAGTATTTGCAGTAAAGCCATAGTAACTACAAATTTTACCATGATCTCAAAAACTATGGTTACTATAGTCATGGTTACCACAGTTTTACTGTAGTATTACTACAATATAACTATAGTAGAACCATGGCATCAAAACCTTGGTATGAACCAAAAAAACAAAAACAAAAAATGAACTTGGTTACTACACTTATGTTTGCTACAGGTTTTACTATAGTAAAACCATGGTTAACTGTTGTATAAATATAAGCACCTTTCCAAATACTTACCACTTCAAAGTACACAGTAAAATGCACAGAGTAAAATTAACTCTATTCAGAGAACATTTGGTCCCTCTCTAAATAGTTAAATTAACACTGAAGCAGAGTTAAAGTTAATGAGATAATTAAGTGCTCAATTAAAAGGTGATTGAACATTAGTGATGAACACCTGCTGTTAACAAGCAGAATCACTGAAGAAATGAGAAACACAAGAACTACAACTGATTTCAGCCACAGATTAAATAAACTGAAATAAAATAAGTGATTAAATCTCTCAAGATCTGATTAAACAACTCCACAAACAGCATCACCAGCCTCACTCATTATTATCCAGACTGACCTTATTTCTGTCACACGTCTACAGAAACTCTTACTGAGATTTACAGAGGATCAAATGTTGATGTTTTAGTGGTTAAAATGATGCCACCATCATGAAGATCAGCGTTTGCTTTAGTTTAGCTCTTGACCCTTGAGTTCTTGGGTTAGATTTCTGTTTAACTATGTATGTGCTCTTAAACATTTATTAAACACGTTAACTGATTTTATGTAATGGGATGTTTATTGTGAGCTGATTTGATTACATCCAGAGTAACTTTTTCTCAAATTATACTTTTAGATTTCACGTAACCAACCCCATGAAAATTCTGCTGTCCAAAAAATAAAAAGTTTACTGTAATACTAAAGAATTATTTTAGGTTCATGTAAAGCATAAACAAACACCACTATTACCCAGAGACACACAGACATTAAGTACCAGCATATGAATCTCAACAATGGTGACAATCAACAAAACTTTTGATGCTGCAATGCATGTTGGGTAACAACACAGTAAAAACTCCCATAATGCACTGCAGCATGAATAATTATTGTCACCACTGTTGAGGTTTGTATGACAAGTGTTCATGTCTAAAATCCTGAGCAGAGGCACCTTTTTTTTTTCTCCAAAATTAAAGCTTTATGGTGGTGATTGTTTAATAGGATCTTTTTTCAGCAATATGCCCATCAATAAACCAAAGCAAAAGATCACTTCATAACGTTCACACAAAAGAGCTATAAGCAGAAAGTGTAAAATAACCTGTTGTTTCAAACATTCGATTCAACAATACACAAACGTTTGCTGTAAAACAATATTACAATTGTTTAGAAGCAAAATTATTGCAAGTTACTAAAAGGGTCAAGAGACAAACTAAAGCAAACCTTGACCACAATTATGGTGGCATTATGTTTATTATTATTATTATTATTATTATTATTACAATTAAGCCAGTCTGCTTAGTAATGACTGAAGCTGGTGATGCTGTTTGTGGAGTTGTTTAATCAGATTTTGAGAGATTTAATATCTTTTATTTCAGTTGATTTAATCTGTGGCTGAAATCAGTTGTAGTTCTTGTGTTTCTCGCTTCTTCAGTGATTCTGCTTGATAACAGCAGGTGTTCATTATTAATGCACAATCATCATTTAATTGATCACTTAATTATCTCATTAACTTTAACTCTGCTTCAGTGTTAATTTAACTCTATTTAGAGAGGGACCAAATGTTCTCTGAACAGAGTTAATTTTACTCTGGGGATTTTACTGTGTAGGTTTAAAGAAAATGCATTTTTTCAGGATTACAATTAAAAAATGAAGAGCTCTTTTCCAAAACGCGATAAACGCCATTTTTTTTTACAAAATTGAGTTCCTGCCAAAATCAGTATTGTATCTGGTCGTTATTGAAAAGGCAGTTTTTAATTTTACGCAAAATGCAATATCCGCCGTGTTATTCTGTCATGTTTTCTCCCTTATTTCCCAAACCGTAACAAACGCCAGTCTCCCTTTTCTGCAAAATGCGATACATCCGCTCAACCAATCACAGCGCAGCATTTCACGCATTGTAAACAGTAAAGGCGGCGCTTTGAATACACCCCACATCCATAGTTTTCAACGTTGAATAATGTATCACTGACATATCTGACGAATTCTTTCATAAGCAAAGTGTAGAGAGAGTGTAAATAAGAGATTCATTGAGCAGTGTAGAGAGTTTCGTTGATTATAATTTTGTGAAATTGTGATGAACTAAGATGAGTGACAGATTTTAATGATTTTTAAGGGAGTTTGTAAATGAGATATTGATTTAATACAACAGTTAAATAAACAAGAAGTTAATATTAAATGACTACATTGTCTGACTATAACACTATTGCCTGATTTTGCTCTATTTCATCTTCAAAAATAGTTTGAAACAAAGTCACAACTGAGCCGCTGCGCATCTCCATTCAAACACAGCGGTGTTTAGTTTACAAATGAACATGCGTTTTCTAGTAAGTCAATAAATCAATTACCCATTCATAAAAAGAGTCACTTGCTTTATTCATGAATTAATCAGCCGTTTGAACGAATCAAATGAATGATATGATTCAGAAATTAAATCAGTCACTTACCACCACCTACTGGGAGTATTTCATTTAGTTATTAAAATTATTTAATATTTCTGTTCAAAATTGTATATTTAAAACATTAATCTCAACAAGAGTTTATGAATCTGATTGCACTTATGCCATCTCTTTCTATCACTTATACTTTCTCTAAAAAGAAAAGTAAGCCAGTCCAGGAGGAGCTGGGTGAGTCAAAGAGGCCAGAGGGGATAATGCAAAATCTCCTGAGTCGCAACAAATCCATTTAAGACTGGCTAGACTTCCTTGAAAGAGTGCCACCACGTAAGATGGAGTTTCACCCCGGACGCCTGACAGGCAGTCTGCTCCCTGGTTGGGACGCCAAGCAGAGTGGAGGCTTCAGCAGAATGACTCTCTAAATGAGAAGAAGCCTAACTACACTCAGCCTTGATAGGGCAACTCTTAAGAGTGGAGGTCTCAGCATACTGACCCTCTAAGTGAGAGGAAACCTAGATACACTCATTGCCAGAGGCAGTTCTTGAGGCTTTAGAAAAAAGGCCTACAGATATATTATTGCCACAAGACGGAGCTCTGAAGAGTGAAGGCTTCAGCAAGATGACTCTCTTTGCGAGAGGAAGCCCAACAACACCCAACCCTATTAGGGCCCAGTCGCCCTTATTGATTCTCTTTACTGCAGTGAGGAAAGGCTTAACATACAGTCACAACCCCAATTCTTTCATGTAGGTAAGAACAGCATCTCAATGCTGGACCACCAATCGCTCTGATCAAGCTAACAACAACAACAACGCTGCATAGAATGTGAAAGAGTGGGGTGAGAGTGCGAGGCAAAGGGGAAGACCCCAAGCAATACACTTTGCTCCCAAAGCGTACCATAGGGACTTCCTTTGTTGAAGAAGGAAACTACTTCTCGGTAAACCTTCTGCAAAGCCCAGACCACAGAGAGTGGGCTATCTACTTATGACCCAGCAGGGGAGATAGCACTGTCTAGGCAAAGCTCAGGGCAACCACTAATTAAAACCCTAAAAAGGGGAGTGATCCCAAGCTAACACATAGGTATCCTCAGATAGCCATGTGCCTGGAAGGCTACCAGAAGGGGGAGCAGAGGTTACCTAGACCACACAGAGTGGGCTGTTACTTGGAACCCTAACAGGGGGGCAGCACTGTCTAGGTAGGGCAGAGCGACTGGGGGAAGAATGTACAGACAAAGCCTCGGCGAGGTCTGTACCAAAGCAACCAGTCCAAGAGGAGCTGGGTGAGTCAGACAGGCCAGAGGGGATAGTGCGAAGTCTTCTGAGTCACAGCAAATCCACTTAAGACCAGCCAGACTTCCTCCAAATGAGTGCCACCCTCTCGAGTGGAGTTTCCCTTAGGCTTTGACAAGTTGCCTGCTCATCCTTCTTCAGAACAGTGAAGTAACGGCTGTAGAACCCGGGCTTTCCATCAATAAGAGGAACCACCTGGATGACCTCCTATCTCAAGGGAGTGTACTTCTTGTTCCATGACCAGAGCCTGCTCAGGAGCCTCCAAGTGGAAGTGACCCCATAAAATGGAAGCAAGAAACCCAAACTGGATTCTGTAACCTCCTCTACAATGTGCAGGACCCATTGAGACAGGTTTGGCAGAAGTATGCGCTGCCAGAAGGTCAGCTTAGGGAATCAGTCTCTCGAGACTGACCTCTGGTATACTTAGAGTGGCTAGCTCCGTGCGCTGAAACGGATGACCGGCAGGGAACGGCCGATCTAGCTGCTCTAGAGACCTCCTTAGAGGGGGCGAGCCTCCCAGCACCGCTACTTCCTGGGGGAATGCTGCGAGATGTGCTCACTGGAGACCGAGGTGCCCTGAAGCACAGAGGTGGCAGGGTTAACAGATTGATCTCCCGAGGGCACTGAGGAGAGACGGGCGCCAAAAGATGAGGTGTACACCGCTCTTCCCCAGAGGGGCCTGCCCTCAGACGTCCTAGACAGCAGGTGTCCAGAAGCAGATGTTTCAGAGCCTGAAACACGGCCAGCATCTTTAGGCACAGTTGTACCACATGAGATGGCGGCCACTCCACAGACCATGGGCTGAGCGGCCACTCATGACTGTTCACCAACCGTTGAGGGAGGCATTTGCCGTTAGCACTAAGCGACGACAACGAGTCCCCAACACCGGGCCCTGAGACCGTAACCAAGGCTCTCCACATGTTTAAGGCACGTAGGCAGCGCTGCATGACCTTGATCATGGAAAGTGGGTTTCCCCCAAGAAAAAACCCTTGGTTCTGAGTCACCACTGCTGGGGTCTCATGTACAGCAGGCCAAGAGGTGTTGCATTGGATGCAGCTGCCATCAGACCCAACAGTTTCTGGAACTGTTTGACAGTGAGTGACCAGCCTACTCTCACTCTCTTGACTGCAGTGAGGATCAACTTGATCTGAGCAGGAGAGACATGCCTGCATCGAGGTTGAATCCCACACCACTCCCAGATAAGTGGTTCTCTGTAATGGAGAAAGCACACTTTCCCTGACGTTTAATCACTACCCCAGTTCTTTCATATGGGTGAGAACGACATCTTGATGCTGAGCCATCAGCCACTCAGAATGAGCCAATATCAACAAAAATTCAATATAGTTTAGTATGTAGATGCCCTGGAGTCACAGCTGAGCCAGAGCAGCATCTACACACTTAGTGAAAGTATGGGTAGAGAGTGTAGTAAATAGCCGCTCTACAGAGGCTGCTCCCGCCCAGCTGCCTATGTCACTGTGCCCACACATCAACCTCCTCGGAGTAAGAGAGGTGTAGCACCATGCTCTCAAATGGGGGAATAAACGCAAGCATGCTTCCGAACCAAGAGAGCACAGTTAATAAATTTAATTCCTTAGAATTAAATGGGCACATTATGAATGAACACAGAACGCCCCCTCAAGAGCAGACTGTGCATGAGGGGCTCCTGAACAAACCATACATAAATCGCGTGAATCCCCGCCTCCATGAGGGCAGGGAGAAATGGGCAATCTTATATGCAGTCTGCTCATGAGCAAACAGCCTCAATTTTTTCTCGGAGAAAGATAGCTGCAATAGCACGAGCTCTCACTCAAAGTGGGAAAAACCGCAGCGTGGGCTTCTGAGTCTCGAGAGAAAGCCGCGGGGAGCTGACTAGGAAGCGTGTGCAGCGAGAGTGCGGGCAGTCAGCTCCCTCAAGAGCTGACACAGCCCGCCTCGCCGCGAGCTCTCACGAGGGCTCCCTCGTGAAAAGAGCTTCCCGGGTGCGATTTCCCCACAACTACAGCCACCGCCCTGCCTTGGCAGAAGTGGGAGCTAAGCAGGGAGAACACCAATGCGGGCAGTCAGCTCCCTGCTTCGCCCCCAAACAGATAACAAATAGACTGTGTGTATCCCCACCCGAAATAGCGTGGGCAGAGAGGAACACAGAGTCTAAATTTCCTGCTTACATTCATATTTTCTTGTGGAATGCTTGTGGACATAGTGACACTCTCAAATAAAAGCTGTGAAAACTAGCATAAAAACAGAGTGACACACACACACTGAGTGCTTGCTGAAATGACAGAAGCTGCCGGCTGCATTTGCTGCACATGCTTTATAGCTTCCTGGTCTCTACGCCACCCCGCCCGTGACATCTCGCTTCTTTATAGGAGTGATTACACACGTTTCACAGCGTGGTTACGCTAAAGGCGTTCCCAAAGCATTTTTCGACACAGCTTGAGTTCCCGAAAGAACACACAGCATTGTGTCATTTTGATAATCCAAAAAGTGTGTTTTTGCCATTTTGTCATTTCCTTTTTGTCATCCTGTTTACTGTGTTGCTTACAAATTTAAGGTGATAGGTACACATAGCTTAGAGAAATATTAAATATTGTACATTTACAGATATTAGAAACACTGCAATAATACAAAGCAGGCTGAAAATCGCCAAACTTACCTTTAAAGGCAATATAAGGAAAATATTTGTCAGTTTTGTATGTCCAGTTGCCATCATCTGAAGTCTGTTGAGTGTTGCCATTATCTGAAGTCTTCACAAGTGAGGCTTGATCCAATCTGGAACTGGCGTAAACTCTGGTAACCTTGGGATGAGCATCCAGAGATAGAAACAGTAAAGCAAAAGGAGAAAGATAATTGTTTAATCACATATAACTGTAGTGCAATGTTATGAGGTGTTATGTGAATACTTGGCTAAAAATGTGTATTTCTATCTAATTTAAAAAAAGATTGTGCCTGAACATTATCAGAAAAGGCTATTTCAAAGTTAAGGAATAAAATACAAAAGCACACTACTTTCTTTAGTGGACTTTAATATATCCTCACTATTATCAATAGTCCAGAGTTTTGTGACCTCATTACATTACATAGCTACTGTTGCCCCCATTTGTGCTTATTTTGTTACTATCTGGTTTAATCACAATCAGAATTTGTATAGATTGGTAAATATATCATTTGCCCTCAGTATTCAGGGAACAGACACAGTCTCTGCAGAATGGACTACGTATGTCACAGTATGATTTAAATGGTTAGCTCACCCAAAAATGAAAATTCTGTTATTAATTACTCACCCTCATGTTGTTCCAAAACCATAAGACCTTTGTTCATCTTCAGAACACAAATTAAGATATTTTTGATGAAATCCGAGAGCTTTCAGATCCTGCATAGACAGCAAGGGTCCAACCACGATCAAGACGCAGAAAGGTTGTTTGGACCTCGGTAAAATACTCCATGTGACATCAGCGGTTCAACCGTAATTTTATGAACCTGTAAGAATACTTTTGTGTGCAAAAATAACTTTATTCAACAATTTATTCTCTTCTGGTACAGTTTGCCACCATTATGGGGAGTGTAGTGGACATGAAAGAGTTAATGTGGTTTTGTCTTTGTCACGTGTTCATGGTGGAAAGTCACGGGGTTACGTGGGAATGAGAATATTAATCACCTGTTCAATTAGAAAAGGAGGGAGAGGGGGTGAGCAGGGAGATGTATACTATACCAACATAATACAACAAATCTTTATGCCATCAGTCTGTGCAATAAAGAAGAACAAAAAAAGAGACTTTTTGCCTTACCAACATTTTATTTTAGTTGCATCGCAAACGCATTGAGTTCCTGTTTTAGCCTCTCAGAGGTGTTTGATAACTACAGAGTAACCGCTATAAACGGTATCATGACTCGCGGTATCACGATGCGTGTGATCCTGCTGATGTATGCATGCGCTGCACCTTGTTTACGAGCAGAGGAAAGCACACGCATACATCGTGGTACTCTTGATAATGACAACAGACTGTCCCAGAAGGGAAGATATCTTTTAATAAAGTCATTATTTTTGTTTTCTTTGCGCACAAAAAGTATTCTCGTAGCTTCATAAAATTACAGTTGAACCGCTAATGTCACATGGACTATTTTACAGATGTCCTTACTACCTTTCTGTGTCTTGACCGTGGTGGTACCCTTACTGTTTATGGAGGGTCAGAAAGCACTCGGATTTCATCACAAATATCTTCATTTGTTTTCAGAAGATGAACGGAGGTCTTACGGGTTTGGAACGGCATGAGGGTGAGTAATTAATGACAGAATTTTCATTTTTAGGTGACCTATTCCTTTAAGTGGGAGGAACATTCATTTGGAGGAACTGAAATTTACATTACCTTTCAAAAGTTTGTAAATTCATACATTTTTTTTTACATCTTTGAAAGAAGTCTCTTCTGCTCACCAAGGTTACATTTATTTGATCAAAAATGAAGTAAAAACAATAATATTGTGAAATATTATTACAATTTAACATATGTGAATATGTTGTGAAATGTATTTTCTGTTATCAAAGCTGCATTTTCAGCATCATTACTCCAGTCTTCAGTGTCACATGATCCTTCAGAAATCATTCTGATATGCTGATTTGCTGCTCAACATTTAATTATTATCATTGTCTTATCATTATCAAACGTTAGAGCAAACAATTCTGTTTCAAATAAATGCTGTAATTTAAAAAAAATAATAATTCATAAAAAAAACCCTGAAAAATATGAAGCACCAGAACTGTTTCCAACATTGATAATAATCAGAAAAGTTTCTTAAGCAGCAAACCAGCATATTTGAATAGGCGTGTTTGATTTAAGCCATGGCTACAAGCGGCAGTCAATGAGAGTAGCCGAGAGAAGTTGGGGACAGAGTTGAAGACTGACATTTCAAGTTGGAGACTTTCTGCTCTCGGTAACTGCACCGGCTGAGTCACCTGTCTGCTCTCGGAGCACTATTGTGGTACTTTGATGCCACACGTGACAGAGACTTGGCGTCAGATTTCGCTCGATCTGTGCAGCGCCACGTTAAGTCGAACACACCTTATGATTTCTGAAGGATCATGTGACCCTGAAGACTGGAGTAATGATGCTGAAAATGTAGCTTTGCATAACAGGAATAAATTACTTCTCTAAAAATATTCAAATACAAAATAGTCATTTTAAATTATTAATTTCACAATATTACTGTTTAACTGTATTATTAATCAAATACACAAAGTTGTGGTGGGCAGAGACTTTACCATACCAAAACTTATGAAACAGTAGTGTATGTTTGAGATTTTACTTACTAGTCCAATGGTTTATAGCAATTTGGAGAAGGAGGTTCACTCCGAGTCTGTTGATGTGCAGCAGGCCATCAGCATGGAAAACTCTAGGAACAAAACAAGCAATTTGTCACAGAGACAACAATATATAGTATGCAGTTGCTGGTTTATTAAAAGGAAACAAGCTAAAGTACAGGTAAAATGCAGAAAATAGAAATAATATACAGAATATATAATATACTACAACTAGATTTTAGTTTTAGGTAGAATATCACTTACATTTGGATGTCAAAAGCTTCTTAAAATTACTGTAATAAATAAATATATAATTTTGCAGAAAAAATAAAAATTATGATGCATGGTGATATAGGTGAAATATATTTTGTGGAAAAAATGCATTTTAAGTTATTTCATGAGCTTCTTCAGTCCACCTGTGTTTCCTGCTGCTGTCAGCAGCTCCTTTAAGAAATGTAAGAAAATTGAAACCTGAGCTTCATCTGTTGTGGAGGGTTCATTTCTGTCCTCCTGAAATCACAGAACAATTTTTATCAGTATTTGTTTACCTTAAAAGATCAAAACAAACTTGTTTTCAGCCATTTAGGTTAAATAAATTCGCCTAATTCCAATAAACCATAGTCAAAATGCCAGCAAAACCTTTACACTTAAGTCAAAAACTGCTATATACAAAAGAAGATTTGATTAAAAGCCCAAAGTTTCATAAACAGGAGCTCAATCTCTAGAGTTAGCCTACCTCGTCTGTGAGATGCTAACAGACTTTTTCGAAGACATTAAACCATTTCTGTAAAGTAAAAATTCAACAGAAACATGTCAGTTACAAATAAGAAAGGAGTAAGGAACAGTTTTATGTAACGCTTGTATGATTTAAGGCACGTAACTTACCTAAAAGCAGTGACAACAGCACCGAGAGATGGAGGTTTCCCGTCAGGTATAGTGTTACCGCCCCGTTTCCATGGCAACTCCTCAAAACGTCAAAGTCACGCAGTATAAGTAAACGTCTAAAATGAAAACATTACATTAATAATTCACAGTCTCATTCAATCATTATCCAATAATAAATTTAAAACTCATTTAGTCTTTCCATTTAGGAAAGAAACAGCAACAATAGCTCACCTTAGAGACACTGTTACCGTTAGCTAAACAAGTTAACGTTAGTTGGAAATGAGCCAAAGTCAAGTACGGCTTGCTGCAAAGTCCTTTCCCCTGTAGGACAGTGCACCGAATGCCTGCTAGTTACTAAGTGTCACATAATTAACAAAATAAGATTTTTTCCCAATTTAACTCAAGTGAAAACTTACGTGAAAGCCACAGATGTCGCCGGATGAGTCGCCTTCTCTCTGGTGGGTTGCTAAGAGATGAATAACCGTCCACGTTCAAACAGAAAAGCGCGGCATTGGCCTTCAGTCGTGAGCCGACTCATGGGCCTTCGATGAGCTGGCAAAATAGAGCACTGACCGAACTACTGACGAACTGACTAACAGATTCTGTACAGTGTGTATAAATGTTTGACGACTGTAAGCATGCACATGCTTGATAATGTTACACATAAATTAATTTTCCAAAGCTGATTTGTGTTGAAGCGTATAATGCATGTTCTCTGTTTCCACATACAGGCCTGAAATCAAGTTTCTCCTCTTGGAAAAAGAAACCAGAAGAACTGCTTGAAAAATGAGTGTGTGTGAGGAGAGAGAGCAGGAGGATCCTGTTGACACTCAGAGAGCAGCATCTCCAGGATTCAGCTGTGTGTCTATGAAGAGTAACAACTCCATTCTTCTGCCCCCTGATCTCAGTGATGGCCCTGCGGTGACCTCTGACCCTGTGTGAGTATCATTAACAACAATGGACAAATATTCGCTGTAATAATCATTTGTAACTGGTCAAAAACCAGCATTAGGGGTTTTCTTATCAGGTGTAGTATTACCTTCAACCAACTTTCAGCACTGAACTAGTAAAATAATCTTTAAACACAAACTTAAAGTGTTAGTTCATCCAAAATTGGAAATTAATGCACATTCTTTTAAACCTGTAGGACTCATTTTTAGAACACAAATTAGAATATTTTCATAAATCTTAAAGAGTTTTCTATCTCTCCATTGAAAGCCCATTCCACACCAAAAAAAAAAAAAAAAAAAAAAGGTTCACCATTCCTCTTCTATAGAGGTTCTCCAATATAACTAATACCTGATAATGAAATTATGAATTTGATATTGGAACTTGAGCAGCATGAGCAGTAATAGCTCTAATTTCTTTTTCTAATATCTTTTTTCAGTATCATTAGCAGGAAGAGAAAGAGAGCAGCATCTCCAATATCTAGCTGTGTCTCCATGAAGAGTAATAACTCCATTCTTCTGCCCCCTGACCTCAGTGATGGACCTGTAACCTCTGACCCTGTGTGAGTATCATGTGATACAATAGGAAATGGCTCACAAAAGGAGGTTATTACAAACACTCGATCGAGGAAAAGTGCTCTATTAATGTCATAAAATCGTCTCATATAGCTTGATGCTAACATTAGCTCTAATGCAACTGCAGAATAAGTGCAATTTTTCTTCATGATGCATTTTATCATAATAATTCACATAAGGTCACAAGAAAATTTTTTGTTGTATTTTTTTAGGAAGACTTTTGATAATAGGCTGGTAAATGTATACTGACAAAGAATCGATGTGGTTTGGTAAACCTTGTGTGGCAAAAGTGGTCAGAAAGAGGAAGTTACACACACACACACACACACACACACACACACACACACACACACACACACACATACACATATACCTACCTCTCTCTCCCGGAATACACCGGGAACAACAGCCCTTACAAGGGCACACAGGTCCGTTGCCAAAGACAGGGTGAGCGTAGAAATGTAGATGAAACTAAAAATCAACAAGTCACTTTATTCAAACATACAATTAATAAAAAAATAAATAAATAAATAAAAAAAAAGGAAATTCAATACAATACTTCACAAATCACAAACAATAAATAACATACAAATACAGCACACAAAAAATAAAATAAAGAGGGAGGCTGGCAGAGACCCCCACACTCAATACCCATGACACATACCCAACTGCTAACCCTCAATCAAAATGCCACATGTCACAAAGGGGCAGTACCAGGGATGATGCATCCCAAGCAGACAAACACCTCCCTCTTATCTAGCTGCAACACAGGCACTCATTGGCTCATGAAATGAACACAACTGACCAATCACAATGAAGTACAAACATTGATAGGTTCACCTGTTTTAGTAACACCAGCCCATCATACCAGGACTATACTTTACTTTGCTACACTTGTAATGCCAGAATAAAGGTTAATATTGGCTGAATAAAAACAAAATAACAATAATAAAAGAATAATGAGGATTGTGTCATATATGTGGAGGAGGTATGAAAGGTTGGTCAAGTGAAAACAATAGAAATATGAATGGGGCAGTTTGCGGGGCCAGATATCAGACAATAGCTTACAGGGACAATAATAATTATTAGCCTTTTATTAGCCTTCTCTAAAAACACACATGACATGGTCTTACAAAATGTTTCATAAAATGCAAAGTTTTAAAGATGTCCTCAAATTTTAAATGAATCATGAGTAGACTCATGACTTTAGCTTCATTATGTGCCTGAAAGCATTTGCCACAGCAACGTATTTTTTTTTATGTATTTTAAAAATATATATTTTTAATATTTTTATTTTAATGTTTGAGCTTTTATATTTCTATATTCATAATATTGTAAATTGTAAATATACAGTATGTTGATTATGTATCTAGTCAGAAAGAATCATGAGCAGCAAGTTTTTTATTTTGGGTATGTCATTTGTGTCTCCATGGTGGTGCTTGAGAAGGGGTTAAAGTTTGAAGAAAAAGTATTTGATGGACGTATAATATGTGTCAAGAGCAGTCACTCAGTATCATTATCATTATCTGAACTCTTCATATATATATATATATACACTACCGTTCAAAAGTTTGGGGTCAGTAAGACTTGTAATAGTCTTTAAAGTAGTCTCTTATGCTCATCAAGGCTGCATTTATTTGATTAAAAATATAGAAAAAAAAACAGTAATATTGCAAAATGTTTTTACAATATAAAATAATGTTTTTTATTTTAACATACTTTAAAATAGAATTTATTCCTGTGATGAAAAGCTGAATTTTTATCAGCTGTTACTCCAGTCTTAAGTGTCACATGATCCTTCAGAAATCATTCTAATATGCGGATTTATTATTAGAATGATCAATGTTGGATAATATCAACAGTTGTGCTGCCAAATATTTTTTGGAACCTGTAATTTTTTTTTTCAGGATTCTTTCTTGAATAACAAGTTTAAAAAGTACAGTGTTTATTCAAAATATAAATATTTTATAACAATGTAAATTATTTATTATTAACTTTTAATAAACTTTTAATTATTAACTTAATACATCCTTGGTGAATAAAAGTATTAATTTCTTAAAAAAAAAAAAAAAAAAGAAACAATAAAAATGTACTGACCCCAAAATTTTGAACGGTAGTGTATATATACGTATATGAACATTGTGAACATTGTAGAGTTATATGTGTGTGAAGAAGCACACGTTCAAGGCTGAATTTAAGGTCAAAGAGATAAGGATGTGACTGTCCTACATATCACTCAACAGATGATTTAGAGTGATATGTAGAACAGATGTATTAAATAAACTCTATTTGTAGTATGGAGGAAACATGTTGCCATGAATGAAAAGTGATGCAGTCAAGAAGATAGGAGCTTGCAAATGTTGAAAGTGGGACATTTAAACTCAGATGTTCCCTTTTCTGACTTTTTTTTTCTGGAATGTGGCATTAGTCAGTCTTTGTCAGTCATTGTCTTTGGTTGGTTGTAGTGTGTTGTGTTTTGCTTAGTTCTCCCCATGCTCTGGATACCTTGTTGCGCTCTGTATGACCTTGTTTTATTAATAAATAGTCTGCTTGCACTTGGATCCTGACTATGTTCTTGAATTAAAAAGAACATAGCCATTCTTTATGTGCTGAGATAAGATTTGTGTGCTATATAGGGCCATCTAAAAGACATACATCTGTTTTCTATGTAAAACTATTGTACAAATTTTAATTTTAACAAGTATTAATTTAGTGGAGAAAACCCTTGCACTGTCCCCTGATCTCAGTGATGGACTTGTGACTTCTGACTCTGTGTGAGTATCATGTGCACCTTTATGTTTCAGTCCCTTGAATTTACTAACGCAGAAGTGGCCTTTTACCCTGCTTGAGTATACAGTAACACAAGAACCAAGAATGTAAACAGAAATTACAAGAAAAATAAACGGAGCAATTCCAATAAGGTCCTTGCACCAGAAAGAATCGTCATCTGATGATTTTTTTTAATAACAAGTACACCAGAAAAATAAAAATCATGATGTAAAGAAGGTAAACTTTAAAAGTGAGTTTAAAGCAATATTAATTATGTGTTCTGAGTTTGTGATGCCACAGAAAAAATTATTAACCACCCAGCCAAAACTAAATTATTAAAAAAAAAAAAAAAAAAAAAAAACTGCCAAGTAAATAAAATAAGTTATCAAAATCTTGAAAAATGAGCAGTATTCTCTACTCTCAATATTTTTTTCTGTTTGTTTATGTCTCTCTGTTCATCTTAATGTCTTTTCAGCGGTGGGAAAGCTGACCAGATCACACATGTGTCCTGTCGGAAATGCAAGTCCTCATGCTGTCAATGTCACATCAGTCATCATGACACAGAAGCAGATCTGCAGCTCAATTCTCACCAACCAGTGCATGATGATCTGCAGAGAATCAAAGACCAGCACAAAACCAGCATGAAGAGCAAGTATGAGAGCTTATTTGAGGGAGTCAAACTACAAGAGAATCAAAACCTCCTGAACAGGATTTACACACAGCTGTACATCATAGAGGGAGAGAGTGAAGGAGTGAATGAAGAACATGAGGTGCTACAGATGGAGAAAAGATACAAGACACTCCAAGACACTCCAATCAACTGCAATGACATCTTTAATCCTTTACCTGAACCAGGATATGAGGAGAAGACAAGAGAGAAGATAAAAGAGAAGGGGAGAGAGAAGAGAAGAGATATGGAAGACAAAATAAAGACTGTTCTTACTAAAGGCATTGCTGGAATTGGAAAAACTGTCTCTGTGCAAAAGTTCATTCTGGACTGGGCTGAGGGAAAAGCCAATCAGGATGTAGATTTCATGTTTGTGCTTCCATTTCGGGAGCTGAACTTGATTAAAGATCGTCAGTACAGTCTTCACAGACTTCTGCTTGACTTTCATCCTGAACTTCAAGATCTGGACTCAAAGATTTATGACAAATGTAAAGTTGTGTTCATCTTTGATGGTCTGGATGAAAACAGAATTTCACTGATGTTTTCAGACAGTCAGAAAGTTTCTGATGTGACTGAGATTTCATCAGTGAGTTTGTTGATGTCAAACCTCATGAAAGGAGATCTGCTTCCCTCTGCTCTCATCTGGATCACCACCAGACCAGCAGCAGCCAATCAGATCCCCTCTAAATACATCAACCGTTTGACAGAAATTCAGGGATTCAATGACCCTCAGAAGGAGGAATATTTCAGGAAGAGAATCAGTGATGAGCATCAAGCCAGCAGAATCATCTCACACATCAGAAAAGCAAGAAGCCTCCACATCATGTGTCACATACCCGTCTTCTGCTGGATCTCAGCCACTGTGCTTCAAAACCTCCTGAAACAAGATCTCAGTGCAGAAATCCCTCAAACTCTGACTGAAATGTACATCTACTTCCTGCTCATTCAAACACGTATGAGGAACCAGAAATATGAAGAGAGAGATCCAGAGAAACTCTTGCAGTCCAACAGAGAAGTGATTGTGAAACTTGCTGAAGTAGCTTTCAATCAGCTGATGAAGGGCAATGTAATCTTTTATGAGGAGGACCTGAGAGAGAGCGGCATAGACGTCACTGACGCCTCAGTGTATTCTGGGATTTGCACTGAGATCTTTAGGGAGGAATCTGTGATTAATCACAGGAAGGTTTACAGCTTTGTACATCTGAGCTTTCAGGAGTTTTTTGCAGCACTGTATGTGTTTTACTGCTATTTACACAAGAACAGTGAGATTCTGAAAATGTTCCTGACAGAAAAGTCCAGAACTCAGTGTGAAAATGTTCCTCTGGATGTGTTTCTAAAGGGAGCAGTGAATAAAGCCTTGAGCAGTGAAAATGGACACCTGGATCTGTTCCTTCGATTTCTTCATGGCATCTCACTGGAGTCCAATCAGAGACTCTTACAGGATGTACTGATACACACAGAGAACAACCCAGAGAGCATCAAGAAAATAATCCACAACCTCAAACAAGATCAACAAAACGACGTCAGTCCTGACAGATGGCTAAATCTGTCACACTGCTTGATTGAGATGAAGCATAACTCTGTTATTGAAGAAATGCAGGCATTTTTAAAATCTGAAACAAAAGAAAAAAGTCTTTCTCTTGCACAATGCTCAACTTTGGCAAACATAATCCTGATGTCAGAGGAGGTGCTGGATGAGTTAGACCTTAAAAAGTACAACATCAACAGAAGAGAGGGTCGATGGAGACTGTTACCTGCTGCGAGGAACTGCAGAAAAGTTCTGTAAGTGTGAAAATATGAACATACATTTGTTACATTTTGATGGTTGATGGAGGTGAAGAGTATTATTTGGGCTTGTGTTCATAAGCATAAAATATAAATTGTGTCTTTTAAGAAAACATTAAAAACTAGGGATGTGCACTCTTATTGGCACATCAGCTGTGATGTATCTTTAATGACATGTCTTTGTTCATTGTTCATTGGTTTCATTTTGACAGGTTAAAATAGCCACAGTATGCTCCTGTTTTGATTGAATCAATATTCTTAGTCACCATTAAATTGTAAATAAATAATCTCTTCTTACCATTAATATAATTATTTATTTTTATTCATGTGACCTCATAATCTTTAATCATAAACATTATCCCTTCCTGGGCAAAAATTTATATCGCAGTATATTTTTTTAAAGATTCTGTCTGTTTCATAGATGTCCCAGAAAATCCTTAATTTGGACAAAGGCATCTAGCGATCACTGTAGCTGAATAAAAAGAAGATAGAAATGCTTTAACTGATCAAAGATTAAGACAATAAACACAAAATTTAAGGCTGCACAATTAATCAAATTTCTAATCGTGATTACTATGACAGATGCAACAATTATGTAATTGTTAAAAGGCACAATTCTATATTAAAAAAAATAATAATAATTTAAAAACGTAACATACATTTTTCTGCTTGCGTAAGATGTGGGAGTGGGATTGGCAACAATCCCAATCCACCGCAGTCTGATGAACAACTGAGTTGCACGTCTTTAAGCAGACTGCCGGCAAGTGGATCCAGCAATGTTTCATAAGCAGCGTTGAAACTCAGAAACCGGAGATCTCGGAACCGCTAAGCACTGGCAACTCTCCGCCAACCGAGCCAAGCAAACGCCCCCCAGTCTGCGCCTGGAACCCATGCTCTGTCATCCGGGCCACGAAGACCCAACAAAGTGGCCAATATTCTCTCTTTTGGTGCTGTACTACTTAGTCGAGCACAAACCCACAGGTCTATGATTTCAGCTTGCCCTTGATTCGCCCCAGCAATGGCCTCACTTGTTGTCTGCACTCTCACAACTCAACACATCACTGCTGCTTCCTCTCTCACCACTTCCACTTCCTCTTATTCTGTGATTTCAGCTCATGACCCTCCATTTATTTCGCCTGATTGGCTCTTTTATTAGACAATTAAAACCTGTGCGGTTCATTCCAAAACCATCACAATTGTTTTAATTTGAACATTTTTAATTTGAACATTTTTGAACATTCTAATGGATCTTTTTTCGAAGGCTTGATTGTGTTTATGAGGTGCTAAGCAACATGTCTTCATGCTTCGTTTTTTAAAAATCGCATTATTTTTCAAATATATTATCTTTATTTTACACTGCTTTTCAACTAGCATAAAAACAGCTGGTCGATTTCCTGCTTCTGTGAAGGCCCTCCATCAGAAGTTCGCAATGGGCTCTGATTGGTTAGCTGGCCGAGTGTGTTGTGATTGGCTAAACCACCTGTGTGCGTCTAAATGTCCCGCCCCTCATCAGTGACATGTGCTCCGGTTGTATTCTAAACAATGCCGTCATCTAAATCAATAGTAGGTTCCTGCACAACCAGAGGGTGCAGTTTCAGGACCGCATTTCTAGAACCCTATTTTTTGCCATCTAGAGAGACCTGATTCAAGCATAAAACAAAAACTATTTATTTTTTATCTTTCCATCTTATTTTTGAAGTAAGAGCTGGTGTGAACTTGTGTTCAAGGCGGTGTCAGCAATCTCCATTTAGCCTATTCAAAACAGTTAATTGTTCTGCAGAATGGTATAAACTAGCATTTGTATTCAAATGATCTTACATTTAATAATGTACAAATAAACACTATTTTGCAGCACAATTGTTTTACCGTTTACTGCACTTTATGTGTCACACATCAGACGTGAATCACAGTGCTGCGGCTAATGAACTGAAGTCTCGCAAATATACAAGTCTTTCTTTACAAGAAAACAATTTAAAACCAGAATATATATATATATATATATATATATATGTATATATATATATATATATTGAAATAAATTTTCAATAAAGTATTTCAAATGAGTTACCAATGGGTATGTTAAGGGTTAGGAGTTGGTTAGGACAATAATTAAGTGTATACAATTAAACAACTACATACCCTGCTAGTACATCTCTTAATGGTAGGCCTATGTTTTGTTTGTTGTTGTCACATACTTTTAGATACGTTGTTATTAAGCAATTGCTTATGCTAACTTTTAATATACGGTTTTATCATGATTAAAGCTTTAATACAGAACGCCAACCGCATACACGTCCATGTTTAATGCTTGTCATAGCTTTGTGAAAATAAATGTATAAGTGGAATAGTTCATTGTTGGAGCAGCTGAGCTGATCTGAGAGAGAGAGATGCAGAGCAGAGCGTGTGCAGAGCAGGGGATGAGTGGAACAGGATTGAGGACTGCTGCTTTAGAACATTGATTTTGAAACTTGTGAATCCATTAGAATGGGTAGAAGACAGAATTCCTCATCATGTTGACCACAATTATTGGCACCCAATTATTGCAATGTCCTTTCCCCAAGATAACAGCTCTGAGTTTTCTCCTATACCGCTTGAAGAGTTTGGAGAACACCTGACAAGAGATCAGAGACCCTCATACAGAATCTCTCCAGATCCTTCAGATTCACAGCTGCATGCTGGTGCTTCTTCTCTTCAGTTCACCTCACTCATTTTCTATTGGGGTCAGGTTAGAGGACTGGGATGGCCATGCCAGAAGCTTCATTTTGTGCTCAGTGACCCTTTTTTGTGTTGATTTTGATGTTTGTTTTGGATTATTGTCCTGATGGAAGATCCAACCATGGCCCATTATAAGATTTCTAATAGAGGCAGTCAGGTTTAGATTTGTTTTCTGTTGGTATTTGATAGAATCCACGATGCCATGCATCTGAACAAGATGTCCAGGACCTCCGGCAGAAAAACAGGCCCACAACATTAACGATCCAGCAGTATATTTAACCGTGGACATGGGGTACTTTTTATCCCAGTTTCCATCTGGTGGGTTTGCTGCCAAAAAGCTTGTTTCTTAGTTTCATCTGACCATAGAAGCCAGTGCCATTTCAAGTTCCAGTCGTGTCTGATAACTGAATATGCTGGAGTTTGTTTTTGGATGAGCAAGGAGGATTTTTCTTGAAACCCTTTCGAACAACATGTAGTGATGTAGGGGCTGTGTGATATATTTTTTAGGCTCTCTGAGCCCAAGACTCAATTGATCTCTGCAATTCTCCAGCTGTGATACTTGGAGAGTCTTTGGCCACTCAAAGTCCCCTCCTCACCATCCATTATGACGATATAGACACACGTCCTCTTCTAGGCAGATTTGCAACATCTTTAGTTGATCGGAACTTCCTTAATTATTGCCCTGATGGTGGGAATGGAGATGATGGATTTTCAATGCTTTAACTATTTTCTATTTTCTATTTTCTATTTTCTTTGGTTTTACTCCTTGTGATGGACGATTAAGGAAAAGGTGTGCTAAAATGTAAATATGAATGGGAATATACTTCAGAGATATTTTGCTCATAAGAATTTCTAAGGGTGCCAATAATTGTGGCCAACATGCATTAGCGAAAAACATTATTTTATCATGAGATTATCTCCCCAACTTTCAATTGTTTTACTTCAGTGAAAGGTTAGAATTTTGTGAATTTTTTGAATGAAAGATCAAAAGAATTAACAATACAGATTTATTTTCACAGTCGCCTCTGCTCATATTTACCAAGGGTGCCAATATTAGTGGAGGGCACTGTATATTCCTATTCATATACAGTATAGGGGAGAACAGGATGAAAGTAACACTTTTTGTTTGAGCATCAGTAACTCAGCGGTTGTTTGTGCTAGATCTCTCAAACTTTGATATAGGGTAGCCACATTTGTCTACTACAAATAAAACTAACTTGGACGTGTACTGCATAATCACAGATTTTCGAAAAGAGTTCAGTTGTTACAACCTACCCCACTACTGGGGTGAGTTGTAACACAGGCTGGGGATAGATGTGACTGTGTGAAATAATTTGCTGAAATAAGACCCACACTTCCAATCTATGCAAAAACTTGATTGAAGAACAAAGAATAAGTTTTTTTTTTTTTTTTTTTTTTTTTTTAATAAAGTGAACCATTTATAGTGACAAATACAGTATACTTTATTAATTTTAGGACTTTAAATTTAGCACAAAAACAATTTCTGTGTGTGTGTACTGTATTCAGTCACTAGCTGTGTTGCCATCTACCTATTTTTATTTGAATTTTGGAATATCACATAAAAAATGCTGGATGGAAATATCAAGATGCGTATAAATTGCAAACGTGCACAAAAAAAAGGCAGAGGCAGATAGTGTTTTTATCCAATAAGAAGATGCACATAAACTTGATGTGCAACAAAAACCACACATGATCCTCAATAGAGGATGTGATTGAATAATTGGACTCATTGGAATCATCATAGGGATTTCATTTTAACATTTTAATAAACTGCCCCAAACAGCCATAACATAGCAAACTGTTTTAGCATGTGAGTTTTAAGTTAGCATACATGTGAAGTATAAAATTAAACTAGAGAAACAGCTACTTTAGATTATGTAAGTCAAATAATTAAATAATCTACAACACAATGATTGCTGGGCAAAAAATAATCTTAATGAAAAATAAATAAATAAATACTTTCTGTCCTGAAAATCATTTTTTGGTCATAAAATCTACAATGTTGCTCACATTCACAGGTCACTTCTCCTGTAACATTAAAAATGTGAATGGAGTGTATGATATTGATGACATCACCACAGCTCCTTTCTGACTTAATCTTCAGGAAAATATCCTTAATCTGACAGTGTTACAACTAACCCTGTGTTAAAACACTCCCCGGTCTCCCCTGCATTTTTTAGAAGAACAGGGTGACTATAGGAACTTGAAATTATTCAGTCATGACTTCCTTTTTCACAATAATATAAATATGAGGGAACAAAAAGACCAGTTCTCTTTATCATTTATCACAATGAGAGAAAAAAAAAAAAAAAAAAAAAAACAACAAAGAATATAGTTCTGATGTACAGCAAAGTCAAGAAAATGGCTATTTTGTGCCATCAAACAAACAAACAAACAAACAAATAAATAGGGGAAATAAGAGCTAAAGCATTGCATATTTCATTTCCACCATTAGGACAATAATTAAGGTGTTCCAATCAACAGGAAATGTTACAAATCTTCTTACAGTATTTTGACTGTCTATACTGTCTTACTGCAATGTGAAAGATAGTTTGAGTGGCCAAAGACTCTCCAAGTATCATAGTTGCAAAATTACAGAAAATAGTCTTGAGGTCAGAAGGCTTATAATGGGCCATGGTTGTATCTTCCAAAAGAACAATGATCCAAAAGGACCATCAAAATCAACACAAAAATGGGTCACTGAGCACAAAATAGAGGTTCTACCATTGCTGTCCCAGTTCGCTGACCTGAACCCTCTCGAAAATTCTTTCCTCTTTAGTTTATCATGGAGCTGGGAATCTAAAGGGTCTGGAGCGAATCTGGATGAAGGAATGGATTCTGATCTCATGTTAAGTGTTCTCTGAAATCATCAAGCATTATAGGACAGACTCATAGCTGTTAAATTAGCTAAAGAAGGTTGCAAAAAGTATTGAATAAAAAGGTGCCGTTAATTGTGGTCAGTAAGAGATATAAATAAATAAAAACCTTTTAGAATGATTTCCAAGATCAAAATGATGCAGATTTATTTTCACACACTTCTTTGTTCATATTTATCAAGAGTACCAATGATTTTGATATATAAAGACTGAAAACACAATGTGAAAACAGGACTAAAGAAGTAGCTCTAGTCTTCCTCCAGGAAATCAGCCTATTAAATTGTGGACTAGACTAAGTCTAAGACTATTTAAAACCATGACAGAGAAAGAAGATTTCTGTAAATCTGGTTTAAAGGGCCATTTTAGTCTAGGACTAGGCTTAATCTCTGTATGGGAAACCGCCCCTATATGAAAGATCTTTTTTAGGCATGTGACCAATAAGTCATAAGTCATAAACCTGAGAATAAACTCCAAAGATCCCACAACATTCCTGTACACAGAATAAATGTATTAGTACTCCAAATTTACTCATATATTTGGGAAAGTTTAATAAATGATGACCAATAACTTTTAAGTCATTGAGGATGTTCAATTGCTGTAGATGTCCAGAGATTTAATTGATTTAATTGACAGTTTAATTGATGTTTAAGTCCAGAGAGTGAATATACAGGGACATGATGGGGACAGAATGTCAAGTGTAATAGCAGTTTATTCTTTTCTATTATACAGTTTAAGGTTTTGGAAAGAAATAGTCACTTACAAGTCACTCAGACTTGTAATTGAAGTGAACTGACAAACATGTCACTGCAAGGACACATTATATCAGTTGAACAATAACATGCAACAAACACTGAGTGTAATTTTGTTGAATGTCATAGTTTTGTTTGAGGTTTTTATTTCTTTTTCAGGCACTTTACAATATTTTATTATGCTTTCTTGTTGGCTTGTTGTATTACAAGAGATAGCACTAATCTGTATTTTTAGAAAAAAATGGTGTATAATTTAGAGGTGAATATTGTTTAATTTGAAGTCTTTTTGACATATATACTGTTTATAGTCTTGTAGTCGTTTGGGGACACTATCTTATGAACATGCTTTTTAACCAAAGTCCTCCCTTTTTCAGATTGGCAGGCTCTAATCTCACAATTCAGCACTGTGAAATTGTGGCTTCAGCTTTACAATTATCGAACTCCCCGCTGAGAGAGCTGGACCTGAGTAACAATGACCTGCAGGATTCAGCAGTGAAGTTACTGTGTGCTGGACTGAAGAGTCCAAACTGTCAACTCAACATACTGAGGTTTGACTTATACATGGATTCATACTTTAGTGATAATGTGACTATATAGCAGATTCTTTCATGTTTTTGTACGTTTAGAGTCCAATTTTTGTTTTACCTTTAATTGGTTATTTTGATTCATAAATGTTTAATGATCAAGAGCCATTGAAATACATGAATAAGAAAGGATGAAAACAATGAGAATGTGACCATTAATCAATGATCCTTTGTCAGTTACTACACAGGATGTCATCATCATTACCTTCAAACAAGATAACTGAACATCATTATGGGATGTAAACCTTTACATTCATATTGGGCCTCATTTACAAAATGAACATACGATAGAAAATTGGGTGTACGGTCGTTTCTATACAAAACTTGGAATGTATCAATATGGACGTGAGCAGTGGCTACGATCAAATCTCAAGTCTGGTCTCAGCTTGTGTACGCAAGTTTTTGAGTTAGCCTGAACTTGCGTGCAGATATGCGGAGAATTGTGTAACAGCAGCATTTTTTTCATTAAAGCTTTAAGCTTTATATGGGCAAATAGCAGCATAAATAAACAGATCGTGAGGATTCACACATTGTCGCATAACACACCTGCAGCACTTCTGTGAACAAAGAAAAACAGAAATTAAGTATATAAGGAATTAAAAAATAGGGCTACACAATTAGGACTATTTCTCTTAAATAATTACAAGATTAACAAAAGAAAAAAAAAGCTGTACAAGTATAGGCTACTTTTGTTTATGTGACACTGTTTATGCAATTTATTTGTTTTCTTTATGTCTTTATTTTATTAATTTCAGCTGCGCCTCACACGTGCACACACAAAATATCAGTGTTGCTAACTTGACATTTCAGCCATTAATCAAACTAAAATGCAGTCAACCAAACATAAAATCAGTGTGCAATGCCCAAACAAACATTTTTGCACATAGATGGATAATTTTTTACACAGATATTGGAACAGGAGTGAAGTACAAAGCCTTGTTTACATAATGAATAATAGTTTAGCAACCAAATGTTACATGGCAAAAATGGAAACATTTGGATTCTTGTCGAATGAGAGGCTAATGAGCGTTTCAGGTTAGCTCTATGTAACTTTCCGTTTGTATTTATTAATGTTTTATTGTATAGTTTAATATATGATTTTATAGCTACTCATTTTTCATTCTTGTTCTGTAATATCATTAAATTTAAATGATTTGTTGTGGAGTCAGAGGAACTAAATAGGCTATATAGTGTTTAATGTTTGTAAATGTTTCCTTATATTTACTGGTATTTAATATACATATAAATTCATGTAATTGTGAACGGGTGTTTTTAGAGTAAGACCAATTTCTCTTTTATGAAATTACTTTTTCTTTTTGGCCTGGTTATGTTTTTCTGTGTTGTAAACTCTAGAGGCAAGGCTTCTAAAACGACATCTCTTCCTTTTGACATATTTATTCTCTATCAAAGTAAGCTCAATCATATGGTAGAGATGTCAGTTAAAGGGTTTTAACAGTTAAAACTCTTTTACTCTATCAAAAAGCACTTTATTGGTATTGAAATAGTGTAGGCTTATGTTGAACTTTATTTTTGTAAACACGGCACTGTATTAAACAGTACATGAAAGTGTTTTTTGCCTTATGAAAACATCTCTGAAACATCTGTGTATGTGACAAATATTGCATTTAATTGACTTAATCTGTGATAATGTATACATACACTATGTGAGCATCACTCACTATGAGGAGCAGAATGTGTCTGACTTCACATCTCCGCTTTCAATTCCACCCCCGACCGCAATCAGTCTGTATAGCACCACATGAACTCAAACATACCTGAAGACATGAAAACATCAACACTAACAAAACCGAAAACAGATGCGTCAACAGTGTGTATGTAATTAATTATTTCTCATTACCCTGTTTAGATTGGCAATCTGTAATCTCACTGATCAGCACTGTGAAACTATGGCTTCAGTTTTACAATCATCAGACTCTTCTCTGAGAGAGCTGGACCTGAGTAACAATAACCTGCAGGATTCAGGAGTGAAATGGCTGTGTGCTGGACTGAAGAGTCCAAACTGTCAACTCAACATACTGAGGTATTTAATGGGGTATTTAAATGTTCTTTGTAACATACACGCACTGGTCACTATACTGGGTACAACTGTTTAGCTGCTCATTAATGCAACTGTCTAATCAGCCAGTCATGTGACAGCATACAGAAACTGCAGAGCTACTGGTATTTCACAAACCATCATCTCAGAGTCACCGATGCAGTGGTTGCCTAATTTTAAATGGAAAGAGCAAAGGAAAAGCCTTAGTTTGTTTATATGAAGAGATTTCTTTTATTTCTTCATTTAATTGATTTGGGATTTGTTTTAAAATTTCAATTTGGCTTTGTTATTTGACATATTTAAATTTCTTAAAGAAATGTGCAGTGTTTTGTCTGAGAAATAATACACTCTAGAAAATGCTGGGTTAAAAACAACCCAATTTGGGTTATTTTGGCAACCCAGTGCTGGGTCAAAAAAGGACGAACAGCGAGTTGGGTTGAATTATTGACCCAGCATGCTGGGTTGCTTTTTTATGGTTTAAAATTACTACACTGCTAGGCTAAAATGAACCCAAAATTGAGCTAGTCATTAAATCTACAAATGTTGTTCATTTTAAAATCACTTTAACACACACAGAATGACTATCAAAAGCATTTATTAAAAACTACAACAAGAGAAAACATTCAGAAGTAACATGCATGTGAAAAGAAATGCAGAAAAAGTATGGCATTAGCAGGTATAGAGTTTATAAAGGAAGCACTGAACATTTGCTGACTATAACTTTTATGACCAAATTTGACTTTTTTTTGGTAAATTTTGTATATTGTATAAAACTACTAAACACTATTTTACAATAATTGTACAATTAGGTAACATTCTTTTTGTTTTGTTTTGTTTTTGTTTTTGCACAAATTATTCTGGTATGACAGTACACTAATAAACCACAACATTAACACTGATATTATAACATTTAACACAAGCAAATGTTTAAAGTATTGTGAGCATGTGTATGAATGAGTGTGAACTCCATTTCTACTAAACAACACAGAACAAGTATTTGACATTTTGTTTTTACAGACTATACACTTACTGTTTGTTTCATAGTCCATGAACATACAGAACATGCATCACTACCAATTTTCATTACCTCTTTAAGATAACTGATGTAGTCATGAAGAAGCCCCATCAGCTCAGCAAAGGCGCAAAAGCTCTCTTATGTCTCTGGCCTTTTAACATCTACATAAAACGTCTCAGGTTACGTATGTAACTCTGGTTCCCCGAGGGAACGAGATGCTGCGTCCTAAAATGCTATGGGAACGCCTCCAGCTTGACCACGCTCTGAATCACATGTGTAATCAGTTCAATGGAAGGGCAGAACGTCACGGGTGGGTGACGTCATCGACCAGGAAGCTTAAAAGTTTGTGCTCGGGAACCGGCGTTAGCTTCGGAATGAAGCCAGCGCTCACAGGGATGCCGGAAGTATGGCCCGGGACGCAGCGTCCCGTTCCCTCGGGGAACCAGGGTTACATACGTAACCTGAGACGTTCCCCTTCAGGAACTCGAGTTCCGTCCTAAAACGCTATGGGAACGAGATGCCCACACTGCCATACTCCAAGTCCCTGCCTAGTGAGAGCTAGGGCAAAGGACAGAAGAGCCAGGGGCAACTCGCAAGTCTAGGTCATAGAACCTGACAAAGGTGAGGGGCGTGGACCAACCTGCAGCGTTGCAGATTTCCTGCATAGGGACACCTGCTAGACAGGCCTTAGAGGCTGCCATACTTCGGGTTGAATGAGCCTTGATCCCCAACGGTGGAGGGAGGCCAGAGAATTCATAAGCACAGGAAATGGCTGGTCATAAATAACTGGTCTGACTTTCTCCACACAGCAGCTCTGTGGACGTATGTGTCCAGTGCTCTTAAGATTCTGCTGGTCTGGCTCCCGAAAGGGAGAAGGACAGAAGGCCTGGAGTACAACCGGCCATGGTGCTTAGGAGGAGACTTCAGTGACATACCCTGCACGAGGGTACAGAAAGGCTTTTGCCAAAGTCTAGGAAGGAAGGGGCCACTGACAGGGCCTGGAGGTCCCCAACTCTCTTAAGAGACGAAAGTGCAAGGAGGAGGACCGTCTTAATAGTAAGATACTGATCCGAAATCTCTTCAATAGGCTCGAAATGAGGCCTACAGAGAGCCTCTAACACCACAGCAAGGTCCCAAGTAGGGACACAAGGCCGTACAGAAGACCTCAGCCTCAGCACACCGCAGAGGAAACACATAACAAGGGAGTTTTTACCCACAGAAAGACCACCCAGAGGGGCGTGGTAGGCAGCAATGGCCACCACGTAAATCTTCAGGGTGGAGTGGGTTAACCCTGAGGAGAGCCGATTCTGCAAGAACTCCAGCACTGTACCAACCGGGCAGTTAACTGGATTTTGCAGGCGGTGTCCGCACCATGAAGTGAAGAGTCTCCACTTCAAGGCGTACAGTTTCCTCGTAGAGGGAGCTCTAGATTGGTGGATGGTCTCAACAACCTCGGTTGAGAGACCGGAGGCTATGAGCTGTGCCCCCTCAGGGGCCACACCCACAGCTTCCACAGCTCTGGGCAGGGGTGCAGGATGGAACCCCCTGCCTGTGAGAGGAGATCCCTCCTGACGGGAATCTCCCAAGGAGAGCCGTCGAGGAGGGAAATCAGGTCCGAGAATCAAACTTGGCCCGGCCAGTACGGGGCTACTAGGAGGAGGGAGACCGTGTCCTGGCGCACTCTCTCTAGAACTCCCGGGAGTAGAGTAATCAGGGGAAAGGCGTACAGACGAAGCCTCGGCCACGTTTGAACCGCCATCTCTTCAGACTGAGCTAGAATCAGCCAGTCATCTATGTAATTGAGTATGCGGATGCCCTGGAGTCGCAGAGGAGCCAGAGCTGCATCCACACACTTCGTGAAAGTGTGGGGTGAGAGTGTTACATCCAATGGAAGAACCCGATACTGGTATGCTTCGCCCCTAAAAACCAAACCTCAGGAACCTCCTGTGTTGTGGAAGGATGGAGATATGGAAATAGGCATCCTTCAGATCTGTCGTGACAAACCAGTCCTCTGACCTGATCTGAGACTCGACCTGTTTGACAGTAAGCATCTTAAACTTCAGTCGCATGACTGAACGGTTCAGAAGATGCAGACCGGCCTCTGACTGGCCTCTGGTGTAGTTTGAGCCACTAGTACAGTGTCCTGTAACGGTTGCCCGGCAGGAGACAACTGCACTAGTTGCTCTAGAGACACCCTTGGTGGTGGCGAGCTCCCCAGCTCCGCTACGTTTCCGGGCGGAAGAGACTGAGGTGGGGGCTCGCTGGAGACCACTGCGCCCTGGAACACCGGCAGGGTTGGCAGATCGATCTCCTGAGGGCACCGAGGAGAGGTGGACACCATGGAATTCGGTGCACCCTGCCTCTCCCCAGGCTGCCCTCAGTGGTCCTGGACCATCAAGACCGCTTAGTCGCCTTGGAAGTCCCCGGCTTTGAGTGTCACTTATCTCGCTCTCGATAGGGAGGAGTGCGAGAGGCGACGCTCTGCTTTTGAGTCTCCCGGTGTGAGGAGCTGTTACACGGCAGGGGCTGCTCCCGCCCAGCAGCCCCTTGAGCTGGAAAGCGGCGAGGGAGGAACTGTTGAAAGACGGATATTATCAGCTTTAATCTCTTCACCTTCATCCAGCTCTTTGAGCAGGTCGGCTTGGCCTGCTCTTTGAGCAGGTCAGCTGGTGCTGTGTTTGAATGATTTAAATCCTCACTGATTGTTTTTAATGTTTTTAGCATTAAAAAGTTCAGCAGGGTCTTGCAGGGGTCTGTGCTAGGGTTCATTCTTTTGACATATACTATATATGTTGCCTATGGGAGAGATCATTTGAAAGTAGGAATGTGACAATGCATGCTGGGCCGGATGAAAATCAATAAAAATATGTGCTTATTCAAGTCGGTTGAGATGTTAACCCTTGTATGGTGTTCATATTTTTGTTACTCAGCCAGTGTTCGTAGGTCTGGTGGACCCACTGCATTTTTGGGTTTTTAATTCAACACTGTTTAAAAAATTATGTTAAAATACTCAACAGATGTTTACTTCATCCCAATTACAAGCGATATAAACAGAATCTATGGCTGATATTTGCCCTTTTCCTTTGTTAGATCACATTTATGAATTAATGTGCTATAACCTTGTGCGGGAATGGCAGGGGCAGAAGCACACAACTCACACTTACACTCACACTCTCTCAGACTCTCTCTTTCACACATACTCACACATACACACACATAAACACACATACACATACTAATAGCAGGCCCAGACAATAGGGGGACAGAATGAAGTTACACAGGACCTAAACTTTCCACTCTTTTATTAGCCCCGGGTCCAGTGGACCCGAACATCCTGTGTGTAATATAAGTGTGTAGGGAGGGTGTACAGTGAGCGGTCATTGAAAATTTGTTCTGATATATGTTCTTCACAGAAAATGAGCCAAGGCCAATGAGTATGAGCTTGAAAAAAATTATTTTGCGTATAATTTTTCTTTTGACAAAAGGTGAAAACGGGTCCCACAGACCTCGAACACCATACAAGGGTTAAACAAAATCGCAATACGTTTGGTAGAGAGGATTTATATGAATGTCTAAGGGGAACTGTCTTCAGAAAGTTTAGATTTTCTTTTCATCTTGCCTGTGTATAATGCATATTAAAGTAGTGTTTAGAAACACAGCACTGCTTAGTTTACAGCAGTAACCAAGAAAACGCTCTGTCACTGCTTTTCCATAAGCACCACCTACTGTCAGAGCATGTCTGCTGTTTTTGTTACGATCAGATTTTTTTCTGTAGAATAGTTTCACAAAGCTAAAATCAGACCATTCTGTTTTTGCTTCAAATGTTGAAATTATACTATCTAATTTAAATCAAAAACTGCTCGTTGTTTTGATTGTGATTAAAATGCAAGGATTGCCTAATTTTAAATGGAAAGAGCAAAGGCAAAGCCTTAATTTGTTTATATGAAGAGATTTCTTTTATTTGCATTATTCATTTAATTGATTTGGGATTTGTTTTAAAATTTTCAATTTTTTCAATTACAATGTTTTCAAATTTACAAAGAAATGTGCAGCATTTTGCCTGAATAATAATAAAAGGAAACCTTTACATTCATAATTTCTCTTAAATCTCATGTTGCCAAAAAAAAAAAAAAAGTGAGAAAATCATATCATGAATTGTTACATCCCTATTTGAAAGTTTGGTCTGGGGTTTCATCGTTATGCTGATGATACACAGATTTATGTCAGCACCTAATCCTAACCTAAAAGCTTAGATGTAAGACTATTTTCTTAAACTCAATCAGTAGCGTGCACAGACCTCCGGAGGGGCAGATGAGAGTGGTTAAACATATTCCTGTGTAATTATTAGATTTAAGCAATTTAATTGTAAATAACATATTTATTCCCTATCAAATTAAGCTCAACCATATGGTAGAGATGTCAGTTCAAGGGTTTTTAACAGTAAAAGCTCTTTTACTGTAGCTGCAATGTTATATTGAGTCATGTTTATAAAAAAAATAATAAAAAAAAAACACTTATTTAATAGTATAGGTTTATGTTGAACTTTATTCTTGTACAGATTGCACTGTATTAAAGGCACAATGTGTAAGTTTTCGCCACTAGAGGGTGTATATTCAAAACAAACAAAGTATTTTGATGATGCTGTGACTGAGTGTGGAATCATGGGAGTTGTAGTTTTCATCTACACAGCTGATGCGATCCGACAGGACATGGGCAGAAATCATGTCCATGGATGAGCTAATGTATTAAAAACGTATTAAGGTCACTGTAGTATGAAGCAGGGTAAGGCTGAAAGTCATGGAAGCGAAACGAGGATGCTGGAGCAATTGCTAATGAAGGACGAGTGCGATACATGGCTTGAAAGCAAAGGAGCTTTTATTATGCCACAGACGACAGCTTCCGCTTTTTCCGGTCGTGCGCATGTAGGAAAAAGCATTTCTGTTTTATCATTGTAGATACGATTGAGTGTGTTGAAGGTTTTGCTATAATGCCACTCTGTGCGATCATCATCTGTCTAATTAAATGCATGACATATTAAAGTGTCTTTGGGGTTTCCACATTTTCTATAAAATAAAACCGGAAAATCGAGGGTGTATGACGTTATTGGCCTGCGACCTTAATGACATGGTCTGTTACACTAGTTAAAATTGCTTATATCTCTGGATTTAAATGTTCTTCAAAACATCTAGGATAATGTTACTACACAAGTCAGCAAAATATGTAACACTGTTCTAGTGTTTTTTTTTTTTTTCCACATTTAAAAAAAAAAACAATCTTACATTTTGTGCCTTTAAACAGTACATGAAAAGTATTTTTTCTTTTATGAAATCATCTCTGAAACATCTGTGTATTTGACAAATAATGCATTTAATTCACTTTGTCTGTGATAAAGTATACAAACACTGTATGAGCATCACTATGAGGAGCAGAAAGTGTCCGACTTCATGTCTCCGCTTTAAATTCTGCCCCCGACTGCAAACAGCAACTCTCACTGATCAGCACCACATGAACTCAAACATACCTAAACACTTGAAAACATTAACACTAAGAAAACAGATGCGTCAGCAGTGTGTATGTAATTAATTATTTTTCATTACCCTGTTTAGATTGGCAATCTGTAATCTCACTGATCAGCACTGTGAAACTATGGCTTCAGTTTTACAATCATCAAACTCTTCTCTGAGAGAGCTGGACCTGAGTAACAATGACCTGCAGGATTCAGGAGTGAAACGGCTGTGTGCTGGACTGAAGAGTCCAAACTGTCAACTCAACATACTGAGGTATTTAATGGGGTATTTAAATGTTCTTTGTAACATATAGGGTACTCTGCAAAAATCTTAGGCCACCAGTATTTTCACAAACAAAAAAATGGTTTTAAATCAGTTATTTCTATTTTTGCTGTATTGTGTCAATAGGAAATATCAGCTTACACTTCCAAACATTCATTTTGGCATTAATTGTAATAATCCAGTGAGATTTTTGTTTGCACAGGAAGTCTGACAACAGCCAGTGCTCCACACAGAGATCTGATCTCATCATCATCCAGTCTGTCTGGAATGACATAAAGAAACAAAACAATCTGAGAGAGAATAAATCCAGAAGAACTGTGACAACATCTCCAAGATGCTTCAAGAAACCTTCTGCAAAGCTACAGTGCTGTTAAAAGTTTCAGGCACTTGTGTAAAATGCTCTAAAATGAGGATTTTGTCAAAGTTCATTGTCATTTATGTCAAAAATGGATTCTCTTTATTAATTGTGGAGCACTGGCTGTTGTCAGACTTCTTGTGCAAACAAAAATCTCACTGGATTATTCAATTTCTTAAAGAAAATGTGCAGTGTTTTGTCTGAAAAATAATAAAAGGACACCTTTACATTTATAATTCATCTTAAATCTCATTTTGTCAAATAAATAAATAAATAAATAAATTAATTAATTAAAAAAGTAAGCAAGTAATATCATGAATTGTTACATCCCTATTTGAAAGTTTGGTCTGGCATTTCATTGTTATGCTGATGATTGCAGATTTATGTCAGCATGCGCCCTAATCCTAACCTAAAATCTTAGATGTAAGACTATTTTCTTAAACTCAATCAGTGACATGCACAGACCTCCTTAGGGGCCGTTGAGAGTGGCTAAACATATTCCTGTGTAATTATTAGATTTGAGCACTTTAATTGTTAATAACATTTGATTTGTATCATGTGTTTGCTCTCTGAGCATTAAAGGGGTAGTTCACCCAAAAAAGACAATTCTGTCAATAAATAATCCAACCCTCAAGACCTTAATTTGTCTTTGAAGCAGAAATAAAAACATTTTTGTTTCAAAATGTGAGAGCTTTCTGACCCTGCATAGACAGCAACACACCTGACATATTCAAGGCCCAAAAAAGTAGTAAGGATATCGTTATAATAGTCCGTGTGACATCAGTGGTTCAACCATAATGTTAAAAGAGCAATGAGAATAGTTTTTGTGTGCAAAGAAAACAAAAAATAATAACTTTATTCAACCATTTGTTCTCTTCTGTGTCAGTCTTCTATGCACATACATGAGAATATCACAGTGCATGCATGTGCATTCCTGTAGCGTGTGCTTATAAACAAGGCGAAGCACATCTGGGTTCAAAACTCCGGCTCCGGCTCCTGCGTCTGCAGCACCACACACACATGTACTTGTTGCACACTGCAGTAAGCTGCTTTGAAATTAGAATATGATATTAATAAATGCTGGATGGCTTGTGTTGCTCAAAGGCATGCAATTAATTTTTAAATATATTGTATGAAGCTTTTATTACTATTAATACAAACAAAATTACGTATGAGTTTGCTATGTTAACCACTTGACAAAATAGTATTCTCTCTGAGGCATGGTAAAAACATGATACTTACAGTAAATCAAGAAAATTATATTGAAACAATAAGACTGTACAGTGTTGAGCTATATAAAAGAGATTAGTTTTCTGTCTTTATTTGTATCCAAGCAGTTGCTCACCTGTCTAATAAAACACATAACAGTATAAATCAAGTGTGCATGATGCCATTCGCAGGTGATGAAATGACATGGTCTGTTACTGTAGAAAATATTACTTTGATTCAAAAATCGTACATATTGTGCCTTTAAGCCCAAAACACACTGCACAATTTTTGGCTGTCACAGATGAAAGATTGGCATCATGAAACAATTGTGGCGATTTCTGTGATCGTGGCTTCTAATCTGTGATCCTATGTCTTATAATGAGAGAGGTTCAAAGACGGCTGTTGTCACGGTCTTGTGACCAAAGATAGCCTACGATCATTTTCTGACAGTGTCAGAAATTCAGCCTAATCATCACATGGTGTGTTTGCTGTCACAACCCACATTTACCGACCAGCCAATAAAAATGCTTCATGAAATCAACGTGACATAGTGCTAAAACAAACAACAACAAAAAAACTGTTTACCTCAAGCTCTTATTCGCTCCTCTTTTGCCGCTTACACTTTTTTTCATAGCCTACGAGTCAATAGGTATCATCTACATGCATGTCGTTCCCAAGTTTATTAGATCCATGTCACACAGTGTGATCAGCAATGGTCTTAGGACTGTTAAAATTGTGCAGTGTGTTGAAGGCTTTAAAGGCAGTAACTGTGTAGTTGCTGATGCAGTGATAGTTACATTAGCTCATGCATGTGTGTTGTTGCTATCTAATGGTTAACTGTAAGAGATTTACATTTTACAGAGCACACAATAATTTTTATTGTTTGTGTTTTTTTGTAAAACATTTAAGTAAAATAGGGATATAAATTAGGATACTTTCCCTTCATTTTACACTTTTGTTTGGCATCCTCGTCATGTCTGGCTGCTGATAAGCCTGTCAGGCTTTATTCTGCTATAGCAGCTTGCTGGATGTACATTATCCCTTACATATTGCATGGCTACTGTATTTATGAAAAAAGGAGCACACTAACACTCACTGTTGTTGTAGATTGTCTGGCTGTATGGTGACAGAAGAAGGTTGTGCTGCTCTGGCATCATCTCTGAGTTCAAACCCCTCACACCTGAGAGAGCTGGATCTGAGCTACAATCACCCAGGAGTTTCAGGAGTGCAGCTGCTCAACCACCTGGAAAAACTCAAGTAAGTTAAGCAGTAACAAGAGATAATTTGTCATTATTTTTTGTGGTTGTCAAGAGAAGTCAAGAAGAACTTTAAAAAAAATGCATGGGAAGCCCAACTTCCTTTAAAAATATGACAGTTTATATATTCATATAAAACTAATCTATGTATCACAGACCCATGATCAATGTAGAAGAGCCGTTTTGTCAAAAAACTTCTGGTCCTGTCAACATGCTGTTCTTCACTGGTGGTCTGTGAGATCAATATACCATGACACTATATATCATAACCCTCAAAGACCGAGACAGCCGCCAGCGGCTAAAAATAACTATTGTTATTAAATGTTTAATAACTTTTGAACCGGTAATCCAATTTGAATGCTTTAAAAAGTCCTCTTTTCAGTGATATCACATTTGGCATATTTGGATTTGAAGGAAATCATCACATTTCCTCAGTATTGATTCGTCAGATGAAACCAATGCATTTCATTCCTCTGAGCCAAACAGGAACGATTTTTGATGCTTAGTCCCACCCACGTGCCCAGATTGGTTAAAACTGTCATCTATTCAACCAATAAACATAGGTTTTGGTCTTTTGAACAATCAATTAGCATGTTTCTTTGTAAATTTGAACAACCGCAAAGTGAAAGTAAAACGCTTCATGCGTGCTTGAAATCAAACGCAAAATAACACATTTGCTTGACAGCACTCTCTGAAAAAGCACAGAAATACAATCGATAGAGTCCTTTGACATAACAGAAACCAAAAACAAGGATGAAACAGCAGTACATATCGGATAAAGCACTGAAATTTAGGTTTTCGCATCGCTATGCGATGCCCCTGTAAAATAGATTCCGACGCAGACTACAGCCACCGGATCGATCTATTTGGTTGTTATATTATGTAACTAGTTCTTATATAGTTTGTAAAGATCATTTGCTCTTTTTTTCTGTTGCACTCGGTATATTTCTCTCTCATTTTGTGTGTAGTTTGTGAATAATTTGGACTGTTTGTATTTTTGTTGCACAAGACAATTTGTGCAGTTGTTTTCACTGCTTGCTATAACGTTACACAGTTTGTGTTTATTGTTCATACTCAGATTAAGAATATTTATCTGAAAAAGTCATTTTTTTTCCTGTTTTGTTATTATATAACACTGTTTCTAGTGTGACTTTACTCCTGAAACGCTTTTGGACACAACTACAACTAAATTACAGTCACAGCCTTAGATGAAATCAACTGAAATAAAAGACCTTAGATCTCATTAAATGATTAAACAACTCCACAAACAGCATCACCAGCTTCACTTATTACTAACCAGTTTAATTTTATTTCTGTCATGAGAATTACAGAGGTTTAGATGTTGGTTTCATTTCACGAAACTTCACCATCACTGTGGTCATTGTTTGCTTTAGTTGGGCTCTTGACCTTAACTTTATAACATGATGTTTTTTTTTTTTCTCTTTCTGCTGTAATTGTGTGCTTATAAAGCACATTATAGCAAATAAAACAAAAAGAAAGGTGATTGGTTGTTTAATGCTGAAAACAATCATGTCATGGCTTGGTTCACTGATATTATACTTTTTTGAACATAGAAGCCCTTTGCTTCTACAAGTTGAATTTTGAAAGTATTTGGACAATTTAAACAAATTTGTGGACAAAAAGGTTTTGTTTATGGCACACATAGACATGAAGAATCAGCATATGAATCTCAACAATGGTTTCAATCAACAAAACATGCAAATAAACATCTTTGAACATCACAAAACATGCTATTAAAAAGTCACAACAAAAATAGTGAATATTAAAGCAAATTGTAAGAATAAATAAATACTCATTAAAATACAAAGACAATTCAGGTGCATCATTTATTCATGTTGCAGTGCATTCTGGGAGCCATGGATGAGTTTTGATTAGTTTAACCAGAATGCACTGCAGTATAAAGCTTTTTGTTTATTGTCATCAGTTAAGATTCATATGCTGATTCTTGATGAATGTTTGCATCTAAATCACACAGGTGTTCAAAATGTCTTGAGCGTTTTTTTTAAATCCATCAACATATCCGATTTAAACAAGACTGAACAACAATACCAAATTAATATAACAATATTACTATAGAATATCAAATGTAACCAAAAATTCCAGCTTTTGATCAGATCAGTGAATCAGGATATTACACAACAAAGTAAATCTCTATTAATGACCACCCAGAACTGGTCATGTTTTCTTCTGGCTTTTTTGCCATAATAAATGTGTTTTGCAGACACAGACTTACAGCAGCCAGAAAAAAAAAAAAAAGTTAAAAACTAAATGGTCAAGAGCCCAACTAAAGCAAACATTCAAACTAAACAAATTCAGCATCTAAACCTCTGTTCTAAATAATAACTTTAGGCATAACTTTAGAGATGATTGTATTTCGAGCTACTTGTATTTCCGCGTACTTTCCTCTCTCCATGCTGACTTTGTTTTCATTGGTAGTATCTGCCTCACAGACGCTTACCAGTCAAAGCAGGTCTCAGGTAGAGTACATCGCATGTGCTAGCCAGCACCCTTTTTTACAGTCTAGATTATAAAACACTTTCTGTCGGCAATGATGTAACGCAGCGGTAACGCATGCTTGTAACTATACTCTAATTACTCATTTGGAAATTATAACGCGTTAAATTACTCCGTTACTAAAAATATAATCAAATTATAGTAACACATTCAAAAGTAATGCGTTACTGTCCAACACTGTTTATGACACAGTGTGTTAAATACATAACACACTGGCTGTGTTAAAATTGTGTTGTCCTTAACTAGACACACAGATGTGTTAACATATAACACAGATTGTGTTGTTTTTAACACATCTGTTTTAAGAGTGTAAGAAAACTTGAGCCCCTTCCTCTCCGTTACTTCTGAATGTTGAATTCATATTAAATAAAACCCAGATGTGTAATTAATAGTGATGTCAAAATTTAACGCAGTTAACGCAGACGATTAATATTTTCATTTTCATTTTAGTTAAAAAAAAATAAAAATAATGCAATTAATGCAGGGGCGGGGCTAGGTTTGGCCAGCCCAGCCACAACCACTAAAGAATTGCGTTTATTTAGATGCAGAACGTAATAACGAGCACATCAAACGGGAGACTTTTCAGACGTGAGTTCCAATGTCACCTCAGTGCCAGGCGCGAGTCAAACGAGTGTGGAAACGGTACCGGTGGCGAGGAGCTTCAGTAGAACATCAGTGAACTGCAGTCAGATGAGATGTTGTCTGGACATATGTCAGTAAAAACAAATCTTCCTGTCCTGTCAGCCGTTACACTGTGCTCGTAACACAAATATGGCTGCGCACACTGTATTAGGCTGTAGCCCATTAAAGCGCTGTATCATATTTAAACCCAAATGAAACTACAAATATGTAGTTAGTCGTAGTTATGTCGTCAGTCAAGTCATGAAGTTACAAAAAAGGTGACTAAAGCTGCCTTAAAACTGTGCATGTACGTGTTTATTATTTAAGAGTCACATTTAAAGCAGTGTCAGATCGGCTTCAAGTTCAGCAGCGGCAGCTTTTAAAGTAACAGCAGCCAAAATATCCTAATAACCAGCTGCTGTGATGTCTGTTAATCGAAGAACAAAATAATAAAAAAAGGAAATCAATAACTTCTGTAGTTTTAAGCTTTATCTTTTATTTAATTTAGATTTTAGTGTTTGATAACTTCATTAAATTTGCCTATATTTTCTTGCTAAAGGGCACAGGTTATTATACACAGGTGACAGTTATTTTAATGGGTTTATGTGAAGATTGTTTTAAGTTCACTTAAATTACAAGTCTAGTAAATGTTAAATTAAAAGCTCTCAATTATACTGTAATGTTGAATGGCTATAGTCAATGGTTAAATATTTGGGGAAAAAAAAACAATTGATTGACACCACTAGTAATTCAATTATAGCATTATTAAACTTTTAAAAGATCATAAAATGCATTTTCAGATCTTATGTTTTTGGAGGTTAGTTTATGAAGGTTTTTATTTACTTTTTTTTTTTTTTTATTCAAATATTTGTCAAAATATTTAATTATTTTCCATCTGCATTTTAGTTCCATCTGCATCTCGAGTGAACTGTTCGTGTGTCACCGCATTGATCACGAACAATTTTAAAGCTTTTTTTTTTTAACATATTATTAAAGTACATGTAAGAATAAAACTATCATGTTAAAAACGAGTTTAATGTCAATACATTATGTACACATGATCAGAGCCTGTAACCACAAAACATTTTATCTTACCACTAAGAGTTCTCCTAAATAGCAGTAAAAGTTTTTAGCTAAGAGTTTTCTCTTAAAACCTATTCACAAAGCTGCTGAGACAAACTTTTACTAAGGAATAGAGAGAAGTCTTAAAGGGGTCATCGGATGCTAAGTTCACTTTTTCATGCTGTTTGAACATGAATGTGTGTTGGCAGTGCATGTACAAATCTACCCTATAATGATAAAAATCCATGCAGTGGTTTTTAATTAATATGTAAAAATAATAATCCCTTTTTCAAATCGGGCCGTTCTCAGATCCCGCTCCCACAATAGTTGATTGACGTGAGCTCCTACCTTAGACCAGCTGTCACAGTCCAGTAACTTTCCATGTTTTGATGCCAGAGCAGGGATGTAAATTAGACAAGAATATCTCCGATTGAGTGATTGAGGTGTTGTGTTGCTGGATGTAATAATGAACATAGTGGTCGTCATTTACTCCCGACATCTGAGCCGCCGAAGATACAGTGGATTACGTTTGTTTGTGAAGGGAATGCGCCTCCCAATCTACATATATCCGTCTATGTTAGCGCAAATCATTCATGATCCAGCTTCACTTACAGCAGAAGTGAGTATAAGCGTTTTTTTATGAATCTTTGCGATCGCCTTTCCATATAACGTGGTAGTTAGGAAGTTTAGCGGCTAAATGCGGCTAATGTAAAAAACGCCGTCTTTCCACAGAGAGAAGAGAGAGGCGGGGTGAGCAGAGCTCATTTGCATTTAAAGGAACAACCCCTTAGAATGAGATGATTTTTGCAGAGCTGATTTTGGCAAGGTAAAAAGGGTGTTGTTTTACAAAACCATTGAGAATTTTTAATCAAAGTATATTAGAGACTTTTCATTAAGACCCTAAAGAATCATATCAACTTGTGGAAAATGGGCATCCGATGACCCCTTTAAGCTAAAAGTAAGGGCGGGGTTAACCTCGTTGCTATGACTGATGTCGACATGCTTATTAACTATGCACACAATGATTGGCTGATAGGGGAGGGGTCTCTGTCAGACATTTATTCATAGAAATATTGTAACGTGCAATATTATATCATATTCAAATAAAGGTTTTAATATAAAAATGCAGGCTAAGTGTCACTAATTAAACCTGTATATCTTCAGCCTCTTACATGTGCGCTCCTCGTATACAGTTAGCGGATATGCATATAAACAGCCTTTTAATTAACAGAGTAGAATAATCATAGGTGATAGTAAGGCATGTAAACGTAAAAGAAAACCAAACTGGACGCAAGAACTCTTACTTCTTGCCCAACTTGTTCATGAAAACAAGGATATAATCAAGGGAAAATTTGGAGTTGGGATAACCTCAAAAACTAAAAAAGATGTGTGAGAAAATATATGTATACAAATAAATACAGCTTTCCCTCTTTTGTCCAGAAGCAAAGATGACTGTGAAAAGATGACTCATTGCAAAGTCAGGCAAAGGCAGAGATTGCAGAATTTAAGTGACAAACAACTGCTACAGCTAAACGGACATTACTTTCAAGTTGCTGATAATGTTTTCATGTAACCTTGTTATGCTATTGCAGATTAAAATCCTTAGCCTCATTAAAATATTTATTGCATTCATAAGCCTTCTTAAAAGCTCATTATCATCAGATGTTTCCAAAATGTTTCTGTTCCGAGGCAGATAACCGGCAACAGCCATTTTAGGATAGTTTTAGGACTTGATCTTAGTGACTTAGGAGTCCTCTCCACTACTCCTAACATTTCACAGATTTAGGAGCTAGTTTTAGTGCTAAAACGCTTTGTGAAATAGAGCAAAAATTAGGAGTCCTAAATTTAGGATTGACAGAAATTTAGGATTTTCTCCTAAATCGCTAAGTTATGAGATAGGCTACTTTTATCCTTAAGATCTTTTAGGAATAGGGGCCCAGAATTTGGAGATGTGCACGTGTGGTCAGCACAGGCTTGCGGTGCAGAAGAACGTGTCGAGTATAAATCAGCCTAAATCAGGCTTAAATCACTAAGGTCAAATCCCAACTATCCTAATATTGTTGTTGCTGGCAGTCTGCCTCGGAACTTAAACTTTTTAAAAACACTCTGCATCTATATGCATGCATGTTCCCACACAACTTGAGGTTATCCCAGCTCCAGATTTTCATTTGATTATATCTTTGTTTTCATTAATACGTTGGGCAAGAAGTAACAGCTGTTCTTGCGTCCAGTTTGGTTTTGTTTTACGTTTGCGTATCTCACTATCAGCCATGATTATTCTATTCTGTTAATAAAAAAAGCTTTTTACGTCGGAACCGATAGCCTAGTGGTTAGTTCGCCGACATATAGCGTAACTGCGCTCAAGGCGATCTGAGTTTGATTCCCATTTCGAAGTGTTTTGCTGACCCCCCCCCTTCACCCAACGATTTTCTGTCAGTTCTCCGCTATACTGTGTCATAAAAGGCATAAAAAGTCTGTTTATATGCATATCAGCTAACTGTTTATTATAAGAAGCACACATGTAAAGGTGTCAATCATTTGAACACTTGTTTAATAAGTGACACTTGCCCTGCATTTTAAATTCTTTATTTGAATGTGGCAACATTTTTACTAACTTTTTAAAACTTAATTTGAAAATGGCAACATTTACAACAATATTTCTATGAATAAATGTCTGACAGAGATCCCTCTCCTATCAGCCAATCACTGTGTGCATGGTTAGTTGACATCATCCATACACTGTAAAAAACAACCTATAGAATCTACTCAATAAAATGAGGTAAACTGAGGTAACAATTTACACTCAGTTTGTTTGGGTAGATTCTATCCTATATGTCTGAGTAAAGAATACCTAAATTTACGAATCTACTCAATAAAATGAGGTAAATTGAAGTAACAATTTGCACTTCGTTTGTCTATATATTTAAGTAAAGAATACCTGAATTTAACAGCTATGACAAACTAAAAAAAAGTAGATAAAGTCTACACAGCAAAAAGCCCAGTGTTAAATGAACTCTCGCGGGAGTTTATTTGAGTGTTAAAATGAACACTGAAGCAGTCAAAGTTAATGAGGTAATTAAGTGATTCACTGAGTGATGATTGAAAATTATTGAAGACACCAAAATGTTTACGTCACCATTATAGTGGTCAGTGTTAGCATTAGTTGGGCTCTTGACCCGTAGCTTTTTAACATTAGCTTTTGTTCAACTATTTAGTTAAACTAGCCAGACAAGCCAAAGAGCAAAAGTCATGCAGTGGTGATAATTCTGTTTTAAAATAAACTTAATTTGAGCCACTGAAACCATTTAGAGTTCTATATCCTTTATTTATTACAACTGCCTTGTGGTTTCACAGCAGCAAAAAAATGATAAAGCCTGAATTTTTTTTTTTACAATTTTGAATGGACGTCTTACAAGCTCCTCCGATCAAAAAAAAAACTTTCAAAAGCTGTTCTTTTAGGCACACACAGACATCATGAATCAGCATATGAATCTCAAAAATGGTGACAAACAACATATTCAGAAACAGATCAACTCTAAACATCATGGAAATCATCAGCTCATAATTTATTCATGCCACAATGCATGATGGGAGATATGGATGAGTTTTGATTGGCTACAACATACGTTTTTGTTGGTCACCATTGTTGCATCTTTAATAATTTTAATACTCTTGAGTATGGACTCAAACTCCCGGGAGAGTTCATTTAACACTGGGCTTTTTGCTGTGTAGACTTCACCTACTTTTTTTTAGTTTGTCTTAGCTGATGAATTCAGGTATTCTTTACTCAGACATATAGGATAGAATCTACCCAAACAAACTGAGTGTAAATTGTTACCTCAGTTTACCTCATTTTATTGAGTAGATTCTATAGGTTGTTTTTTACAGTGTAGTAACGAGGTCAACTCTACCCTTACTCTTAGCTTAAGACTTCTCTCTATTCCTTAGTAAAAGTTTGTCTCAGCAGCTTTGTTAATAGGTTTTAAGAGAAAACTCTTAGCTAAATTTTTTTACTGCCATTTAGGAGAACTCTTAGTGGTAAGATAAAATGTGAATACGGGCCCAGATCATTTAGCATAGAACAATTTTAACACCTCTTATTAACTATTAAAATACAAACAATTGTCACAGAAGCAGACAGAACACCAGTTAAGTAATCGGTTAAACAGTTTATTGAATTCACACACAGGAGAGATGAATACGGGAGATGTTTGACAGGTGAGTAAACGGTTGCAATCTGGAATGTGCTGGTTTGGATACAGCGCTGATGAAAGATCTTTTCCTTTCGTAGATGATCCAGGAGGATGAGGATGGCTGAACACGCACACACCGCTGGAGTACAAGGACTACTGGACTGGAACACAAGAGATACAGGTAAGTAACTGCAGGTAAGTAACAGGTTTGTGAACTCAGAGAGAAACACAATCGGTCCGCATCGTAGAGACGAGCCCGGACAATGACTGTTGTGCGGTGTGTGCTTATAAAGAGCGTGGTTAATGAGGTGCAGGTGTGAGATAATTAATACTCCGGTGACAGAGATCGCTGGGTGTGACTGGTGTTCGAGCCTGGCCAATCCGTGACATTACCCCCCTCCCCACGGCCCGCTCCTGAGGGCCGAAACCTCTGGCGCCGAGGTGGTCTACCTCTACCTCGGGTGCCGGATATTCAGGATGAGCTGCATGAAATTCCGAGATGAGAGTGGGGTCTAGGATGTCATCACATGGAACCCATGACCTTTCCTCTGGTCCATAACCTTCCCAATCGACTAAGTACTCAAGGCGACCACCACGACGCCGGGACTGCAGAATCTCATTGACGGAGTATATCGATCCTTCCTCTAGCACCAAAGGAGGAGGGGGTTCTTCTTCATGGCCAGGCTCTGTGGAAGGAAGCAGAGGTTCATGACAGGGTTTTAATAGTGACACGTGGAAAGTGGGATGAATCCTGTATTGTGGTGGGAGTTGTAGTCTGTATGTGACGGGATTGACCTGTTCCAGGATGGTAAAGGGGCCAATAAATCTGGGACTTAACTTCTTTGAGGGCAGGTGTAATCGCATGTCTCGGGTGGAGAGCCAGACTTTCTGACCAGGAGTGAAGTTTGGACCTGGGATTCTCCTTCGGTCGGTGACGGCTTTGGATCTGTTCACTGCCCTCTGCAGATGGTGGTGAGCGGTGTCCCAGACTCTCTCGCTCTCCCGGAACCAGTGGTCCACTGCGGGGACATTCGATGGTTCACCGTTCCACGGGAAGAGAGGAGGCTGGAAACCTAAAACACATTGGAATGGTGTGAGTCCCGTGGAAGGTTGCCGCAGTGAATTTTTGGCGTATTCAGCCCAACCCAGGAACTGGTTCGAGGAGTTCTGGTGACCGTGACAGAAGGTTCGAAGGAACCGCCCCACCTCTTGAATTTTCCTCTCTGTCTGTCAAGTCAAGTCAAGTCAAGTCAAGTCAAGTCAAGTCAAGTCAAGTCACCTTTATTTATATACCGCCTTTAACAATACAGAATTGTGACAAGGCGGCTGTACAGTATTAAACAGGAAACAGTACATCAACAATGCCAAAGGCAACAGTAAGCACTCACATTTTAGGTAAAGGTAGTTAATCAAAAACAAAATAAAATGCAATATTGTGTTAAGAGAAAATGTCCCCAACTAAGCAAGCCAGAGGCGACAGCGGCAAGGAACCAAAACTCCATCGGTGACAAATGGAGGAAAAAAAACCTTGGGAGAAACCAGGCTCAGTCGGGGGGCCAGTTCTCCTCTGGCCAAAGTTCCCGTGGTCTTGTGCCGACAGCCGTCTAGGTGACAAGGTCTTCACTGTGGATCCGTCTCTGGGGCTCATCTAGTTGATGTGGTCTCCGCTGACATTCAGGGCTGTAGAGGTCGTCTCTAGGTGCTGATCCACCATCTGGGCTGGGTTCGGACTGGATCCGGGGGACTGCAGTGACCATCTGATCTGGATACGGACTGGATCTGGTGGTTAACGTGACCTCGGAATAAGAGAGAAACAGACTAATATTAGCGTAGATGTCATTCTTCTGACGATGCACTGAGTACATCGGGTGTTATGGGAAGTGTTCCCGGTTCCGGTTGACCTAATTAATGCAGCCTAACAATCCTTTAACGGATTTGAATTATAAGAATATGTTGATGTGTTATGTGTAAGCAAGGTTAAAGAGATGGGTCTTTAATCTAGATTTAAACTGACAGAGTGTGTCTGCGTCCCGAACATTGTAGGGTAGATTGTTCCAGAGTTTGGGCGCTAGATAAGAAAATGATCTCCCGCCCGCGGTTGATTTTGATATTCTCGGTATTATCAAATTGCCAGAGTTTTGAGAACGCAGCGGACGTGAGGGACTATAATGTGATAGGAGCTCGCTCAGGTACTGAGGAGCTAAACCATTCAGGGCTTTGTAAGTAATTAGCAAGATTTTAAAAATCTATACGATGTTTAATAGGGAGCCAGTGCAGTGTAGACAGAACCGGGCTAATATGATCATACTTTTTGGTTCTAGTAAGAACTCTAGCTGCTGCATTTTGGACCAGCTGGAGTTTGTTTATTAAGCGAGCAGAACAACCACCCAATAAAGCATTACAATAATCTAACCGTGAGGTCATAAATGCATGAATTAATGTTTCAGCATTTGACATTGATAGCATAGGTCGTAGTTTAGATATATTTTTGAGATGGAAAAATGCAGTTTTGCAAATACTAGAGATGTGGTTTTCAAAGGAAAGATTACCATCAAATAGCACACCTAGGTTCCTAACTGATGACGAAGAATTGAATTTAGCAGTAAGAAATTACTTGTCATCCAATTTAACTCAACTACACAATCCATTAGTTTTTCAAATTGGTACGTTTCGCCGGGCCGCGAAGAAATATAGAGCTGGGTATCATCAGCGTAGCAGTGAAAGCTAACACCATATTTCCTGATGATATCACCCAGGGGTAACATGTAAAGCATAAAGAGTAATGGCCCTAGTACTGAGCCTTGCGGTACTCCATACTGCACTTGTGATCGATATGATGCCTCTTCATTTACTACCACGAATTGATGGCGGTCAGACAGATACGATTTGAACCATGCCAATGCACTACCACTAATGCCAACATAATTCTCAAGTCTATTCAAGAGAATGTTGTGGTCAACAGTATCAAACGCAGCACTAAGATCCTGTAGCACTAACAGAGAGATACAACCACGATCAGATGACAAGAGTAGATCATTTGTAACTCTAATAAGAGCAGTCTCAGTACTATGGTACGGTCTAAAACCTGACTGAAAATCCTCACAGATATCATATTTCTGTAGGAAGGAAGATAATTGTGAGGATACAACCTTTTCTAATATCTATGATAGAAATGGGAGATTCGAGATAGGTCTGTAATTAGTCAATTTGTTGGGGTCAAGTTGTGTTTTTTTAATTAGAGGCTTAATAGCAGCCAGTTTGAAGGTTTTGGGGACATATCCTAATGACAGTGATGAATTAATAATATTTAGCAGAGGATCTAAGAGATCTGGAAGCAAGTCTTTTAGTAGCTTAGATGGAATAGGGTCTAGCATACAAGTTGTTGGTTTAGATGATTTAACAAGTTTATACAATTCTTCCTGACCTATAGTAGAGAATGAGTTGAATTGTTCCCCAGGAGATCTATAGCGCACTATCTGATGCGACACTGTAATTGACGGCTGCATGGTGACAATTTTGTCTCTAATTGTATCGATCTTAGAAGTAAAGTAGTTCATGAAGTCATTACTGCTATGCTGATGGGCATAGTCAGTGCCTGTTGGTTCTTTATTTTTTGTTAACTTAGCCACTGTATTGAATAAATACCTAGGGTTATGTTTGTTTTCTTCTAAAAGAGTCGAAAAGTAATCAGATCTGGCCGATTTTAACGTTTTTCTGTACGATAGGGTACATTCCCGCCAAGCAGTACGAAAAACCTCTAATTTTGTTTTCCTCCAGCTGCGCTCCATTTTCCGGGCTGCTCTCTTTAGGGCGCGAGTGTGCTCGTTATACCACGGGGTCGGACTGTTTTCCTTAATCTTCCTTAGGCACAGAGGAGCGACCGTATCTAGAGTCCTGGAAAAGAGAGAGTCAGTAGTTTCTGTTACATCATCAAGTTTTTCTGAGCTATTGGACATGCTGAGGAATTCAGATAAGTCAGGAAGATTGCTTAGAAAGCAATCTTTTGTAGTAGAAGTGATGGTTCTACCATACTTGTAATAAGGAGTTGAATTTGCAGTTTTAGTTATCTGGAGTATACACGAGACTAGATAATGATCAGAGATATCACTTTGCTGCAGAATCTCAACGGCATTGACATCAATTCCATGTGACAGTATTAAGTCTAGAGTATGATTTCGACAATGAGTGGGACCTGACACGTGTTGTCTAACTCCAATAGAATTTAGAATGTCTGTAAATGCAGCTGCCAGTGCATCATTTTCAATATCAACATGGATGTTAAAGTCACCTACTATTAAGACCTTATCTGTAGCCAACACCAGCTCAGATATAAAATCAGCGAATTCTTTAAGAAAATATGTATGGTGCCCTGGTGGCCTGTATACAGTAGCAAGTACAAACGTCATGGGGGATTTATCATTAACACTTGTTTCTCCGGATAATGTTATATGAAGCACCATTACTTCAAACGAGTTATACTTGAAATCCGCTCTCTGTGAAACACTAAAAATATTGCTATAAATTGTAGAAACACCTCCCCCTTTACCTTTTAGACGTGGCTTATGTTTATAACAGTAATCATGAGGGGTAGACTCGTTTAAGATAATGTAATCTTCTGATTTTAGCCAGGTTTCTGTCAAACATAGCACATCTAGGTTATGATCAATGATCATATCATTTACAAAAAGCGCTTTTGTGGAAAGGGACCTGATATTCAGAAGGCCGAGTTTTATCATTTGTTTCTCTGTATTATGTAAATTTTTAATTTGTTGAACGTTGATTAGATTGTTACTCTTAAATTGGTTTGGACGTCTTTTGTATTGTCTAGCTCGGGGAACAGACACAGTCTCTATAGCATGATATCTAGGTGTAAGGGTCTCCATGTGCTGAGAATTAACTGATTTTGGTGACGTGAGGCGGCTAGCAGACGGTCGGATTAGCCAGTCTGTCTGCTTCCTGACCTGGGCCCCAGTTAGTCAAGTGCAAACTCTAAGACTATATGCCATATTACTAGAGAGAAGAGCAGCACCACCCCTGGAGGGATGAAGACCATCTCTTTTCAACAGGTCAGGTCTGCCCCAAAAACTTGTCCAATTGTCTATGAAACCTATGTTATTCTGCGGGCACCACTTAGACATCCAGCCATTTAGTGACGACAGTCTGCTATGTATCTCGTCACCATGATACGCAGGGAGGGGGCCAGAGCAAATTACAGTGTCTGACATTGTACTTGCAAGTTCACACACCTCTTTAACATTATTTTTAGTGATCTCCGACTGGCGAAGTCGAACATCATTTGTGCCGACGTGAATAACGATCTTACTGAATTTACGTTTAGCATTAGCCAGCACTTTTAAATTTGCCAAGATGTCAGGCGCTCTGGCTCCCGGTAAACATTGGACTATGGTGGCTGGTGTCTCTATTTTCACGTTCCGTACAATAGAATCGCCAATAACTAGAGCACTTTGATCAGGTTTCTCAGTGGGTGCGTCACTGAGTGGGGAGAACCTGTTTGATGTTCTGATCGGAACGGAAGAGCGGTGTTTTGACCCGCGACTATGCCGTCTCACAGTCACCCAGTTGCCCTGCTGCAAAGGCGAAGTTACCGGAACCGAACAATGTACGGGACTTCCTAAGCTAGTCGCATCCAAAGCCGTATCTAATGCCCTCGCATTCTTACTATCCTCAATTAAAGATTGGATGCGTGTCTCTAGTTCTGAAATCTTCTCTGTCAGCCTAACTATTTCCCTGCATTTATCACATGTGAATCCCTCGCTGCCGACAGAGATTGATAAACTATACATATGACAGGTGATGCAGGTTACCAAGAAAGGAGAAGAAGCCATTACTCACCGTAGTTGTAGAACGATTTCAACTCACCACTGTTGTCTGATGAACTTGTGTAGAAAAAGGCGTAGAGAAAAAGTAAAAGTTAATGACAAGCTAACCGGCTAACACACTACAAACACGCTGCACTCGCGGTTGTAGAATAAAAACGAGCGATCAACGAGAGCGAGGAAAAAAGGAAAGCGGTAGTAGACGTGAATAGAGACGTGAGTGGGAACGCAAATGGCAGGCTAACCGGCAAACGGAATGCTAACGCACAGCGCGGCGTTGCACTCGCGGTTATAGATTAAAAGCGAGCGATCGGATTAGTTTGATGGATAATAACAGAAATCTGGTGGGGAAAAAGCTATATTTTATCACTTTAAACAACAGAAAGTAATAGTAAAATAGAGATTTCCTCAGAAGAATAAAACTCTACGCACACCACTCTGCAACATGAGACCGGAACCGGAACGCCGGTTGAGCAACTGATGTAATGCAATTCTCTCCCAGGGATACATGAGTGGTATGGATCAGATTTACCCGTTGTCCGTTGGTCTGAGGATGGTATCCAGACGAGAGGCTGACGGTCACACCTAGGAGTTTAAAGAATGCCTTCCATACTCGGGAGATGAATTGAGGACCCCTATCTGATACGATGTCCTCAGGGAGTCCATAATAACGGAAGACGTGGTTGAAGAGGCATTCTGCTGTTTCCAGGTATGTGGGTAATCTTTTGAGTGGTATCAACCGACAGAACTTAGAAAAAAACGATCAACTATGACCAGTATACAGGTGTTCTCATCAGATACGGGGAGATCCGTCATAAAATCGACTCCTAGGTGTGACCAGGGGCGGTTCGGTATTGGCAAGAGATGTAGCTTACCAGCTGGAAGGTGACGTGGATTCTTAGACATGGCGCACTCCTTACACTCCTGGACATACCTCCTCACATCCCTTGCCATGTCGGGCCACCAGAAGCGGTCGGATAGCAGCGAGAGAGTATGATTGGCCCCTGGATGCCCCGTGCCCAGGGATACATGAGTGGTATGGATCAGATTTACCCATTGAGCTGGAGGGATGAACTGGCGTCCTGGAGGACAGCCTGGCGGAACCCTGGGTTCGGGAGTGGCGACGGCTGGAGGTTCCGTCCAACCTATAGGGCTAACGATTAGATGGTTAGGAATTATGGATGAAGGAGTCTCAGTATCGGTTTCACCTTCAGAGAGACGTGAGAGGGCATCTGCTCGGACATTCTTTGATCCTGGACGGTAAGTGATGGAGAAATTGAACCTGGTGAAAAAGAGAACCCATCTGGCTTGTCGGGGACAGAGGCGTTTAGCGTCGCGGAGGTACTGTAGATTTTTATGATCCGTGATTACCTGGAATGGATGGTTGGCTCCCTCCAACCAATGTCGCCACTCCTCTAGGGCAAGCTTGATGGCCAGTAACTCCCTGTTTCCAATGTCATAATTTCTTTCCGCCGGGCTGAGCTTCCTGGAGAAATAGGCACATGGATGGAGTCGTGGGGGAGTTTCATGGTGTTGTGAAAGGACCGCACCGACTCCAGTGGTGGATGCATCTACCTCCACAACGAAAGGTAGATCTGGGTCAGGATGAGTCAGGAGTGGGGCTTGAGTGAAGGCTTTCTTCAGTGTCTCGAAGGCTGTTGTGGCTTCGGTTGTCCAGTTGAGGGTTTTTGGATGTCCTTTCAGAAGGTTAGTGAGTGGATTCGTGATGTGACTGTACCCTTTGATAAATCGACGGTAAAAGTTCGCAAACCCCAGGAATCTCTGAAGTTCTTTTATAGAGTTAGGTTTGGACCAGGAAACAACAGCTTCCACCTTCCCCTCATCCATACGAACTCTGTGGTGATCGATGATGTATCCCAGAAACTGAGCAGATCTCTGGTGGAATGAACATTTCTCAGCCTTCAAATATAGTTGGTGCTCTCGTAATCTTTGGAGGACCTCCGCAACGTGATGGTGATGTTCGGCCTCATTCTTTGAATAGATCAAAATGTCGTCTATGTAGACGATGAAGAAGTGGTGAAGGAATTCTCGGAGGACTTCATGAGTGAAGTTTTGAAAGACAGAGGGGGCGTTTACTAACCCATAGGGCATTACCTGATACTCATAGTGGCCAGTAGGGGTCACGAATGCTGTCTTCCATTCATCCCCTTCGCGTATTCTGATCAGGTTGTATGCGCTGCGGAGGTCCAATTTTGTGGGGCAGCTGGGACGAGAGGAAGGGGATATCGGAACTTGATGGTTTGGTGGTTGAGAACACGGTAGTCGATACACGGGCGCAGCCCTCCATCCTTCTTGGAGACAAAGAAGAAACTTGAAGCTGCAGGTGACGTTGATGGACGAATATACTCCTGACTCAGTGCCTCCCGGATGTACTCCTCCATGGCCTTACTCTCAGGAAGCGATAACGGGTAAATCTTTCCCTTGGGCAACGAGGCATTCGGAACAAGGTCAATCGCGCAGTCCCATGGCCGATGAGGAGGTAGCTGGGAAGCTCTCTTGGGGCAAAATACATCAAAGTTAGAGTATATGGCAGGAATGTCGACAGACTGGTTACTCACTGGACTTTCGACAGAAGTGACAAAGACAGGTATGATCTTCTTGACTGGTTGTGGTAAGTCTGGGAAGCAATTGAGGTTGCAGTCCTTTCCCCATTTTAATACTTCTCCTGTGCCCCAAGAGATGATGGGATTATGCTTCACCAGCCACGGGCGCCCTAGGATGATGTCAACAGTAGCGCCCTCCAATGAAGTCACATTGGCGTTGTACTTGTTTCCGAGAGAGTAATTCTCCAGTTATTGAGTGAATCTGGTACTTGGTTGACGTGGTAAAAGTGCGGAGCTTGAGCTGGCGGCAGAGGGTTCCCGAGATGAAATTGCCAGCTGACCCGGAGTCGATGAGGGCTGTGACTGTAACAGAGTTCAAGGCAGTAGTTACTATAACATTAGTGGTCAGTGGAAGCAATTTTTCAGTTTCTGACTGAAGAACACTCACCCAGGTACGTCTTGGTCATGAGGGACAATTCAATCTCATGTGGCCACTACCCTCACAATATAAACAGAGACCCCGGGTCAGCCTCCTCTGCCGCTCAGTGAATGACAGTTTCCCAGAGTCGAGGATCATGGGTTCGGTGGCTGGTTCTGGAGGGGAATTCTGCTCTGGTCGACGGAGGAGTGCGGTCTCTTCGGAGAGATAGGATGTCATGCGATCTGAACATCGAATGGAGTGTTGGATGAATTTTTCCAATCATAGATGATCATCAAGAGCTGCCAGTTGCAAGTGAAGTTTGGGCTCCAAACCTAGCCGGTAGGTGGTCAATAGCGATCTCTCGTTCCATCCACTCGCAGCGGCCAATGTTCTGAATTTCAGGGAATATTCATGAATGGACATAGTACCTTGCTTGAGATGGTAAAGTTGTTCTCCCGCTGATATGGCCGAGTTAGACTGACCGAAAACCTCTTTGAAATGTGCGATGAATGACTGGATGGTTTGCGTGGCCGGCCCGGTTTGAAGCCAAAGAGTCTCTGCCCATTGTAAGGCTGAACCTGAGAGTAGAGAATGATGAAAGCAATTTTAGATTGGTCGGTGGGATATAGCGTTGGCTGCATGGTGAAAATTAATGAGCATTGTAGCAGAAATCCGTTGCACTCCTCCGCCCGGCCAGAGTAGGGCGCTGGTCGAGCCATGGGACTAGACGGAACTGGTGGTGAAGAAGTGCTCGGTGAAGGTGATGATTTGCAGGCTGGCGGAGGTGACACGGTGACAGCTGGGCGCAGCAAAACCCGGCGAAGCGAGTCCACCAACTCTTGAAAGGGATCCTCCGTGCTCATGCTGCAATGTCTTTAGGGTCCGGGCTTCTGTCACAGAAGCAGACGGAACACCAGGTAAGTAATTGGTTAAACAGTTTATTGAATTCACACACAGGAGAGATGAATACGGGAGATGTTTGACAGGTGAGTAAACGGTTGCAATCTGGAATGTGCTGGTTTGGATACAGCGCTGATGAAAGATCTTTTCCTTTCGTAGATGATCCAGGAGGACGAGGATGGCTGAACACGCACACACTGCTGGAGTACAAGGACTACTGGACTGGAACACAAGAGATACAGGTAAGTAACTGCAGGTAAGTAACAGGTTTGTGAACTCGTAGAGAGAAACACAATCGGTCCGCATCGTAGAGACGAGCCCAGACAATGACTGTTGTGCGGTGTGTGCTTATAAAGAGCGTGGTTAATGAGGTGCAGGTGTGAGATAATTAATACTCCGGTGACAGAGATCGCTGGGTGTGACTGGTGTTCGAGCCTGGCCAATCCGTGACAACAATAAGGAATATGAGATTTAATTAATTTATTTATTTATTTCTGCTTATCGTTAACACATTAATAAATAACTGGCTTAAGTCTTTGTTATAATTTGTTTAGTCATTACTGGGGAACAATGCAAATATATATATATATATATATATATATATATATATATATATATATATATATATATATATATATATATATATATATATATTTTTTTTTTTTTTTTTTTTTTTTTTTCAAAGCTGAGCTGTAGCCTACCAAAAAAATCTGTCAAAATATGATAAATTGCTCTCATATGGACTTACGTAGCACATAAATGTAGCACATAAGTTATGAGACTGTCTTTATGGTGCTTTTCTAGTGGTTATAGTGTTTGACCACCTTTCTAGAAATTTGCCAAAAATAAGCAGTAGTTTCCTTTCCTGGATATTAATGTGGGCTGTTCAACATTTCTATAACACCAAAAAGGGGAACATTTTTCGGAAAACAGTGAAGTTTAAATTAAATAGTGAAAAGATGATCCCAAACCTATAAGCAGTGACAGACACTGTTACATTAAAGCATAATATTTAAATTGATTTTCAGGGCCATTGTTTTTTGTTTGTTTTTCCTTATGAATGATATTGAATCATTTACGCATTCAAGAGCGAAACATCGCTATGTTGATCATGAGATGCAAATATTCTGCTGTGACTCTGTTTGGACTATTTTGGAGCAAAAGACTTAATATTGACAATATTTTGTCTAAAATATTGGATACTTCATCTAATATTAGCTAACCTATGCTTAATTTTTTACCTTTATTTATTAATTTATTAAAGCTATACCACAAATAGCAACTCAAGGTATGTTGTTTATTATAGATTTTTTAGTTAATGATTTATTAATCAAAGTTATTAAAAAGTGTTACTGACTGAAACACCAAACTCCTCTCAATTTACTAGCAGAATCCAAGAATAAGCAGGTAAAACATGCATGATGACAATTACATAATCAATTGGGAAATGATCAATACAAAGCATACATGTTCTTAAAATAAATCCAAGTATAAAAGATGCAAACCTGGTATGAAGATGTCCACACTATGAGCTCATCTGACTCCACAATCACACTGAGCCTTTTGCAGCTCTTGCTTAACTACTCAGAGCAAGAGAAACATTTTCCAAATGGAAGAATGATGGTCAAAATTTACATTAAATAGGATCTTAGACCTGCAGAGTTCAAACCCTGATAAGGAACAGAAGATTATTTGTATGATTTGTATGTATTATTTGTCTTTGGGGAAAGAGCAGCACACCTCCTACAGCAGTCAAAATCTTACAAGACCTTGACATCTTTATTATCTTTTATGATCTACTTCTGTTGAAATGAGACTATATGTGTGACACTGAGACAAATGATACCAAACATGACTGTCAGTATCACTGGACTGAGTAAAGAGAGAGATGAGTAAAGGGAAGGAAGTGGGGGAGAAGAAATAAATGTTAATGAAGGACAGGGCAAAAATGAGCTATTATATCTGAGACATATAAGTTCTCCTTAGAGACGTCCTGAATCCAGACGGAGAACCACTGATCTTCATATAGAGAGCTACAGTAATATAGATTGTACGTTTTTTTCTGTTTGCACTGCTTTTTTGAACACCAAAACATTCTTGAAACAAACTTTTCCCTCTTTATTGTTTAGAGTCACTGTTTTTCGACTGCTGTCTTGAACTGAACACATCCGGTGTGTGATATAATCGATTATAATCACAGATCTGTCAATCACAGTTCAGCGTGAGCTCAGAGTTGATGCTGTCTACCAGAGATGTGGACTTGAGTCACATGACTCGAGACTCGACTCAGCCTTGAGTTGCAAATTTAAGGACTTGTGACTTGACTTGACTTGACATAATAAAGGAAGACTTGCGACTCGACTTAGACTTTGACAACAGTGACTGGAGACTTGATTTGGACTTGAGCCCTGTGACTCGGCAAGTCTTAATGGCTTACCTTATATTCAATAATAATTTTAAAAAAAAACGGTTCTGATCCATATAGCCTGGTTACTGAAGATCACACTGGTATGATTAGCACAGCTTTTGCCATGGAGCCAAAGACACTAAGTGAGCGTTTTCGTCCACATACTGTTTAGGATATTTAATCTTTTAGACATTTAAAATGCACATAATTACTGTAAACCACTTATAACAATAATAATAAGATGAAGAATAAACACTGATATATATTGAACCAGCAGTAGCCTAATATTAGGCTAAACCTTTCACATATAATTATTATTATTTTATTTTATTTTTTTCACGTTGAAAGCTTGTATGTAGCCTACATATAAAGTTCACTCTATACTTCCTGCTTTCCAGCCACTCACTTTCATGTCTTTCAGAAGAAATGGATGAATTCACGTGTTGTATTTCTGACAGGTTACTACATGGTAGTGCACATATAGCTCCTAAACCAAGCCATCAACTGTGATCATTATGAACTTGTTTAAAATACAAAATACATTTACTTACATATATTTGTTTATCTGAATAGCTACAATTTTACTGTGAATAATTTTGCCTGCCTCATTTCTTAAACCCTGAACGGTGTGGTGCCAGCATGAAATTTAAATAATTTGTTATTATAAATATTTGTCGAAGGAATAGCCTATATAAGAACATAAAATAATATGGAACTATAATAAAACACATCCAATCCATCCATTAAATCCATTTACTGATGGTTTCTTATTTTTATTTAACATTTGTATATTATAACCAGTGGTGTAGTGGTGTCTGAAGTGGGTATACTCTTCATTTATTCCCTGACTCTTCGAAATCTCTGATAAAATCGGTTGGGTTTACCCTGTATTAGAGCCGTTTAAACTTACTATTTGAACGCATTCGTTTACTGGATCCTTGGACTGAAAAGTTTACAGGGGTTCACCGGTTTCAGAAATTTCTGATCGTAAAAACCTGCTTCTTTTTATTTGTAAGGTATTGTTTTCCTTATAATGTACTGATTCAAATCAGTAATCAATAATAATTATCATTTTACCACTCTGCGCGCCTCCCCCAGCATACTCTTGCGTATGAACAGGCAGCATCTGGGGTGTGGGAGACTGAGCGGGCGTGGGCACATCAGGTGCAATCATCAAACATATTTCAAAGCAAGCCGGCGCCACGGTCCTGGCCGCATCATCACTGTCTTTACTGGGTGTTTTTAGTGAATATTTGCATTTATTCACACATGACTGGATGTGGTGGACTGTCACAATTTTGGCAAATGCAGGACACTACTGAATGTTGTGCATCAGAGGGGTTTTAAGTGGGCATAGATCTACGCAAAGCCGACTGATAAAGAAGTATACGCCATATACTGCGTATACCCTCCACTACACCGATTCTAACTATTCTTATACATTTACTTTTCCACCTTATTTCATGTATCTCTTTGCTCAGTAATTAACGTTCTGTATCAGAGTACTAGTTTAGGACTATTCTGTAAATATTATAAATGATACCCGTCAATCATGTCAATAAATACGTCTTTTTCTGTAGACCTAATGTTACGTCAGTATGTGGCGATAAATGAGCATCTGTACTACATATTAGCAAGTTATTAAATAATTGACTCAGTTGATTTATTAAAATCACTGAATCATTAACAAATGAAACAGGGGACTAAAGTAGCTAAAATAAATGATTCATTCACTTAGGCCTGTATTTCTTCACAAACAATGATTCATTCCTCAATGAAACACCACTAATTATTATATGTTTATAATTATACTTACTATAGACTATTATTGATTTTAAATTTACTGTAGTAATTAGTACGGAGACACTAATTTGGGCAAACAGCACTAATGATTTGTTTTTATGACTTGACGCTTAAAGCGGAGGACTTGCAACTCGACTTGGACTTGTCCGTCTTGACTCGGGACTTGAATGCAAAGACTCGAGACTTACTTGTGACTTGCAAAACAATGAATTGGTCCCACCTCTGGTTTATATATTCTGTGGAAACGCTTAGTTCGATTCTTGAAACAAACTTGATCCCTGTTTAATGATTAGAGTCACTGTTTTTCGACTGCTGCCTTAAACTGAACACGTATGGTGTGTGATATAATCCATTATAATCAACCTTTGATGACATTCAGTAGATGGAAATATATTGCTGTAAACACTTTTTATCCTTAGTTCATCTCAGCAGCATTTTCTCTCAGACGCACACACACTGGACACTCACACACACATGCGGAGATGTGAACAGAAACTTGTTGTCGGTGCTGCCCCGCAAATTTTTCAATAAAATAGTTTTTCAGCTGAAAAGCTACATGACATTTCTCAGTAGCGAGGTTCTTGAACCAGTTCAACTTAAAGATTTGCTAGTAGATGCTGCTTCTCAACACTGCTGAAAGACGCACAGATGCAGGTATTCACACACTCTTTCTCTCTCTCTCTCCAATAACTGCATTAGTCAAAGTCAAAAGTCAAAGTCAGCTTTATTGTCAATTCTGCCACATGTACAGGACATACAGAGAATTGAAATTACGTTACTCTCAGACCCTAGGTGCAAACAAATAATATTAAATAATATTAAATGCAAAAGGTAAGTACAGATAAATACAACATTTGCATGTAATAATAACACCACCACAACAACAACAATATACAAGTAAAGGCACATGTGCAAAACCAAACAGAGTACTGCAAATGCAACAGTATAGTGCAAGTGGAGCTTATAAATATAATAAAGTGACAGAGAGCAGTCTTATAACTGACAGAGAGGTAGCACTGAGGTAGCTGGCAGACCAATGCTGCACAAAGTGACTGGTGCAGGTCTGTGAGTGTGTGTATGCGTGTTGTGTATTGAGTTGTGTTTGTGACTCCAGGCTAGGCCTGCACGATTAATCATTTGTAAACCGAAATCGCGATTTGAAAGGGTGCGATTTTCAAATCACAAGAGCTGCGATTATTTCAATGGACTATCAAATATGGTGACAAGCGTATACGTAGTTTTTGACAGTTCCCTTCATGTGCATATTACGTCTTCATGCGTATATTACGTTTGATGCAGAGTTTAACCAATAGGGAGCATTTTAACACTGCATGTACTGAGTGAACGCGCAAATAACGCTAACGCCATTTGGAAAAGATGAGCAAGAGCTGCGGCTCAACTTCCCAACAAAGTGTGTCTGCAGAAGAGCAAAGTCCTGCAGACGACTTGGTACGAAAAAGCACCGCATATGTTTGGAATTATTTTGGATTTCGACGTTCTAATGTACTTCAAAGGCAAGTACCTTGTAAAACGTGCCGAACGTCTGTGTCGACCTCGCAAGGCAACACAACCTGTATCAGCACTAGGGTTGGGTACCGAACCCGGTGCCAGTACGGCACCACTGTTACGGTTTAACCGGTGACCGTGTTATCTGGTGACCAACTTCCTGGTTCAGGTCCTCTACTCCTGATGCGACTGAACGACCGCAGCAGATTCGCCAATTCTGAAAGCACAAACTGATGTGATATTAAGCTGTCTAATAAACGCACACTTGCTCATTACATGATTTTGGTATTCTTGTAAAAATTACAAATTATTGGTATGATGGCCCGTAGCGGCTGAAGTACGGAAACCAAATAAAAAAGCTTGTTTGCCACAGGTTTCGAACACACGCAAAAATCAGTCGCACTATGAAACAACAGTAATGAACGCATTGAGCTATTGAACTACGCTGATTCAGCCACGGATTTCTGGATTTTACTCTCGGCGTGACATTATACAACTGGCTGAATCAAGAAAATGTGCCCATGTTAACTTGTGACCTGTGTTTACTTTTAGTAATTCTTAGTAATTCTTAGTAATTTTAGTAATTCTAAAGTGACACAGAGGTTGTGGGTCATTTCATTCACTACAATGAAATAGAAATCAAGTTTCCAAAGTATTTCTATGAGAAAAATGGCAAAACAACGTGGAAATAACGAAATAAGTTTTTATATTAATCAAAGGAGACATCAGCTAGTGTCTGAAGAAAATGTAGCATGTTTTTACTATGGTAAATATAGGTTAACGATAGTGTTTGTAATTAAACCACAGTAGCTACAAATTTACAGCTGTCTGAGACTCCATGAAAGGTACTTTAACATCATAAACCATGAAATGTAATATACTTTTACTTTAATATTAGTTTTAATAACAAGTAAGGTCACAAGTTAACATGGGCACATTTTCTTGATTCAGGCAGATGCATAATGTCACGCCGAGAGTAAAATCCTACTTGAATCCAGAAATCCGTGGCTGAATCAGCATAGTTCAATAGCTCAATGCATCCATTTCGGCGCCAGGCGTAAAAGCGTAATTTTTTTAAAGAACGCCTCGGGCTCGTTTTTTTGGTTTGACGCGCCGCATTAAAAACTGGCAGACCAATGAGATTGGTGCTTTTGCCCACGTGCCTGGAGCTGCTGAAGTTACAGTAAAACACGACTTGGTGGCGCTCAAGCACAAAACACTGTCATGTTTTGGATTGTTATTGCAAGCTGTAGTTCATTCACAAAAATAAATGTTTGCTTTTTCCAAAAATATTTAAAACAAAAATAAGTGACATACTTGCAAATAACCGGATATATTTTGGAACTTGGCATATATTTGTACATAAGTAGTCTTGTCCTCTTATTGAAATGTATTATTATAATTTAAACATTAATTGTAATAAATATTACAAATTAATTATTCGATTGTTTAAAATATTGTTTTAATGTATGTCGCAGCAGCCAAATCATAAAATACCATACATTATGCAAAGAAAAGGTTAAAAGAGAAATCGCTTGTCATTTTTTTAATTAAAAATGCACATTTTCAAAAAGACAGAACATGTTATATCAAAAAATATTTAATATGCTGTGGTGAGTGCTGGTATATTAACTGATGAAAGAATTGGGTGCAATAGATTCGATAAATCGTCTATGGGGTGTATCCAATATCAGCGTCTTTTCTGTCGTCTTTCCTCATTCAACACAACAATAATTTCCTCATCGCTGGAGGAGGAGAAGCTGCTGCTGCTGTTTGAAAAATTCATGTTCTGTTTAGCAGTTAACAAAAAGCGTGTGAATAGTTTTGACCATAGATATATAAATTTATATATGTCTATGGGTTTGTATGCTGGCTCTCTTCTTCTTCTGTGTGACAAGCAAGTGTCAGAAGCGCAGCGCCATCTTGTGTAAAGAGGTATTTCTGTTGTTTATTAAGCGCCATGCGAGTGAATTCGCCAGTGAAAATCGCATGAGTATCCTGGCGAAAAACGTCTCAAAAAACGCTGACGAAATGCGCGCGCGATATTCGTCCTGGTGTGTACAGGCCTTAAAGGGGGAAACACGTCAAACCTAATGAAACATTTGATGGTACATGGAATAAACTTGAAAGCAGAGGGATACACCGTGTTTGACAGTTTGCGGACATCAGCTGGCACTATCAGGAGAGGCTACAGGTGTGTTTGGATTCTTAAAAGTTTAAGATTTTATATTTAATTGTTAATTTAATTTTATTTAAGATACTGTAGTTTTTTTCTTAATTTGTCATGACAACTGACAACTTTATTTAAAAAAATGGCAACAATGTTTAAGAGGTTTTAAATCAACAGTAGCACAGTGTAGCATACTTTGTGATTATGCTTGGTCTTTCTTTGGTGCTGTTAAAACCACCACATGAAACCTGTAGTTCTTTTATGAAATAGTAGTAAATCGCATTTTAAATCTCAAATCGCAATTTTGATCAGATAAATCGCAATTCGATTTTTTTCTCCAAATCTTGCAGCCAGGGGCTGGAGGTTTTTTTTGGACACTGTATTTAATAATGGGCACATTTAACATTTTTATACGAAACAGTTTATATGAATCAGCCTCATCATGTTCAGCTCCTTACATCTTACCTCACATTCTTCAAGTGTTAAAAAGTGCTGTGCTGGAAATACTGCTTGGGCTCGACTTCTTTGAACAGTAAATCCCGCCTTCTTTCATTTGATTGGCCAGATCAAACATTTCGATATTGACAAGCGCTGATAGATATTTGAGGCATATAAATTCCCTTAAGAGACGTCCTGAACCTGGATTGAGAACCACTGCTTTTCATATAGAGAGCTACAGTAATATAGATTGTACTTTCTCTTTTCTGTTTGCACTGCTTTTTTGAACAACAAACCATTCTTGAAGTGAACTTTTCCCTGTTTAATGATTAGAGTCACTGTTTTTCGACTGCTGTCTTGAACTGAACACGTCCGGTGTGTGATATAATCCATTATAATCACAGATCTGTCAATCACAGTTCAGCGTGAGCTCAAAGTTGATTCTGTCTACACTGCACAAATATCTTATTCACATTGTCACACCGTGTTAGTTGTGATGAAAGCGTAACAAATCATGTTACAATGGTGAGATTGTTACATTCATTCAGTCAACAGAGACGACTGTGATCAGCTGCACTGCAACGTTTAATGACATTCAGTAGATGGAAATATAGCTATTTCCTGTAATAAAAACCTATGTGAAAAAAATATTTCATGGTTCGAACATAATGTGCACCATAGAGGGAATCATTGATCACAATGAGAAAAACTAAAGAATATCTAGTTCTGATGTGCAGCAAAAGATTGTTAAGCCTCACAAATTAGAAAGTGTCTATAAGAAAAGAGCTCAAGCACTGAAAATCCCTAATAATGAAGTTCTGATCAACTGAAGATGTTACAAATCTGCCTGGAAGAGGACGTGTGTTTATATCGTCCTAATGCAATATGAGGACGGGAGTTTGTACCAAACCCGGGATGTCTGGTCACCCTACTGAATGTGAGATATATCGAGATACACAGCCCTACTAGCAACCGCCCCATGTACCCTAGCGACTGCACAGCAACACCCTAGCAACCACCTAGCCACAACCACAAGTACCCTAACAACCATATAGCGATACCCTAGCAACCACCCAAAATGTGTTATCAACCACACAGCAAGTATCATAGCAACCATATAGCAACAGCCTAGCAACCACCCTCAGTATCTTAGCAACTGCATAGCAACAGTTTGTTGACTGACTGAATGTGTGTGTGTGTGTGTGTTTAATGTGTGTGTGTGTGTGTGTGTGTGTGTGTGTGTGTGTGTGTGTGTGTGTGTATGTGTGTGTTTTCTAGTGTGGATCATGGAGGAGAGTTCAGGATCACATCAGGACTCCACAAATGTAAGTCCACAAACAGACACACAGTTTTGTTGTTTGTTGTTTAGTTGTTGTAAATGTGTCTCTTGTAATGTGTGTTCTTGTGTTCAGATGCCTGTGATCTCACACTGGATACAAACACAGCAAACAAACACCTCATTCTGTCTGACGAGAACAGAAAGGTGACATTTGTGAATTATAGATTTGATGGGTGGCCTCAGGTTCTAAGTGTTGAGAGTCTGACTGGACGCTGTTACTGGGAGACTGAATGGAGTGGAGATGGTGTTTATATAGCAGTGTCATATAAAGAAATCAAGAGGAAAGGAGGGAGTTTAGACTATTTGTTTGGAGGTAATGTGTTCTCCTGGTGTCTGATCTGCTCTGATCATGGATTCACTGCCCGTCACAATAATAACTACACTGATATATCTGCTGGTTCAGTGTCCAGTAAGAGAGTAGGAGTGTATGTGGACGTGTCTGGCGGCACTCTGTCCTTCTACAGCGTCTCTGACACACACAAACTCACACACTTACACACATTCACACACACATTCACTCAAACACTATACGCTGGATTTTTTGTTGGTCCAAACTGTTCAGTGTCTCTGTGTGACATTAAACACACACAGACATTAGTGGACACAGTGTGAGTGTAATGATGTGAAAGTGTTGCTGTTGTTGTGTGTGTTTTAATCACAGGCTTCAAGAAGTTCAATATCAGACACACAAGACAGTTTCGTGTTTCAGATCATCAGGATGAAGATGTTTCTCCAGACAGAGACACTTTCTGCGTTTCTGTCCAACACAAATCACACACTCATACACACAAATAAAATCACATGTAATATTTACACTGTTGTATCATATGAAAAGACTTTATATGCAAATTAGTTTTAGACTGTATTTGAATTAGTTTTGACTCCTGAAGCACAAACATTATTAACACTCTGAACCTCTTCATTTTTGAGTCGCACTTGGCACTTAAAAAAGTGTTTCTTTTTTGTTGTTGTTGTTTCAGGAAAATATGATACATTTTCATTCAATAATATTTTTTTTTTTTTCATTATTTTTAATTTTGGGGAGATTTTATGATACTATGCAATATTTAAACTGTTTTTATGACCTATTTTTTCCCAATTAAAATAAATTAAACTTTAATTTTAATTTAATTTTATTTAATTTTCTTTTTTTTAACCAGGAAATTTAATGTAATATGATTTTGTTCAGTAATATTTTTTGTTTATGCTCCTGAATTTTGAGGAGATTTTATGATATTATGCAAAATTTGTAAAATTTTTATGAGCTATTTTTGGGTCACACTTGATACTTGAAATATATATATATATATATATATATATATATATATATATATATATATATATATATATATATATAATCACTTAAGAAGAGATGATGCCAACTCCTTAGAGGACTTCAGATGATGCCAACCCTGAAACAACATACAGCACTACCGAAGATGGCTACTAATTTCTGGTGTTTTTTATTTGTCTGTTTGATTACGTCATTAATTGATCTTTACCATACATCTCGGCCATATGTACATCAACTTGACATAGTCACCATTAGTAAGCTACTACTAAATATATTGTAAAAACTTTAATTTGGTGTAAAGTTGCTTTGCAACGATATGTTTTGTGAAAAGCGCTATACAAATAAATTTGAACTTGAATTTTGAATTTGAATTATTTCCTTTTTTAAAAAAAAACTAAGAAATTTAATGTAGTATGATTTTGTTCAATATTTTTTTTTATTCTCTTGAATTTTGAGGAGGTTTTATCATACTATGCAAAATTTGTAAATTTTTTCTGAGCTAATTTTCCCCAGTTAAAATAAAAATATATTTTTTTCCTTTAAAAAAAAAAAAAAAAGAAAAAAAAAAACTAGGAAACTTAATGTAATATGATTTTGTTCAATATGATTTTTTCTTTATTCTCTTGAATTTTGAGATTTTATGATACTATGCAAAATTTGTACAATTTTTGGGTCACACTTGATACTTGAAATATATATTTATTTATTTATTTATTTATTTATTTGTTCCTTAAAAAAAAAACCCTAGGAAATTTAATGTAATATTATTTTGTTCAATAATATTTTAATAATTTTTTTATATTTATGCTCTTGAATTTTGAGGAGATTTTATAATACTATGCCAAATTTGTACAATTTTTATGAGCTATTTTTCCCATTTAAAATTAAATTCTGTGCTCCATTTTTGGGTCACACTTGATACTTTATATATATATATATATATATATAGATAGATAGATAGATATATCTATATATATATATATATATATATATATATATATATATATCAAGTATCAAGTGTGATATATATATATATATATATATATATATATATATATATATATATATATATATATATATATATAATATATATATATATATATATATTCCCCTTTTTTTAAACTAGGAAATTTAATGTAGTGTATTGAAGGTAATTTGATGATGCTGCATTTATATAATTTTTATTAGGTTTTTTTCCCTATTAAATTTAATTAAACTCTGAGCTCCTTCAAATTTGGGCCATACTTGGTACTTTATTTTTTATTTTTTTATTTTTTCCCCAGGAAAATCAAAGCAATATGCAAGTTAATATCTCTCACAGGAAGGATCACAGAAGAAAATACATTCAAGATGTTTCTTTTTCTAGTTTTAATGTAAATTGTAAATATAGAAAACCACTGACCACAATTTTATTTTGTTTTAATTATTTGTAATCAATAATAATAATAAAAAAAAGAAAAGCAACGAAAAAAAAAAAAAACTTTGCTACTAAAACAAGGTCACAAGATCATTTTTTCAGCTCTTGCTTTACTATTGTTTTCCAGTTTCATCTTGAATGTTTTTGATGTAGTGAACTGTGTGTAGTGTTTGACAAAAAGTGTGACATTGAATTGAAAACTGAGTGTAAAGCAAAAACTGTGTTTGCAGATTTGATTTAGAGATTTTTTTGTTTTTAGTGAGTTTTATGTTTTAGTGATTGTGATTCAGTTTTAGTGTGTAAACAATTTGAAAAACAAACAAACAAACCTGTATCACACTTTGTTGAGTTTCTCAAACTCGTTCAAATCAGACGTGATGACACACATGATGATATGATATGATCGTGATGATCACATGATCATATGAGTCTGAACTAATAACCACAAACACAGAGGATCAGCATATGGAGAATGATGTTATTCTGATAATATAACAGCAGCATTCATCTCTTATTAATATGTCACTTAGGGTTTGAATTGCTTCAATACTCAGGTAACCATACAGATGACCTCAGTGACCAAAATGATTTTTTAGGCTTATTTTCTTTGGTTGTTATTGGACAGTTTTATTCATATTAGTCTACCTGTTTTAAAGCTGCACTATGTCACTTCTGGACTTTTGCTCTTATAAATCTGCTTATTTTGAACCAGGAACAAGTTAAACATGTTAAAGCCCAAGAGAGAAAAACAGTTTTCAAATCAATAACAACTCTAGAAACCAGATGGTAGGCTACAAAACTAGATCAGTTTCATTATAATGAATTAATCAATTCAAGCACTGATGCAGTGTCTCTCTATGTCTCTTCAGAGAGGTTCACAGATGTCCTGAACCAGCAGCAGTAACAGCACTATTTTGGAGGTAAAAAGGTGATTGTGTTTCTGTAACAGGACAAATAACTGTTTACAAGCATCTGACGAACTGGTTTTATGGAAATGACACTTGTACATGTGAATCGATCATCAGCTCTCATTGCTATATGGAGATGAGAGACATGACATATTGGGGAACGTCTCCTACGTGACCCGTGTCTGAAGCTATATACAAAAACTACAAGGTACTGGCCGGCGACAGCCTATGACGTCACTGCCGGCGCGACTCGTCGCTGCTGGCACGTCATACCAGCGCGACCGCATTCTACAAAAGGGCGCCGGTCGAACACAATGTCCGCTTCTTCGTCTGAAGCATGTGTCTGAAGCATGGCCACAAGTCTAGAGGACGCAGTGTCTCGTTCCCTTCTCAGGGAACCAGGGTTACATACGTAACCTGAGACGTTCCCTTTCGAGGAACTCGAACTGCGTCCTCTAGAGGTCGCTATTGGGGAACGGTTATACCCACGCTGCCATGCTGAGGGGAGTGCAAGCTGGACACAAACGGCGAGCACTAAGTACCAGCTCCACCTAAGTAGGGGGAGCTGCCCCAGAGGACGTCCAGGCAGCTGTCAGTGACTTAATCCCTTCGGCCAGAGGCCTGAGCTGCATACCCAAGAACTTACCTATAAGGTCCAGGCTAACGACGCCTGGCTGAGGGCAGAGCTCAGACTTGGAATCAGAAAGAGATTCCTTTAAGGGATATAGCCTACAGTCTAGAAAGGTAGTCTAGACCTTGGCCTGTCACCAGGGGGTTTACCTATTGCTTGTGTAACCCTGCTCGACGGGAAAGCAGCATAGGTCAAAGCACCCCATTCAGGAGTATTGTTTTTTAGGCGATACATAGGTCGAGTGTAGCCCAAGATTCCGGGGCTAAACAACTCAAGAAAGGGTACGAAGCTGAGCGCGTGATCCCCACCATACAGGATTTTAGAAAGAACACAAGAAGCTAGTGTGCGTTCTTACCACAAAAGTGGATTTTAGGATGTATCCGGCGGGCCTGGACACTGAAATACCGTTCAGGGAGGAGCTCTGGGAAGCAGAGAACACAAACCCCAAGAGGAGTGGAGGTTCTGAGTACTCAGGGAGCCGAATCATGCTCAAAGTGACCCTTCTACAAAAAGGGGAGCACTATAGCGCTCAGTATGAGCGGCCTGAATGGGATGCCCCGGAGCAGAGGAGATATAATTCTCAAGAGAAGAGAAACCTGGTTGCTCAACAGGGTATAGCATGCTCACAGAAGACCCTCAATTTAGAGAGGAGCAAAGAATGCCAATTTACGTCATCCCACCAGGGGCTACTACCTGGAAAGCCAGAGACATAGGGAGCGGAGGTCCCTCTCTTGGCATAGAGAGGAACCCCTGAGCTCCAACTGAGGATGACATGCTCACAAATGACATGCTCACATGACCCTCAGTGAGGGGAGCATATGTCAAGCTCATGCGATGTCAGGAGAGACATCACTGGGGCAGAGGGAGAAAATTGCTGTCTGCGGGGCTTCTAGAAGGCCCTAATGGATAGAGCAGCTTCCACACACACAGGTGGCGAAAGCAAACACATCGGACGGCAGCAAGCGGCCGATCTATCCGATGAGATAAGAACTCCATCCTAGTAGCCAAGGCGAGCATATAGCAGCCACAGGACAGATACCCCGCAACAGAAGGAGGAAACCTCTGTACGGCGTACCTAAGCATCCCTTTTAAAGAGGGAGGCACTGCCATGCTCTTCTCCCAACAGGAGGGATATACGGGCAGAAATGAGGTATGGAGTAATACGGTTCCCGTGCGCACAAATGCGACCAAAACCAGGGCACGTTGGGCGACAGCAAGTGGCCGACTAATCCAATGTGACAGCGATGGGACGCACAGCAGTTGAAAGGTAGGCACCTAACCTACTGAGAGGGAAGGGCCTACGTATTCTGCCCAGGAGAGCTTGCTCGAATGGCCCTGCATAGCAGGGGAGCACAGCCTGCACACCCCGTGTCGAGAAGACATCGTAATGGTAGAGAAGAGGTCAAAGGACCCGAGTCGCTGATTGCATAAGGCTCCAAGAGGCAAGAACCTCAACACCCAAGTGGGGTGATATATCCCCTATGCACACATAATGTGATGGGAGACAAATCACAACGGGTGGCAGCAAGCGGCCGACTGTCCGATGTGGTCGTCGTGGAGCAACGGCGATCTCAAGGAAGATACCTGACCCCCCTCAGAGAGGAGGGGGGGGGGGGGGGGGGGATCTATCCACTCTAACAAGGGATAGTGTGCTCTGGACCACCTCATACCATAAGGTGGATACAACCCTTTTCTGGGACAAAAGGACCAGGAAGGAGCATAGAACGAGATCCAACATCGAGGGGAAGTCGAATCGTTCTTAGAAAATAGGTTGAAACCAACCCATATTAGACAAAGTGCCCTAGAACCTTCAGCTGTAGCTGAGGCGAGCACCAAGGCTAGCCCTCCATGGAGGGGAGCCTACCAGGGCGACCGCAATGGCTGGAAAGGGACATCATCACCTTCAGGAAGAGGAGTTTCAGCTGTATTCACCCAAGTAATACGTGCTCTAGAACCTTCAGCCTGTAGCTGAGGCGAGCACTAAAGCCTAGCCCTCCATGAAGGGGAGCCTATCCAGGGTGACAGCGGGGAACGTCCTCACCTTCCGCCAGGAGGGGCTATAGCTGTATTAGCCCAAACAGCCCGTGCTCTAAACTCCCCAGTTCGCATAAGAGGTGAGCACCAAAAGGCTAGCCCTCCAAGGAGGGGAGCCTATGCATTCTAGCTATATTCACCCAGGTAATATGCGTTCTCCTCCTCAGAGGAGAGTGCAGGCCCTGTTCAGCTAACCCTCAGGTACGCATGAACAGAGGCCTAGACATGCCTCAGGCGGGCTGCTGCTCCTCAGAGTCAGCACCGAGAAGGGGGTTTTCCTCAGAAAACACCCCAAGCATGAGGAATGGGTGAATAGCTCAGCAGCAGAAAGCCCCTCAGGGCGAGGCATGAGAAGGGTGTGATGTACTCAGCCAGGGGCGTCAGGGGCATCTCGTGGAAAGACTTCTGAGAGCCTACCTAGAAGAAGGACAGAAAGTCTATGACAATGTGACAATCGCATTCAACTCCCTCGAGAGCTGAAAGCGCAGCTGGCTACCGCACACATGGCCCGCGAGCCCTGTGTAAGCGGGTATGAGAGCGTGTCTGCCTCTCGCAACAAGCAAACAAGAAAATTGGGGGCTCGTCTGTTCTTTACTTATAAAAGTAAAATATTACATTTGTTGCAAAGTGAAGCTAAAGACCTTTTGTTTTATTCTGTGTAATACTAAAATTTGTGTTTTGAAATCTTGTTCAGAGAAGAATTTATCATTTGTTTATTGTGAGCATTGTCGTTTGCTAAACTAAATTTTGGCTGTTTTCTTTTTTTTTTGGTAGGGGCGGAGAGGTTATACTGTGTGGAATGGAATTTGATTTGATTGAGTTTACCCTTGCTCCCTCAGTAGAAGCTTTCAATCGCTGCCGTAAGAAGGACTTGCTGTTAATTGCTGAGTTCTTTAATATCTCTGTGTCTAGGGATGTAACCAAAGAGGTTTTGAAAAATCAACTGTACATTGAGTTAGTTAATGCTGGTATCCTACCGACTGATTCACAGACTGAAGGGGTAGAGGAGGAGAACAAAGTAGCTGAAATGGCTGAAACTAGTGCTGCAGCTGTTCCCCTTGGTATTAATCCAAGCATGGATCCTTTATTAGCAGTCAGACTAAAAGAACTTGAACTAGCCATTAAGCAACAGGAGCATGAAACTCAAGTTGTTCAGCTCCGTGCTATTGAAGCACAGGTTCAGCGAGATATTAAGCTAAAAACTTTAGCACTTGATGCAGAAGATTTACGCCGTAAGCCTGTGCCAGCTCCACGTTCTAGACCTTCCTCACCATTGACTGCTGTTCCGGTACAGAGTAGTACTGTTAATTTTGGCACTCTGACTGATTCTCGGGTTAACTTTGACGTGGCAAAGTATATTAAATTAGTACCCCCCTTTCGAGAAGCTGAGGTAGATGCTTACTTCATAGCTTTTGAACGAATTGCTGAAAAACTTGGTTGGCCCAAGGATATGTGGGGTTTACTGCTTCAATGTAACTTTGTGGGTAAGGCTCAGGAGGTATGTGCTGCACTACCAATAGAACAGTCCCTAGATTATGATGTTGTAAAAGCAGCTGTACTACGTGCATATGAACTTGTGCCTGAAGCATACCGCCAGCGTTTTTCGAGGTTCAGTGAAAACAGCCAAACAAACCTTTGTTGAGTTTGCACGAGGAAAGAGAACCCTGTTTGGGAAATGGTGCTTGGCCAGTAAGGTAGCCAGTTTTGAACAACTGCAGGATCTCATTTTGCTTGAAGAGTTCAAAAACTGTATTCCTGAGAATATTGTAGTTCACCTGAATGAGCAAAAGATAAACTCACTTTCTGAAGCTGCCGTATTAGCAGATGAGTTTGCACTCACGCACAGGTCAGTATTTTCTTCTACACGTCAGTTTAGACGTCGGAATTTTGTACATGAGCAGACAGAGAAGGTAACATCGCCTGTTCTTTCCTCTGAGAAGTCTGACAAAGGGAAGCCTATGCTGGATCGCACAAGCCGTAAGCGTGTCTGTTTTTACTGCTTAGATCCAGGTCATCTGATATCCGACTGCAAAGCATGGAAACAGAAGACTGCTGCTGAAAAGTCCAAGAGTGTAGCTTTTGCTCAAGCTAGTTCTATGTCTGACCATTCATTTCCCCAGCTTCAGGATTCTGGTTACCAACCCTTTCTGTTAACTGGCTCTGTGTCTCTTTCAGCTGACTCACCTGGCCAACCTGTGTCTATCCTGCGAGATACGGGGGCTGCACAATCCTTTATTTTAGCTGGAGTCTTGCCTTTCTCACCTGAAACGTACTCTGGTACAGACGTACTGGTTCGAGGAATTGAACTAGGCTGCGTGAAAGTACCTTTGGATACAGTCTACTTGAAATCAGACTTGGTCACAGGTCCGGCTCGGATAGGAGTAAGGACCGAACTGCCGGTGGAGGGCGTAAGTGTCATCCTGGGAAATGACCTGGCTGGAGGTAAAGTGTTCCCTTGTCCTATTGTGGTGGATAAGCCTGTGGTGACAGGACAGCCAGATGTTGCTGCTCATTTCCCTGCTGTTTTCCCCGCCTGTGCTGTTACTCGAGCACAGTCCCGGAAATGGGATGATGTTGTGGACATCACAGATTCATTTATTAACCCTGTGTCAGACATTTCAGAGTGCACTCTCCTCATTAAACCTGAAATTTCTTCTTCTCTTGAAAAAGATAACCCTGATTCAGCTGCAACCTTTTTAAAAGTTGGAAAAGAGGACCTTGCTGCTGCTCAGAAGGCTGATCCATCTCTGTCATCCTGTCTAGATGCTGCTGTCAGTTTGGGAAAAGCTCCGGGTGGTCCTGTTACATACTATTGGGATGGTGTACTAATGCGACGATGGCAACCACCAGTGAATGGGGATGTGTTGGCTGTACATCAACTTGTCTTACCTTCTGCTTACCGTTCCCAGGTCCTGAAATTGGCGCATGAGCATCCCTTGTCTGGTCACCTTGGAATCACTAAGACGTACAAGCGCATCTTAAAGTACTTCTTCTGGCCTGGACTGAGGAACAGTGTAGTGAGTTACTGCCGAGCTTGCCATGATTGTCAAGTCTCAGGTAAGCCTAACCAGACTGTTCCCTCTGCTCCTCTTCGTCCTATACCAGTGATGAATGAGCCATTTGAACGCTTGATCTTGGATTGCGTTGGACCCTTGCCGAAGTCAAAATCTGGTCATCAGTATATCCTAACAATAATGTGTGCTGCCACACGGTTTCCAGAAGCTGTTCCACTGCGTTCCCTGAGAGCTAACATCATAGTTAGAGAGGTCATCAAGCTCTGCTCAACATTTGGCCTACCAAGGGTCATCCAAACTGACCAAGGCTCTAACTTCACCTCAAAGCTGTTTGCTCAGGTTTTGAAAGAGTTGGGAGTTTCTCATCAGATGTCTAGTGCCTATCATCCAGAATCACAGGGGGCGCTAGAACGATTCCATCGGACTCTGAAGTCTATGCTCCGTACGTACTGTGTGAGTACGGGAAAAGACTGGGTGGAAGGTCTACCTTTGCTACTGTTTGCTGCCAGAGAAACTATCCAAGAATCATTAGGGTTTAGTCCATCCAAACTTGTTTGGTCACACCGTTCGTGGGCCCCTAAAACTCTTTCAAGAACAGCTGATGTCAAAAACCCCACTTGCCACCAACGTGCTGGATTATGTCAGTAACTTCCGTGAACGACTACATAGTGCATGTGACTTTGCTAAAGCTCATCTAGTGCGTACTCAGTCTAAAATGAAGTCAAGATTTGATAGAAGGTCTGTTAAACGCAGTTTCCAGGCTGGTGATCAAGTGCTTGTTTTACTCCCCGTTCCATTCTCTGCGCTGCATGCTAGATTTGCTGGCCCCTACAGTGTCGAGAAAAAGTTAAGTCAGACAGATTACGTCATTTCTACTCCAGACCGCAGAAGAAAAAGCAGAGTTCGTCACATTAACATGTTGAAGTCTTATGTGAGTAAAGGTGTAACAGAAGTTCCTTCAAATAAGGATGCTGAGCCAACTAAGCCTGCTGTGGTGGTGCCTGCTGCTTTGTGCTCCTCTGAAGATGATCCAGTTGTGGGTGAACTGACTCCTGAACACTTGCAGAATTCAGCAGTGTTAAGTCAGCTTGATAACTACCTTGCATACTTGCCTCAAGTTCAGAAGGAATCTGTTGTTCAGCTGTTAAATAAGTACCACATGCTCTTTTCTGATGTCCCTGGAAGAACCTCTATGATCGTTCATGACATAGATGTAGGTAGTTGTCCCCCGATAAAGCAACACCCATACCGTGTCAATCCTCAAAAACGAGAGCTAATGAGAAGGGAAGTTGAATATCTTCTAAAGCATGGTCTTGCCACACCAAGTCAGAGCCCTTGGAGCTCCCCTTGTTTATTAGTGCCCAAGCAAGACTCTACTTACCGTTTTTGCACAGACTACCGCAAGGTAAATAGTGTGACAAAGCCAGACTCTTTTCCTTTACCCAGAATGGAGGACTGTGTGGACAAAATTGGTTGTGCCCGTTTCATCACAAAACTTGACCTTCTAAAAGGGTATTGGCAAGTGCCATTAACCGCCCGTGCTTCTGAGATTTCTGCCTTTGTGACCCCTGATAATCTGCTGAAATACTCTGTAATGGCCTTCGGGATGCGCAATGCTCCCGCGACATTTCAAAGGTTGATGCAACGAGTGTTGTCAGATATCCCTAACTGTGAAGCTTACTTGGATGATGTAGTGGTTTTCTCACACACTTGGGAAGAGCATCTAAGTAGCCTTGATCAAGTTTTTAAGGAGCTTTCCAATGCTTCCCTAACTCTTAATCTGAAAAAGTGTGAGTTTGCAAAAGCAGTGGTTACCTATTTAGGTAAAAAGGTAGGTCAAGGTCAAGTAAAGCCTGTAGAGGCCAAGATAGAAGCTATCTTAGAGTTTCCTATACCCCGTAATAAAAGGGAGTTAAGACGTTTCCTTGGAATGGTGGGGTATTATAGGAGCTTTTGTAGAAATTTTGCTTCAGTAGTCACCCCTTTGACGGACTTGCTCAGTACTGCCCGGAAGTTCGTATGGTCTCCTGAGTGCGATTCTACCTTCAATGCTGCCAAAGATCTCTTAAGTAGTGCTCCTGTTCTTTCTGCTCCTTGTTTCACTCTCCTGTTCAAACTGCAGGTAGATGCCAGTTCCTCAGGTGCCAGAGCTGTGCTGCTGCAGGAAGATGCCGATGGTGTAGAACATCCTGTATGCTACTTTTCTAAGAAGTTCACCAACGCTCAGCAAAAGCACAGTACGATTGAGAAAGAGACCTTAGCCCTGGTGTTGGCATTGTAACATTTTGAGGTTTACCTTGGTGGTAGTAATGTCATCACTGTCTATACAGATCATAACCCACTCGTTTTTCTGCATAGGATGTGAAACTCAAATCAGCGTCTGATGAGGTGGTCCCTCATTATCCAAGAGTACAACTTGAATATTCAGTATTGTAAGGGTTCTGAAAATACTGTAGCTGATGCCCTTTCGAGAGTATATTGTGCTGTAGAGTGAAAGAAAAGTGAGTATATGGTTTGTATAGTGTGTTGTGTGTTTTTTTTTTTTTTTTTTTTATTTATTATTTTCAAGACATTGGTTGATGCTTGAAAACTTACGGGTGGGGGTGTTACGTTCCGTGGTTATTTTGTATAATACTGTTGGATGCTATATGCTGTGGTGTGCTTTTTTTTTTCTCTCTCTCTCTCTCTTTTTGTGTGTCTGCTCTACCTGCTGCTCAACCAGGTGTGGAGGAGAGGGAGGTGATCGCGCTCACCTGCTGCTCGTTACTGGGCTGAGGTTGCAAACAAAGGTTGCTCAGTGTGCCAGCCACATTGAAGCTTGCCTTCCAGAGTGCTGTTCCCCTTGCCTGCCTTGTGTTGCTGTTTGTTGTGTCTCAGACCTTGGTCTTGTGTAAAATCTTCAAGTTACGGCTTATCGTAGCCCTTTTTGATCTGTTATTTGAGTTCCTGTGTATTGGAAGCTGTAGGGAGGTGGGTGCCATTTTTATTTCTGTGAACCTCTTTTCTCCTGTTTTTGGTTTAGTTAGGGAGTTAGTGTACATTTCTGTTGTTAATTTTTTTTTTATGTTGTCAGTTTAGACAGTTTTACTTCCTAACTAGTTAGAGGGTCCTTTTGTTTGTTGTTTTGGCCTTTCCCCCTCCTGAAGTCTATTTTTGCCTCCAGTTTTAACTTTGTTAATCATACTCTTGTTAATAAAATACCAGTGAACTTGGAATTTAATGTGTCTGTCGTGTGGGGCTGGGGACTGATACGCACTCACCCCAACCAATTTTATTTTTACTTTTCACTGTTACTCCTTTACCCTAGACTTTTACATCAGGAACGTAACAATAGGACATTTTAAAATTTGTCAGGAAGATGAGGTATGAAGATGCTGCCCTCCACTACAGTAAGGAAAACGGATTAAAAGCAAAGGTGCTTGTTTACAGGCTATTCCAACAGACAACTTTTCTACAATGTGTTTAGTAAACGTGAAATATTGTTACTTACACATTAAAATACTACAAAACAATAACTTTTACTTGGAGCAACTCAAGGGCAAGTAAATGACGACAGATTTTTTGTTTCTGTCAGCTATTCAAAATGATGCACAAAATGAGCTGATGTTGTTGTAATATTATATTAAAGAACATAATAAATGACTGCAATGTCAATCAAAAATTCTTTCTACTTATCAACTGTGAAATGGTGTAGGACAACATTGTCCAAGTGACTGTTTCAGACTCTGATTTGCAGACACCTTGTTTTAAGCATGAGAGGGTATTTTTATTGCTTGGTTAGTATAAGCAGCACAACACAAAGCTTTGTGGCTCATCGTCTCGTAATCAGGATTTGAAAAAGATAAGATGTTAAGTTTGCTTTTTAAAACAAATGGATGGTTACACCATGTCAACACCAGACGTGAGCAGCGTGGTGTGGCGGAGCACGGCACAGCGTGACTAAATACAACAGAAACCATTATAACCAGTAGCTGTGTTTCCATTACCCTTCAAATTGCGCAAACTAAAATTGCGTATTGAAAATATGCCTAATGGAAACATCTACAGTACTGTGCAAAAGTCTTAGCCCACTAGTATTTTCACCAACAAAAAAATGGTTTTAAGTCAGTTATTTCTATCTTTTGCTGTAGTGTGTCAGTAGGAAATATCAGTTTACATTTCTAAACATTCATTTTGCCATTAATTGTAATAATCCAGTGAGATTTTTGTTTGCACAAGGAGTCTGACAACAGCCAGTGCTCCACACAGAGATCTGATGTGACCATCATCCAGTCTGTCTGGAATGACATGAAGAAACAGAAAAACTGAGACAGACTTAATCCAGAAGAACTGTGACAACATCTCCAAGTTGCTTTAAGAAACCTACATGCAAAGCTACCTGAAAACTTATGCGCAAATGTACCTAGGGCAAAAGCTGTTTTAAACGCAAATATGGTTTACCAAATGATGATTTAATTTAGTTAATAGAAGTTAATTGATAAAATCTATTTATGGTATTATTTTTGACAGCATCCTCATTTTACAGCATTTTTACACAAGCGCCTAAAACATTTAACAGTACTTTGCAGGTAGGTTTCTTAAAGCAACTTGGAGATGTTGTCACAGTTCTTCTGGATTTAGTCTGTCTCAGTTTGTTCTGTTTCTTCATGTCATTCCAGACAGACTGGATGATGGTCAGATCAGATCTCTGTGTGGAGCACTGGCTGTTGTCAGACTCCTTGTGCAAACAAAAATCTCACTGGATTATTACAATTAATGGCAAAATGAATGTTTAGAAATGTAAACTGATATTTCCTACTGACACACTACAAAACTAAAACCATTTTTTGTTGGTGAAACAGTACTGTATTTCGCAAAAAGTCCCATGTATCGATTTTTTTTTTTTTTTTTTAAGCTCGAATGAGGTGGTTTTACAGGCAATTTAAAAAGGAATATTTTGCAAAACTGCAATTAAAACAGCTTTTTTTTGCATTTACAGGCTACCTTGCGTACATAAGTCACATTGATCATTTTTAATGTTCTATAACCTAAAAAAAAAAAAAAAAAAAAACACCTCATATGTGGCTGCTTATACAAACATTGACTACACAATGCTTGAATAAGGGGCTTTCCTTGCCATTAAAGCTTGGATAACCTTTTATTTACACTGCACAAGTTTGCAGAACTGATCGCGGCCACTCTAGTCAAAGCTTGTGTTTACACCAGCTCTCCATGCTGCACCTGTTTAGATAGTTGCCTACGTCTCCTATAATTAAAATTAATGGCTAGTGCAGTGGCTGTGATGTACATAAACCTATCAACATCCATCGGCATGACTTATCGTGAGACGAAAAAAAATTACGTTTTAGTCTCACAACACTGGTTAATGAAAACGCCGTAATTTCGCAACATTGTTTTATTGACAACATCGCAAAAGTTTTGTGCAAATCCGTGATGGAAATGCACCTAGTGTACTCTCTACACTGGATGCGGCGCGGCACGACACAACAAATCCCCGCTGGCAAACTGATGCCTCGTTTTATTTATGACATACTGACAAAGTTTAAAGGGGTCATCGGGTGCCCATTTTCCACAAATTTATATGATTCTTTAGGGTCTTAATGAGAAGTCTATAACATACTTTGGTTAAAATTTTTCAGTGGTAGTGTAAAAAAACCCACCCATTTTACCATGTCAAAATCAGCCCTTTTTAGAGTGAGCCATTCTGTTGCATGTTCCTTTAAATGCTAATGAGCTCTGCCATTTCGCCCCTCTCTTCTGTGGGGTGATGATCAGTAATGTTTACTTTAGCCGCATTTAACCGCAAAACTTGCTAACTAGCACATTATTAGGAAAAGGCGAATTCCAAAGATGCATAAAAAACTCCCATATACTCACTTCTGCTGTAGGTGAAACTAGATTACAAATGATTCGCGTGAACATAGACGCATTTATGTAGGCTGCCGGGCGCATTTCCTTCAAAAACAAAAGTAACGTTAATCCTCTGCATCTTCAGCAGCTCAGATTTCGGGAGTAAATGATGAGTGCTACTATGTGCATTACTGCATCCAACAACAGAATACCTCAATCGCTCAATCAGAGACAGTCTTGTCTTCCCCTGCACCAGAGTCGAAACAATAATGGTGGTCGGACTGTTCTCAGCGCTCACTCGGCTCATTTAGGGTGGGTTTAAGATAACTGTCATGTCAATCAACTATCGTGGGAGCGCCCTTGGTCGGTGTGACGTCACACCGGCAAGACGCTGACAATGACCTTATTTGAAAAAAGGCATATTATTTGGATTACGTTGGATTTTTCCCATATTAAGATTAATAAAATACCACTGGGTGAATTTCTATCATTATAGGGTGGTCGTGTACACACACTGTCAACACACATTTATGTTCAAACTTGTAAAAATGAGTTTTGCATCCGATGACCCCTTTAAATGATTTTCAGTGTTCGCTTGGTCACATCTAGTGTAGACAGACTGTCACGCCATGACAACTGTCACCTCTGTTTTAGACACGGTGTTAGTCATTTACGAATAAGATTAAATGGGGTTTGGATTGAGATTATGATCTTTAAATGATTAATCACGCAGCTCTAATGTCTCCATCTATTTATGATAATATTTGAAGAGAAACGTTACACATTTAATTCAGAATCATAACTATATTGACATTTTACTGTAGTCTCTGTAGTCTCTGTATTGGGTGTCTGTTTTCCCTGAAAAACGTGTGCTTGATCTAAAAATGTCTTATCATTGTCAATATCTTATCATTAGAAGTTACCAGTATTTGAAGAAATAAAAAAAAAAACACAAACATTACATTCTCATACAACACTCTCAACTCTCCCATATATTCCACTGTTTTCGAGTGTAAATTACAGTTTAATCATTCACTCCACTTATTCCAGTGCTCCTTTACTTCTCATGAGTTTGAGTTTTAAACTAAACATTAATACACAGAACCACACAGCAACTTCAAACACTAATTTATATTGAAATATGTGCTAATATAGCCAGTGCGCTAATATGCTAATCGCGATTAGCCTCTCCCTTTTTCCTCTCACTCACATTCATTAATTATGGGCACAAATCATAATTTTATGATGGTTTGACTGAGAAAAGTTTTGTTACCTGACATCGCCATATGTTTTCGGGATCTCACACATCCAGTCTGCCCCTTCCTCTGTGTTCACATTCCATCTTCTGTTCTCCGCTGACATGTCACAGTTCAAATTAGTTTACAATGAATTTAACAGGCACATAATCAGGAACTGAGCGAGCGAGTAATCTTACGGATCAGTAGCATGTACCAAACTTCACCAAACTGATTAGTATATTTTCAAACTGCACGAGCAAAAAGGCGCGCGAGGCTGTCATTGGCCAGTTTTGTGAATGACAGTCAGATTAACCAATCTTGATGAAAGCAGCCAGGTGAAACAACCAATAGAAATTGTTTCAGAGTGGTAACGGAAAATAAACAGTTTTTTTTTTTTTTTTTTTTTAAACAAACGTGTGTGTATTTAGTTTTATTTACTTATTTATTTATTTTTTTTGGCTGTATTATTTGATTAATTGGTCAAACAGTGTTTTCACTGCTCTTTTGAGATTAAAGCTGTATCTATTATAATTATTGTTACTAATGCTAATAATTAAAATTGTACATATACATTTGGATTTTGAAGAGGTGTTTTGATCAAAATATCATAAAATGCTAATAAATAAAATATTAATCATCATAATCAATCAAAAGGCAGATATTTCTTGTTAAAGACATGACATTTATTCAACATACAGATCTGTTTTTTATTTATTTATTTATTTATTTATTTTAAGATTTAAATTGTTAAAAACAAATTTGAATGATTTAGCATTATACATTATCAATTTGTGTCAATGTTAAAACAGCAGCTGACATTATTTCAATCATATTTCAACTTTGAAGGTCGGTCATGTGCCGACTAGACTGAAAAGAAAAGTCTGTACTGTTGGTCCAAAAAGAAAACTGAACACAAAACACAATATGCTAACTGAATGAAACAGCACTTTATTCTGAACCCCTGTATCATATGCTGCAAATACGATTTCTGGATATACATTGGATTTTTCCCATCAGAAACATAAATGTCCCTTCTGTCTTTCTTCACTTGGGCTATTTCATTATCTGTTACCAACCAACTGATTATAAAACTCTGGAGTACTTCTGTGGAATCAGGCAGCAGCTGTTGCTATGGGTTTTAGTTCTTCTACCAATCTCAAAGCCACTATAATCCCATTATTTTGATAGATAATTAGCCTTCTGTAACCCATTCTTCATATTGCACAGTGACCATTTTCTGGATATTTTGAACCATTTGCACAGATATGGAGATAAGCATGTGCTTTGTAGGCCAATGCTGATGGCACATTGGGTCTAACTTGATTTGTATATTCCAGGGCTCTTCAACTCCTCACTCGTGAACTAGTCCTGAGAACTAAATGTACTGCTGAGTTTAGTTCTATCTCTAACCAAACACACCAAACAAGCTAATCACAGTGTTCAGAATGATTTGTGAATTAGAGTCAGGTGTTTAATTAGTGTTGAAATTAAAGTCTGCTGTACACTGGCCCTTCAGGACTGGAGTTGCAGACCAATAGCCTATTGACCTTATGTAGCTGCATCCCTTTTTAGTGCTACATTTGCTGTCTTCTGGTTGTATTTCCAAGGTGTTCTAACAGATTTATGAATAAACCTCTCATTTTAAAATCTTCCTGGTCTACTGACATTTGATAAGACATTTGCTTTAAACATTACAGTGTGTACAATAACTTTTGTTAACTCTACAATACATAAATCCACTTTACTAACTAAATTACTTAGACAGAAATGCCATAGAAATATACAGAACTACCGCACAAACGGAAGTTTAAAGACAATATTTTAAAGATGGTGATGCACTTCTTTCTCTGGAGAATAAGGTTAATACTGTACCCACATAGATACCACACCCACTGCCCACTCTGCACCTAGTACCTATATGTGTACTACCTAGGGCCCATACAGTCAGCCTATATGGGACTGATTATGTTTGCTCATGTCTTACCCAGAATGCTTATGTCTTACCCAAGAGGGTGCCCTATTTGGATGACCAGATAACCAGGTGTTGGTTGTTTTCGCTGCGCTGATCGATTATTGTACGACATCAAAGTACCGCAACAACTATAGAGAGCAGAGCAGACGCTCCATCCTTTCGAATCATTCTCACAGTACTTTATTGTCATGCAATGATCCATTGCCACAGCACAAACAACCAACCTGGTTAATTTAAGCAATATAGAAATCCTGTGCAGAATGTGTCCCCGGAAAGTGGCACGTTTGGTCACCCTACCACATATTAGTGATGGGAAGTTTGGGTCATTTTACTGACTCTCGTTTGATGTCCTTCATCAAAATGAATGAATCTTTACTTTTACCAACCAAATTCCCTGAAAACACCTACCTATGCAATCTTGATCATATTCTAAATGAGGAAATTATTATAATGCACCTAGACATAATTTGTAGGGAACATGAATAATTACTTTACCCTCAGAGTCTTTCATTCATTTGTCACATAACAGACGCAATAAACAGATCATCATCACAAATGACCCATCACTACCCCATATGTATTTCCCCATTCACAACCCATACAGTGATTACCCATGTGGGTACTACCTTGAGCCCATGTAGCAAACCTATAAAGGACTGATTGTGTATGCCCATGTCTGACCCATATAGTTTGGCAAGAGGGCCCTACACGTCTTTCCCTGCTCAGAACCCATACAAAGATTACCTATGTGGGTACTACCTTGGGCCCATGTAGGCAGCCTATATGAGACTGATTGTGTTTACCCATGTTCTACCCATATGGTTTGACCAAGAGGGCCCCATATGTGTTTCCCCATTCAGAACCCATACAGAGGTAGCTTATGTGGGTACTACCTTGGGCCTATGTAGGCAGCCTATATGGGACTGATTATGTTTGCCCATTTTTACCCATATGGTTTGACCAAGAGGGCCCCATATGTGTTTCCCCATTTAGAACCCATATAGAGGTAGCTTATGTGGGTCCTACCTTGGGCCCATGTAGGCAGCCTATATGGGACTGATTGTGTCTGCCCATGTTTTACCCATATGGTTTGACCAAGAGGGCCCCATATGTGTTTCCCCATTCTGAGCCAATATAGAGGTAGCCTTTGTGGGTACCGCCTTGGGCCAGTGCAGGCAGCCTATATGGGATTAATTGTGTTTGCCCATGTCTAACTCATTTGTTAAACCCATATGGGCCCCATTTGTGTTGCCCATTTCGAGCCCAAGCACTCATTTCCCATTTGTGACCCAACTAGGTCCCACATAGGGAGCCCATCTGTTTTTGCCCATGTGGGACCTACTTAGCTGACCCAAGTGGGCCCCAGATAAGATGCCCATTTTGGGACCATGCCCACTTGGTACCCATGAAGACCCAGCAGAAACCATGTGGGGCCCACATACACATGTTGGCTGGGAATAAGTGTGATGATCTCATCCAACTCCCTTGAGAGCCGATATTCGCTTACTCCTCACCATACATACACAGCTTGTGTAGTTCCGTATAGAAAGCAGCGGGTATCAGAGCGTGTTTGTCTCTCGCAAGAGACAAACAAAAGCGCAATAAACTCCCTCGAGAGCTGAAAACGCTTGCTTTTTACCACACAACGTCACGGATGAGCCGTCCTGGTGAGAGAAATGCACAAGACAAAAGGTCAAAATGAAGACGAAGAAGAGGACATTGTGTTCGACCGGCGCCCTTTTGTACAATGCGGTCGCGCTGTAATGACGCGCCAGCAGCGACGATTTGCGCCGGCAGTGATGTCATAGGCTGTCGCCAGCCAGTACCTTGTAGTTTTTGTATATAGCTTCAGACACGGGTCACGTAGGAGACGTTCCCCAATAGCGACCTCTAGAGGACGCAGTTCGAGTTCCTCGAAAGGGAACTGATCATTCTGTCATTACCAATCATATATTTAATTACAAGAACATGATTATATTGGTAGAAATTAAATTAAATTTGTGGAAAATAAATTGTCACTGAGATCAACAGAGTTCAACATGAATTAATACTAATAAAAAATGGCACCATCCATTTCATGATAATCTGTTTAATAATATATCCAGCATCATAAATCCCAAAACATCCTTTCACAGCCACAAAAGTCTGACACCCAGTGCACAGAGTACATGCTTCAGACACCTTTCAGTGTTTTTATGATAGTATGAACAGGGTAGTTTCCTCTCTTACAAAGAAAAATGAATAAATAAACACATGAATCATTGCATGACACAATTTAAGCTCTAATTCATGAATGTCCAACATATTCCTGGTTTCACAATGAGGATGATCAAAGGACATACAATTTCAGCTCATTGCAGAACTGTAAATAAAAACACCCTTATGTGTTTAACAAACACTAAGGAAATAACAAGAACATGCAAAATAGTTAAATGCTCAGCATTACTACAAACTAAATAAATGCATCTGGATGAACATTTTCCAATTTATTACTTAATTTTTGTGTTCAAGTGACACTAGATCAGAAAAACTACTGAGTGTCTCCTCTGTTGACAAGAATGACAAGTGAAATATAGTGAATGCAGCCTCAACTGTAACAAAAGCTTTAAATATGATTCATTGTGTCACTCTATAACATCACAAATACGTCACATACATCACACATGAATGTTTAGATATTTATTCTTTTATTTTTGAAATAATATATATATATATATATATATATATATATATATTTTAAGTGTCACTTCTAGTACGTCGATATAGTAAGTGGTCTGCAGGGGCATCGTCATCACGTTCATTCACTGTTTCTTTTACCTGAAGTGAAATCGAAAGCATCTTATCAATGTCTAGGATTCTAGATCAGAAATAACTAACTAACTAACTAACTAATTAAATAAATAAATAAATAGTTTCTCGTATTACGGTAAGCTCATTATAATATTTCATAGCTATAATATTAATATTTTTTTTTTTGTTTGTTTGTTTTTTTTTTTTGCGTCTAAACAGTAAATGTATTTTTGTTACTCACTAGGTGCTCTAGTAGTGTGCAGTATGTGTGCAACGGCTTCTTCTTTTTTATTTAATTTATTTTTTATGAACAATAAACTTCAAGAAACACAGTCAAAGTACAGTTATAACCACAATTATACACTTAAAAAAAAAACATACAAATATATATATATATATATATATATATATATATATAATATATATATATATATATATGTATATATATATAATACTAAATATGTATGCAAAATAAGCATACAGCCAGGGGGGATGAGCTAAACATTATGTAAATATATTAAAGGATTCATAAATGGAAAAAGTCTTAATTGCTTTCTTATTATGTAAATAAAAAATTGTAACATAAATCTGAATTTCTTTTTTAAGAACCAAAAATAACAGCTTGGTTTTACTATACTTGCACCTGTGAATATGAAATTTAGCAAAGATTAAAATCGAATTTACAATGTAATTCTCTTTCCTTTTATTTGAGGGGATTTTAGTAAAACCAAATAAAACATGTTCTAAACACAAAGAAAAAGTGGAGTCAATGTTATCAGTTATAAATCTAGTCAAATCTTACTGTTACTGAAATTCCATGGACAGTAGAAACTCAGAGTAAGTGAGTAACATACCTTCTTGATTTAATAATTGACTAACATGAATTATGCTTGCTGAAAACCAGTTTTCAAAAAATAAAGATTTATTTTTACATAATATATCGCAATTATTCCAAATTAGGTACCTATGGGGTGAGAAGTTGTGTTTATACAATAGAGACCAAACCAGCAACATTTGTTTATGAAAGCAGGATAAGCTTAAAGGAATTTTATCAATTTTATAATTGGAAATCAAGAGAAATCTAAGACCCCCAAATTTAAAAAAAAAAAAAAACAAAAAAAAAAAACGAAATTAGGCTTAAAAAATTTGGGTTTAGAATGAAATGTCTAAAACAATTGATTTTAAAGGTGTTATTTAGAGAACAGAAATCAAGAAAGTTCAGTCCACCTGATTCATATGTGTTCATTATTGTAGACTTCCTAATGTAAAGCATTTTGTTCCTCCACAGAAAATTAAACAAAGCAGAATCAACAGTTTTACACATCTCCTTACAAACACTGAGTGAAGTAGCCGTGCAGACTAATCTAGACAGTCCCTCTTTACACAACAAAACTCTACCTGTCAGAGAAAAATCCCTCAAAAGCCAGTGATTCAACTTTGCCTTGGTCTTTTGAAGAATAGATTCAAAATTCATCAAAATTCACTGGAATATTAGCAATATGTTGTGACTCACAGTATTTAATGGAAAACAATTCACACTTACTGATGTTTAAACAAAAGCCAGAAGCTTTAGAAAAGGCCTCTATTCAAGAGCAATTGGGACCTGATGATGATCTTTTAAAAATAGTGGCGTATCATCTGCTAGTTGGGATATGATAATATCTCTTCCCGCAACAGATATACCTTTTAAGTGGCTTCATCTAACATAAATATTCATGATCTGAGTACAAAACAAATAAGGTAAGGGGAAATGGGACAGCCTTGTCTGACACCACGTTTTAAATAAAACCTAGAAGATGAGCCTCCTTTAAGTTTTACAGAACAGTTTACATTCTTATACATTGTTCGTAGCTTCACAGAAGAAATCTCCAAATCCACATTTTTTAAATGACCTTAAAATAAAAGCATGATCCACTGTGTCAAAGGCTTTATAAAAGTCTAAGAAAAGGATAAATCCATCATCAATACATAAATAAGAGTAATCTAATAAGTCTAAAATTAGCCTTGTGTTACTTGAAATATCCTTTTCTTTAAGAAGCCAGATTGGGCCTCATCTATAAGGGGGTCCGTAATTGACTTTATTCTGTTTGCGAAGATCAGGGCAAAGATCTTATAATCATTGTTTAATAGTGAGATAGGTCTCCAATTGTCTAAAAGCAATAGATCCAATGTTATCAATCCTTGAGTTAATGTAGGTGGAAGAACTTGATTTTCTATACTTTCTAGAAAAACTTCTTTAAGAAAAGGAGCGATAAAATCAGAAAATGTTTTATAAAATCCGGTAAGGCCATCAACCCCAGGAGATTTATTACCCTTAATATGTGTAATAGCACATAAGACCTCCACAAAGCTCTTTTTGCACAGGGTCGATGGTCTTACAACTGAAATCAGAGATAGAGTTAAAAAATTCAGAAGCAGACTGCTCAGAGAATTTGGATGAATATAACTAACTATAAAAGTCTGTACAAAATTATGATATTTTAGCTTGATCATGTGTTACAACCCCATCTATTTTTAGTTGTTCAATTGAGTTATTTTTAAAGTGACATTTCTCTAAACCAAAGAAATATGCAGAGTTTTGTTCTCCCTTTTCCATCCATTGCTTCCGTGACCTAATAAAGGCTCCTTCTGCCTTATTCTTATATAATTTGTCCAATTCCAGTTGTATGGGACTAACTCAGCTTGATCATCTTCATTTGGACATGATATTGAGGAAAGAACAGCTAATCTTGATATAATATTATCCTCCTGAAAACGTCTTTCTTTTGCCATTAAGCTTCCCTGCTTTCTAAAGTACTAGGGCAGCTCTCAATTACTGCAGAATTTCTTTTCTAAAAGTGCTTTGTGCCAATAATTATATTTTTAACATCTATCTTAACATTATCAAATTGCAGCAATGAACTATTAAGTTTCCAAAATGAACTTCTACCCACAGAATATGAAAAGTTTTTAAGGTTAATAGAAATAACAACAGCTTTATGGTCACTGAGAGCTGAAGGAATCACATTAACAGAAATATCTGAAGAAAATAGATTCATAGATACCAACTAATAATCTATACGAGTTTGTCTGCTGCCAGATCTATTGCTCCAAGTGTACAGTGATAAATTAGGACTGTCAGGCATTCACCACTGCCACCTTCATCTGACACACACCCGGTAGCTCCACCCACTCGTTCACAGTCACCCGAGTTCTAACACTCTGCACCTGTTCCTCGTTGAGCCACGCCCTATAAAGAGGACACTCTGCCAGTTACCCATTGTCAGGTCTACCGTTCACATGCTATTCAAACTCTCCTTCCCTCGATGCTGTGGCGTGGTTCTTATACTGGACTTTGGGACTTCTACAATCTGCCTAAACATTCAGTTAAGAACTTCATTCCATGTTTAATGCTTGTCTTTTAAATAAGACGTTGTTTAATAAATTGTTGAATAGTATTGCTACTCATCTCTCGTCTCCTCCATCCCCTTGTGTGTGTGTGTGAGTGTGACAAGGACACTTCAACCTCCATATGTCAACCAAGTTAAATTTCTCCATAAACGTTTAAGATTTTCATTCTGAGTGTAAGATGTTCTTGGTGGAAAACAGTCAAGTAGCCCACCCAAAACAATATTAAAATCACCCCCTATAATTAAGGTTAGATTTGGGAATTGTGACAAACCCTTAAGAATATATTCTTCTAGAGTTTCAAGCAAACTGTCATTTTATTTTTTGGAGTTATATCCATAAACATTTGCAATTAACAATATAGTGCTATGGACTTTGAAGATTTGAGACACAAAATGACCTGATCCATCACGTACTGTATGCAAAATTTCCCTGGTGAATCTTTTCTTTAAAGTGACAACACCAGCAGAGCGCTCACTTCCATATGCACATCAGGGCTGCGTTCAGCCCCGAAAAACAATGCAAAACTTTTTTTTAAATGGTGATGCGTTGAACACCCTGTTGTGATGAGCCACCCAGCTGAGAAGGCCTTTCTTTGTGTTCTTTTTGAAGAATTTTCGGAGCCTGATGAAATCAGTCTAAATATGTTTAATACTGCAAAATACGCTCGATGTTACGGCCACTGCCCTTGCCGTCCAGAATGAAAGAGAACATCCTGAACGAGTGAAGGGGTTTGTGGAAACTGTGGTTCCTAATTACAGTGATCCATCATTTGCCTCACATTTCAGGATGAAAAGACAAACATTTCAGATGAAGGATAATAGTAGTATATACCCTACAGCTTGTGTCAAGATTTTTGATTGATGACTTCCGGCGTAACCTCTGACCTTACCCCTCCCCCTCGTGACCTTGAGAGTGCCTAGGGGTCATGACCCATGACCTTCAAATAATGTCCAGATGTGGAAATGACATGGTTTTAGCATAATTAAAATTCCAGCGATGACCCGTGACCTGTTAATGATCTCCGGTGTGGCAATATGAAGATTGATGGTTGTTGAACTCTGACCGGTAATAAATGAAGCCCTGAGGATAATTTCAGGGTTATTTTTGAACACATCCATGGTACATCTGGTGACCGCATGTCCGGATGCATTCCATTGCATGCCCACTCTACAATCATGCAAGAAAAGAAAGATGTTGGTTTTAAGGACAATATTAAAATGAGTAAACAATTTTAAGAGACCAATTTTAAGAGACACCAAATGTAAAAATTAGTCAAAAGGGGAATTGTGGCCCCCGACATGTCTGGACATGTCAAATGTTTTATGGGTGCTTTCCATAGATATAATTCAATTAAATTCAGGTTTATTTGTATTCCCCTTTCACAATACAAATCGTTCTAAAGCAGTTTCATAGAAAATTAAAGTTTCTACATTATATTAATACATTTTATACTGTATCACCCTCTAAAGCTACCCATCACAGTAAACTTTCAGCATTTTTATTTTCCATAAACAACATTTACTTTAATTTATAATTTAAAATAAGCTAATATGTTCATGGGAACAAATCTTGCTCAGGGCAATCATTTGAAGTATTACTACACAGCAGGAGAACCACACACACACAAAATGAAATATATTTTAAGACATTTATTCTTATTTAAAGATGTATATAAATAAAAATACGATAAATATAAATCATCTTACATTTTTCCGGGAGAAAAGGTTTCCTTGTGCAAAGATGGCCATTCTGCGACAGAAAGGTTTACAAAAATTTGCTTAGTTTAAGTTGAAATATAAAACAGCAGTGTGAGTGCTCTTCACACAGCATAGGCCCCTGCCAAATCGGTGTGTCACTCGACATGACAAGGGTGGGGGTGATTAGAAATGTCAGATATGGGTAATAGGTTTGCACCGGATGCAGACCTTAATGTTTAGCTCCATTTAAAATGCACAATAGGTTATCTGTGTGTGGGCAATGCATATGGTTCTTCCAACACAACCATGATGGCAAGATTCCCCATCCACGACGCCTTTGGGGCGTGCATGCTGTGATGCTTCCTCACAAAGGATGGCTAGCACAGAGGCCATTGTTCAAAATACTGATTCATCAATAAACCTCTAGTGAGAAATATCAGATGAAATATAAAATCATGTAGGCCAAAGTCATGTTTGTCATGTAAGTTTATAAACACTAATGTCAAAATAAGTAAAGGAGCCTTTTTTATTCTAACAAGTCAAACCATAAGGGATATTGTGGACCCCAACCATGATATCATGTTTTATGGAAGCTTTCCATAGATATAGTGATTTTAATACTGTATCAATATCTAATCCTACCCAGCACAGTAAACTTTCTGCATTTATTTTTTTTTTTATTTTCAAAAACATCATTTAGTATAATTTATCATTTGAGAAGCTGTTATGATCATGGAGACAAATTGTGCTTAAAACATTTGATGCACTGTATTGCCACACAAAAAGGGGTACATGAACCAGACACACACATACTGAGTTTTAATGTTTTGTGGGGTCATTCCATAGGCGTAATGATTTTTTACAGTACAAACTACAACCCTAGCCATCACACAGATCTTTCTGTTTATTTACATTTTAAATAAAATATTTAGTATGTTTGTAAGTATTATAATAACTCAAGAAATATCCTCATAAACCACATTTATGTAATCATAGCAGTGTTAAACCCATATAATCATACAAATCTGTGTCCTGATAAATCATATAAACAAGTATAGACAGACAGACAGATTAAAGATTTATATCTATTTTAAAGATGGTAATAAAAAAAATATGACTATAAATATAACGTTCAATATAAAAATAAACATGGCACTTAAACACAGAGAAACAGTTACTATAGTTTTAGGTAACACTAAATATGAAAAAACAAACAAACAAACAAACAAACCAAAAAAACTCCTTACATTTTTCAGGGTGCTTAGAAGTAGCTCTTAACGCAATGATGTCCAAACATGGATGAGTGATTTACAAAAATAAAAAAATAAAAACAACAGCAACATTTAGTTTAAGCTGAATTATTAACAAACACTCACAGCCCCATGTCTTGTCCATTGTGAAACTGCAGATCAGTCTGTTTCAGACCCTCACAGAGAGACGGGAGGGGTGAGGGAGGAGATACAGACCAGATGATCTGAGATGTTTGTCTGTTAACTTTTTCTAAGTGAACGTTTTGAATGTGCAACATTTATTCCAAAGCGTAACATTACCTCAAAGTATAAATAAATAGTGTTTCTACTACATGTGATGTCCTTTGGTAGAAATGGCCTGACGTGGCCTTAAAGTATAATTTATATTAGATTTTTTCACTTCAAACAATTTAGATTATTTAAAAGTTTACAGTAGGTTCTTTACGTTTGTTATTTCTACAAAGGTAATAACAAATAAGTATGTTTTAAATCCTGGTATGCAATATGTGCTAAAACTATAGAATTTATTAATTGTGGTAATACTTTGGTTAAGTTTTAAGGGTTCACCAGTCCTATAGATCTATATGATTTTACTTTTTTCTACAAAGATTCAATTTCAAGTAAATTCTCTAGTAAATGTAGGGACAAAACATGATAAAACAAAATAATCATGTTGATAAATATGTTTTAAGAAACAGGGTATGCCATATCCTCTACGCACACACATTGGTTTTTATGTTTTCTGGGGACACTCCATAGGTGTAATGATTTTTACAGTACAAACTGTATATCTTGCCATCACATAAATCTTTCTGTATATTTTACATTTTAAATAATAATAATAATAATAAAAAAAGTTTCATATGTTTGTAAGTATTTTAATTATAATGACTCAAGAAATATCCTCATAAACTGCATTTATGTAATTATGGCTGTGTAAAACCCATATAATCGTACAAATATTTGTATTGAATAATACATATATAAAATAAATAAATCAATAAATAATACAAAGTAATAGTTTAAGCTGCATCATAAACAAAAACGTGCAGTCCTATGCCTTGTCCATTGTGAAAATGCAGACCAGTCTCAAACCCTCAGACCCTCAAAGAGGGACAGGAGGGGTAAGGGAGGAGATACAGGATGCACACACACACACACACACACACACACAAACAAACAATGATATCATTCAGAAAGGTCAACAGCCCAGGTCAGCACTGCTGGCCATGGGTGAAAACGCTAAAAGCCGCTTTTCAAACTTTTTCCCCAAAATCGTATATTGTACATTTAATACTTTTTAATCTAGCTTGAAACTTTGAATAAAGGGTTACCAAATGTTAAATCTTACCTTAAATAAGATTTACTTTTATTATTTCTACAAAGGTTCACGCTACTTTTATCATTATCAGTCTAATAAATATGTGGTCAATACGTGATGAACGAGAATCATGCTACCAAATAAGTTTGACACAATGTCTTTAAGAAAGTGATGTTTTTGGTTTGTTTGCTTGTTTGTTTGTTTGTTTGGTTTTCTGTTTTTAAAAACAACTAAACCAGATACCAGATTATTCTTTCCTTGATGATTTTCCCAGAGGTGATTATCATCCAAGTGGAATTAATAATAATATTTTTTTTTTTCTGAGTTTCAGGCATGGTACAAACATGCAATGGAGGGGATCCAGATGAAGCTTCTTAACTGAACAAAGAAAACATTTTACATTCATTCAACATATTTTATTTATTCTTTTTCACGAGTACCATGGTTTCATGAATTCTTCCTAGTCAGAACTCGACAATTCTTTTAATTTTTTACACTTTTCCCAGTCATTTTTCCTTAACAAAATAAATATCTTAATAGAAAAAAATCCTAGTTCAGCATGTTTTAATAAGTAATATTGTTTCAAATTAAAAAAAGAATGGATTTTGATGTTGCCTGATAATATTAATAGTAATGTAACATATTTTTGTCTCTTAGCAATACAGATTTGATAGCAGCTTGAGTTAGAATGCAGATGTAGATTTATATTCATTATCAAATCAGTAATATTTGTAAAGAATTGTAGCAAATGATGAAACTTAAAAAATATAGGCATGAGCTAACAATCAGTAAAAATACTGGATATTCAGACAGCAAGAGCAGGACCTGACTGACTTTTTCTTAAGATAAAGACATTTATTTGGTTTATTTGGTATCTCGCTTCACAAGATAACATAACAATGGTTACTCCATTACAGCACACACGTCAAGTCTGTTTTAGCATACGTATCTCGTATTATTCTTCAGTATAATTGTTTAGTCTAAATATGTTTTAACAATTCTTTGTGTTTTTGTTTTTACAAAGTTGTTAAACACGTGTAACTGCTACCTGCTAGACTTTTAGGTCAGGGAACTGCATTACCCAGCATACACCTCAGTCTTCAAACATGTCCGCAGGGATCCATGTCCCAAAACACTCATACATGGCAGCGCTCTAAATCATTGGACTTCTGATTATACGCATGCTAGATACACTGTAAAAAAAAAATGTTGCCAATACTGAAAAAATCAAGGCAACACATTGCATTCACATTTTTATGTTTTCCCAACGATTGGTGTCAAATCCAGGTGCCATGAGTAAAAGTCCTCCCCAGTATTTTGTTCCAATCACCTGGATTTGCTAATTAGCACAGTTTTTCAGCCAGGAGGTCCGAGATTGGACCAAGTCATTCCTTTTAAGTCTCAAGCAAGTCTCAAGTAAAATCCCAAGCCCCTAAAGAGTTAAAGTTGATGAGATAACTGAATGATGATTGTGTTAGTGATGAACATCTGCTGTTATTACAGAGGATCAGATGTTGATGTTTTATTGGTTAAAATGATGCCACCATTGTGGAGATCAGTATTTGCTTTAGTTGAGCTCTTCACCATTGATTCGTGGGTTAGAGCTATCTCTGTTATAATGTGTATGGTCTTGTAAAGCAGTGAGATCAGAGCTGTATGGTGAGCAGCTAAGCGGTGCTAGGTGATCATCGTAAGCATACCTGAACACCCCCAAAATAATTTTCTTTTGTAAGGTAAGGTTTTGCATTATCAAATCTGCAAAACTACAGCATAGTGATCTTCAATAAGTCACAGTGAATTCATTTAAAACCTGTATAATGCATATAAACATCTGTAGTATTTAGACGCACAGACATCAAGAACCAGCATATGAATCTCAACAATGGTGACAATCAACAAAACGCTTCATGCTGCAATGCATGCTGGGTAACAGCATAGTAATGCACTGCAGTATGAAGAATTATTGTCACCACTGTTGAGGAGCGTATGATAAGTGTTCATGTCTGAAAGCCTGAGCTGTCGTAGTTTTTTCTTCCAATATTGAAGCGTTACAGTGACATTCGTTTAATAGGATTTTTTTGTTGCAGTTCTACAATCGCTAGATGTCATTCAGCAAGAGAGTATTTCATGTTGCTGATCTAAATTAGTTGTATATGGTGCGAGCGTGAGCTAATCTGCTGCTGCAAGCTTGTGACTCAGCAATGCACAAATGCTCGCTGTAAAACAGCAGAGATTACTCCAAGAGTCAAGAGACAAACTAAAAACCACACTTGACCGCAATGATGGTGGCACTGTGTTTTTTTTCTTTCTCTTCTTTTCTTGGCCAATAAAACATCAACATCTAAACCTCTTAGAATTCTCAATAAGAGATTCTACAGACATGAAATAAAGTCATTCTGGTTAGTAATGAGTGAAGCTGGTGATGCTGTTTGTGGAGATGTTTAATCAGATTTGAGAGATGAAAGTCAGAGATAAGTCAGTTGTAGTTCTTGTGTTTCTCTTTTCTTCAACGATGCTGCTTGTTAACAGCAGATGTTCATCACTAACACAATCATCATTCAGTTATCTCATCAACTTTAACTCTTTAGGGGCTTGGGATTTTACTTGAGACTTGCTTGAGACTTAAAAGGAACGACTTGGTCCAATCTCGGACCTCCTGGCTGAAAAACTGTGCTAATTAGCAAATCCAGGTGATTGGAACAAAATACTGGGGAGGACTTTTACTCATGGCACCTGGATTTGACACCAATCATTGGGAAAACATAAAAATCTGAATGCAATGTGTTGCCTTGATTTTTTCAGTATTGGCAACATTTTTTTTTTTACAGTGCAAAGGACATCACATGTAGTAGAAACACTATTTATTTATACTTTGAGGTAATGTTACGCTTTGGAATAAATGTTGCACATTCAAAACGTTCACTTAGAAAAAGTTAACAGACAAACATCTCAGATCATCTGGTCTGTATCTCCTCCCTCACCCCTCCCGTCTCTCTGTGAGGGTCTGAAACAGACTGATCTGCAGTTTCACAATGGACAAGACATGGGGCTGTGAGTGTTTGTTAATAATTCAGCTTAAACTAAATGTTGCTGTTGTTTTTATTTTTTTATTTTTGTAAATCACTCATCCATGTTTGGACATCATTGCGTTAAGAGCTACTTCTAAGCACCCTGAAAAATGTAAGGAGTTTTTTTGGTTTGTTTGTTTGTTTGTTTTTTCATATTTAGTGTTACCTAAAACTATAGTAACTGTTTCTCTGTGTTTAAGTGCCATGTTTATTTTTATATTGAACGTTATATTTATAGTCATATTTTTTTTATTACCATCTTTAAAATAGATATAAATCTTTAATCTGTCTGTCTGTCTATACTTGTTTATATGATTTATCAGGACACAGATTTGTATGATTATATGGGTTTAACACTGCTATGATTACATAAATGTGGTTTATGAGGATATTTCTTGAGTTATTATAATACTTACAAACATACTAAATATTTTATTTAAAATGTAAATAAACAGAAAGATCTGTGTGATGGCTAGGGTTGTAGTTTGTACTGTAAAAAATCATTACGCCTATGGAATGACCCCACAAAACATTAAAACTCAGTATGTGTGTGTCTGGTTCATGTACCCCTTTTTGTGTGGCAATACAGTGCATCAAATGTTTTAAGCACAATTTGTCTCCATGATCATAACAGCTTCTCAAATGATAAATTATACTAAATGATGTTTTTGAAAATAAAAAAAAAAATAAATGCAGAAAGTTTACTGTGCTGGGTAGGATTAGATATTGATACAGTATTAAAATCACTATATCTATGGAAAGCTTCCATAAAACATGATATCATGGTTGGGGTCCACAATATCCCTTATGGTTTGACTTGTTAGAATAAAAAAGGCTCCTTTACTTATTTTGACATTAGTGTTTATAAACTTACATGACAAACATGACTTTGGCCTACATGATTTTATATTTCATCTGATATTTCTCACTAGAGGTTTATTGATGAATCAGTATTTTGAACAATGGCCTCTGTGCTAGCCATCCTTTGTGAGGAAGCATCACAGCATGCACGCCCCAAAGGCGTCGTGGATGGGGAATCTTGCCATCATGGTTGTGTTGGAAGAACCATATGCATTGCCCACACACAGATAACCTATTGTGCATTTTAAATGGAGCTAAACATTAAGGTCTGCATCCGGTGCAAACCTATTACCCATATCTGACATTTCTAATCACCCCCACCCTTGTCATGTCGAGTGACACACCGATTTGGCAGGGGCCTATGCTGTGTGAAGAGCACTCACACTGCTGTTTTATATTTCAACTTAAACTAAGCAAATTTTTGTAAACCTTTCTGTCGCAGAATGGCCATCTTTGCACAAGGAAACCTTTTCTCCCGGAAAAATGTAAGATGATTTATATTTATCGTATTTTTATTTATATACATCTTTAAATAAGAATAAATGTCTTAAAATATATTTCATTTTGTGTGTGTGTGGTTCTCCTGCTGTGTAGTAATACTTCAAATGATTGCCCTGAGCAAGATTTGTTCCCATGAACATATTAGCTTATTTTAAATTATAAATTAAAGTAAATGTTGTTTATGGAAAATAAAAATGCTGAAAGTTTACTGTGATGGGTAGCTTTAGAGGGTGATACAGTATAAAATGTATTAATATAATGTAGAAACTTTAATTTTCTATGAAACTGCTTTAGAACGATTTGTATTGTGAAAGGGGAATACAAATAAACCTGAATTTAATTGAATTATATCTATGGAAAGCACCCATAAAACATTTGACATGTCCAGACATGTCGGGGGCCACAATTCCCCTTTTGACTAATTTTTACATTTGGTGTCTCTTAAAATTGGTCTCTTAAAATTGTTTACTCATTTTAATATTGTCCTTAAAACCAACATCTTTCTTTTCTTGCATGATTGTAGAGTGGGCATGCAATGGAATGCATCCGGACATGCGGTCACCAGATGTACCATGGATGTGTTCAAAAATAACCCTGAAATTATCCTCAGGGCTTCATTTATTACCGGTCAGAGTTCAACAACCATCAATCTTCATATTGCCACACCGGAGATCATTAACAGGTCACGGGTCATCGCTGGAATTTTAATTATGCTAAAACCATGTCATTTCCACATCTGGACATTATTTGAAGGTCATGGGTCATGACCCCTAGGCACTCTCAAGGTCACGAGGGGGAGGGGTAAGGTCAGAGGTTACGCCGGAAGTCATCAATCAAAAATCTTGACACAAGCTGTAGGGTATATACTACTGATAATCCACTTCTTACCTCTGAGACTGTGTTATGATCTATATAACCTTATTATTTTTTATTTTATGGTAAACATTATTGCTAATCACTGTTGTTGTGCTATGATATTGTAATAATTACCATTATATCATCAGAAAATTATAGAAAAGTTTATGATATTGTCAATTCACAATACAATAGCAAAATATATAAATATGTAGTATTTTAATGATACATTAATCAGTGTCTAACACACCTTTCTAAGACATTGCAATTACTACATGATATTTTTAATAATAGTAAATTTAGTAATTAACTTAAATAAGTTCCAGATCTATACTTGTGCTCTTATTATTTAAGTTATTTTGCCTTTAATGTAAATTAACATGTGCAAACAATATACTTGCTCTTGTGAATTTATTTTTATGCAAATTACATTTACTTACAAATTCCCACTGTATATAACAGTATGTGCATCAGTGTGTAAACAACAGCCACAGCAAGAATTGTGTCAGCTTATTTACAGCATCATAGGGATGTTGAAACTTCTACTATAAATGCTGCACATACTTTTCTACAGGCTCTCTGTGAGAAAGTTGGTCCTTTCCTGGTCAATGTAACCTTGGACACCCCCAAAAAATTGCTGTGCTCTATTTGGTTGTTGGCAAACTAAGAGAGCTTCAGGGATGTCGCAGACCGGTTTGATTTGTCAAAAGGAACCCTTCATTATATTTTTTCGGACATTTGCAAGGTCCTTTGTACACTGAGAAATGAATACATTCAATGGCCCAGAGAGGATGAGTTTGCAAACCTGGCAAATGGCTTTCAGAAGAAAACTGGCTTCCCTGGAGTCATTGGAGCAATCAATGGCACACACATTCCCATCCCAGCACCCACACTCCATAGAAACAGTTATATAAACAGGAAAGGACATGCAAGTATTCAACTCCAAGCAGTGTGTACATCACAGATAATGTTCCTGGATGTGTACACTGGTTGGCCGGGATCTGTGCACGATGCTAGGGTGTTTTTCGAAACTGCCATCTCCAGGATGTAATGAGAAGTGACTACCACCTGCTTGGAGACTCCACATACCCACTCAGCACATCTCTCATTACACCATACAGAGATAATGGGCACTTATCCCAAAGGCAAAAAAAAAAAAAAAACAATTAACACACTCCACAGCTCACAGAGTTGTGATTGAAAGGGCATTTGGTCTTCTAAAGGGGAAATGGAGACAACTGAAGTACTTGTTAATGGAAGACCTTAAAAATTTCCAGTGGTTTTCACAGCTGCTGTTCTACACAATTTTCTCCTGAGGGAGGAAGACCACCAAATGGAGGATTGTGAAGAGGTGGATGGCAACAATGACAATGATTGTCAAGCAAGACACCCTGAAAATACTTCAGGTCAAATAAAAAGGGATGAACTTACTTTATTACAACTAATAACTAATCTTAAGTTTTCAGATGTTTTTGTTTCATAACAGAATGGAAATAACATATTGAATAAAAAGCCACAAAGGTGAGGTGATCAAGATTGCATGTATTTCTTCCTTCAGCACATATACTGTACATCATACCATTAAACAAACAAAATAGAAGCTAACCATCAGCAGAATGTTTCAAAAAGAGAAAACACAACTTGCCATTTCTTTGTCAAAGCAGAAACAAATTATTTTAAGATGTCATTACATTCTCTTGCCACTTCCACTGCTTGCTTTTGCAGGGCCGTGAGTTCTGACATCTGCCTCCTCTGATCAGTGTCATAGTGCTCAAACCACTCGGGTGCTTCAGACTTGCGCCTTCTCTTTTTGCCATATTCTGCTGATGGCTTAGGATGTGAGGATGATGGTTGTGAAGATGATGGTCCTGGGCCATATGGATCTGATGAAAATCCTGAGTGGAAAGAAAGGTTAAACTTGGTGGCCTCAAAATGGTAATGATCAAGGCAGCAAACATCACTTTCCTTCGACAAATACATTTTGCGGTTCTCGCATGGACACATGTCTGCATCTACATTTAAAAAAAAAAAAAAAAATGTTGCAGCCTAAACTTAAACTTTATGTGATTCAATTACATACACATTTTCCATCCATTTAGATTACATAGTTTTAATATAAACAAATAAATTAAACTTAAAGTGATTCAAATGGATCAGTCTTAAGTGAATGAAACAGGTAAAGTTTATGTAATATTTCCCAGTGTTAAACAAACCCTGTTCAGTGTTCATGTGTTTCCACACTACAGAGTGTTCAAGTAGCATTGACACAGTGTTGGAGTTAAGGAGATCATTATGTCATGATTGACCAATAATGATGAACACCTGCTGTTTACAAGCAGAATCACAGAAGGAAAGAGAAACACAAGAATCAGCCACAGCCAAAGATAAAATGAACTTAAATAAATGAAGACATTAAATCTCTGATTAAACAACTCCACAAACAACATTACAGTTTGACTTGATTTCTGTCATATACACTACCGTTCAAAAGTTTGGGGTCAGTACATTTTTATTGTTTCTTTTTTTTTTTTTTTTTTAAGAAATTAATACTTTTATTCACCAAGGATGTATTAAGTTAATAATTAAAAGTTTATTAAAAGTTAATAATAAATAATTTACATTGTTATAAAATATTTATATTTTGAATAAAAACTGTACTTTTTAAACTTGTTATTCATGAAAGAATCCTGAAAAAAAAAATTACAGGTTCCAAAACATATTTGGCAGCATAACTGTTGATATTATCCAACATTGATCATTCTAATAATAAATCTGCATATTAGAATGATTTCTGAAGGATCATGTGACACTTAAGACTGGAGTAACAGCTGATAAAATTTCAGCTTTTCATCACAGGAATAAATTCTATTTTAAAGTATGTTAAAATAAAAAACATTATTTTATATTGTAAAAACATTTTGCAATATTACTGTTTTTTTTTTTTTCTATATTTTTAATCAAATAAATGCAGCCTTGATGAGCATAAGAGACTACTTTAAAGACTATTACAAGTCTTACTGACCCCAAACTTTTGAACGGTAGTGTATCTACAAAAATTCTTCGAGAACATCTAAACAGAGGTTTAGATGTTTTACTAAAAAAAAAAAAACGTTTCGTGTCGATCAGGGTTTACTTTAGTTGGACTCTTGACCTTTGACTTTTTCTCGTATTAGATTTTTTTATTTGGCTGCTTTAATTGAGTGTGTGAAGCGCATAGTAAAACAACAGTCAAGAAAAGAAATCTGAAGTGTTCTTGATTAATTATTGTTGATGGTGTAATCATCATCTAGTAGCTTGATGCACCGATCTCACTCAGTGGTTAATATATTAGTTTTTTTTTTTTTTTTTTTTTTTTTTAATTAAAAAATATATATATATATATATTTGTAAATAATTACCAGCTAATAATTACATTGCTGTTGTAAATACCATGAAACTAACAGACAAACCACTGAGTGAGGACAGTGTACCAGGCCACTGGATGATGATTACAGCATCAATAATAATTAACCAACAACATTTAATAAGACTTTTTTTCTTGGCTTTTTTGCTATAACAAATGTGTTCTACAAACACAATTATAGCAGCCAAAAAAAAAAAAAAAAATCTTATATTAAAAAAAGTCAAGGGTCAAGAACCCAACTAAAGTAAACCCTACTAGCCATGATGGTGAGGTCAAATAAAACTTTTTTTTTTTTTTTTTTTTTTTTTTAAATAAAACATCTAAACCTCTGTTTCGATGTTCTCAAAGAAATGTTGTAGACATATGACAGAAATCAAGTTAAACTGTAATGTTGTTTGATGAGTTGTTTAATCAGAGATTTAATGTCTTCATTTATTTAAGTTCATTTTATGATTCTTGTGTTTCTCTTTCCTTAGGTGATTCTGCTTGTAAACAGCAGGTGTTCATCATTATTGGTCAATCATGACATAATGATCTCCTTAACTCCAACACTGTGTCAATGATACTTGAACACTCTGTAGTGTGGAAACACATGAACACTGAGCAGGGTTTGTTTAACACTGGGAAATATTACATAAACTTTCACGTAAGACTGATGCATATGAATCACATTAAGTTTAATTTATTTGTTTATATTAAAACTATGTAATCTAAATGGATGGAAAATTTGCATGCACAGCAAAATCCCCAGTGTTAATTTAACACTCTGAGTGTGGACACATATAAACACTGAAGCAGTGTTAAAGTTAACACTGAAGCAGTGTTGAAGGTAATGAGATAATTAGGTGATTAACGAAGTGATGATTGATCATTATTGAAGACACCTGATGTTAATTAGCAGAATCACCAAAGGAGAAAACCAAATTTTTTAAGCAACCATTATAGTGGTCAGTGTTTGCATTAGTTAGGCTCTTGACCCTTAAATTATCAATATTAGATCTTGTTTGGCTGCAATTACTGAATTATAACAGCTAGACAAGCAAAGAGCAAAAGTCAATAAGATGGCACTGACTGTGCTTGACTTAATCATCATGTAGTGACTTGAGTATTTGGCATAGAATTTTCTTACAGATTATAAAAAAAAAAAACTGTGAACAAAAGATCAATCAGTTTTACCATAATCAGACAGATGATGAAAAAAAGTTTATCTAAATTTAGACACACAGACATGAAGAATCAGTGTGAGAATCACAACAACGGTGACCATCAAAAAGCGTGTTGTAGCCAATCAGAACTCATCCATGACTCCCATCATGCATTGCGGCATGAATAAATTATGAGAGTTCAGAGTTGGTCTGTTTATCTGAATATGCCGTTTGTCACCATTGTTGAGATTCATGGGCTGGTTCTTGATGTCTATGTGTGCCTAGGTGAAATACTTTTTTTTTTTTTTTATACAGGTTGTAAAAAAAATCTTTCCAAAATGTATAGGAAGTGCTGGATCTTCTGTGGATTGTCAAGGCTATTACAATAAGCAAAAAAAAAAAAAAAAAAAAAAAAAACTAACTTAGAGATTAGACTCTAGGTGATTTACATCACCTGGTGACTTGAGCTTTTGGCTTGTCTGGCTGTTTCAACTCAAATACAGCAACCAAACAAAATCTAGTATTAAGGATTTAAGGGTCAAGAGCCCAACTAATGCAAACATTGACCACTATAATGGTTGCTTAAAAATTTTGGTTTTCTCCTTTGGTGATTCTGCTTATTAACATCAGGTGTCTTCAATAATGATCAATCATCACTTTGTTAATCACCTAATTATCTCGTTAACTTCAACACTGCTTCAGTGTTAACTTTAACACTGCTTCAGTGTTTATATGTGTCCACACTCAGAGTGTTAAATTAACACTGGGGATTTTGCTGTGTGTAATTGAATTACATAAAGTTTAGGTTTAGGCTGCAACATTTGTTTGAGTGAGTGTGGTCACTATAGGAACTTACTACAGCCTTTGGAACATAGGAAAAACCCTTTGTTGAAATTTGTGTTCTGTATTGATGTTCTGCAAGTGCGTCTCAGAGCAACAGTGCAATGATTTATTTCTGAATTATTCTGTTTTTGATTGAATCATTGGAGTCACAATTTAGTGAACTATCCATAAAGACAGTCTAAGTCAGAGGTCTACAAACTTTTTACAATGAAGGGACAAAAATCAAACTTGACTGAGGTCCATGGGCAGACAATAGAAGTTGCACTACGACAAACTGTTATATTAAATGTAGTCCCACTTTTTAGGTGGTCTTAACTACAATGTACTTACATCACAAAATATGTACAGTGTACTTGCTGTGTTCATACTGTATTGCAAAACACTGTTGCTGATATTGAGGTGAGATACGGGTAAGGTTAGGGGCAGGTTTGGTGGTATGGGTAGGTTTAAGGGTGGGTTGAGGTAAAAAGGATGGATCAACAGTTTAATTACAAATAATTACAGAAATTAATTACAGATGTAATTCCATGCAGGTTTTTTTTTTTTATTATTATTATTATAAGTACAATGTAAAAATATGTATACAGTAAGTGCATTGTATCAAAAGATTAATTTATATGTAAGTACATAGTAGTTAAGGCCACCTAATATACACTGGGACAGATACAATTTTATGTTCAAATTTTAATACTACAATGAATAATTTGTAAAAATGCAAATATGCAAGTAAATTGGTATTTCACTTTGCAGAACATTTACTGATTAAAATAAAAAGTCAAAATAACACACAAACAAACAAACGAAAATAAATAATCATATTGAATGAAATGAAGCATAATTAATTAAAAAAACAAATACCATTTTTAAATGGCTACAAAAAAAAAAAAAAAAAAAAAATTCTTTAACGGCATGTCTTTCTCTTGGTCACATCTTAAAATTCAACACCGCACATATGCACCATTGCAGAAATTCTCCAAAGTTCTTGTACTATATAGGACTGCTGCAGATTATCTCAACATGTCGTTTGCATGCCAACCAGGGGTGTGTTTCCCATACAATGATGCAACTCGCTGATTAACCTCCATAGTACGATGCATTGTTGTAGACTTACTACAGGCAAGATTTTGCAAATACCTTCCTTTCTGTATGTACAGTACAAAGAAGTCATACTGTATTTCACCAAAGGTTTTTTTTTTTTTTTTTAAACTCGTTCCTATTGGCCATGCTGACTTACTACGGGTGACATTTTGCCAACATCTCCCTTTCGAAAAGTACAGTATACAATCATTGTTGAAAAGCAAAAGTGTCTAAAAGTACAGTATACAATGATTCTTGAAAAGCAAAAGTGTTTTTCACATTCCAAAGGTTGTACTATGTCAACTCCTTTGTTACTGCACAAACACTTTTGGTTATTTACAGTTATTGATTTTTAAAAATGATCATAAACTCTAATTTTATAAAGGGAGGTACTGGAAAAATCTCACTTGTACTAAGTCACTTTGGCCACAAGGAACATATCACAACTTTTGGAGCATGGGAAAAACCCTTTCTTGAAAAACAGCACTGTATGTACAGTAAGGGAGCTACTGACAAAATATCACCTGTATAAGTCAGTCTGGTCACTACGAACTTACTACAGCCTTTGGAGCATGGGAAAACCCCCTTGGTGAAAAACAGTACTGTATTTATATAGAGTACTGTATTTATATACAGTACAGTACTGACTATTTTCACGCATTACAATGTAATTATTAACTGACAATTACATTTTTAACTGACTCTGGCTGTTTTTGCCTGTTGCTGCTTACATACACTTTTTAGAGGCACCCTTACTTTTCAGGCGCAGAGAGAAAGATATTCAGAGGAGATTCATCGAAAATTTGAGAGCAGATCCGTGTATGTTTCTTGATGAAATTAGTTGTAGCTGTTTGTCAAACATGTCAATAATAATAAATATCTTGAATTAACATTTTTGCATCCACTGTTTAAAAGATATTTTAAAACAAAGTCCGAACGTGCGAATATGAAACTTAAGCCTTATGTCTTAAGCACTGTCATTTACAGTCATACAGATCAGCGCAGGACATCATTCGAAATGAAAAAAAAAAAAAAAAGAAAAGAAAAAAGTCGAGAGTTCGAAAGACGAAAGATCAAGCAAAATTCTTATTTGTTTTTCTGAAAATAAATAAATAAATAAATAAGTAAGTAAATAAATGAATAAAATAAAATAAAAAACGAAAAAGGAGCCGTTTTCTCATGTTTCTTCTTTCAATATTAAATAAAAAAAAAACAAAAAACGAATGGACGAATGATACACGGATTTTGTCTGATGCTTTTTAACCTGAGACCGTTTCGCCCGATGCCTAATTGTACCTGACCTCGTTTTTCCTGAGACCTGAAGCCTTTTAGTCTGAGGCATGACGGCTTTTCATTGTATGACTGAGGTCTGAGGATGTCCTAAAATGTACACCGTACACCTGTCGGTAAGTGCGGAGTAAAAGTGAAACCGGAAGCAGTCGTATCAGATGAGACGCCATCAGGAATCAGAAAAGCCCTTCACATTCCACGGTAAGTTCGTTATAACGTTTCATAGCTGTGAATACGGATCATTTGCGTCTAAACAGACCTTATCACAGACATGTGATTTTTTTTTTTTTTTTTTTTTCGTTACTCTTGTGATACTTTACCTTAACTATCACTTATAAGATGGCTGAAAATTACAGGTAGGCCTTCGTTTTTCCCTAACAGGAAAACGTTTTATTTTAATTTCTTGTTTGCATTGATTACGATTATCCAAATTTGAACTGACATAAACGCTATGTGAATGTTCTGTTCAGGCATGGTATAGCCTAGTCATCAAATTAATAAAGGGTGCCTCTGAAATTTCCGGGAATTTTCTACTAAGATGCAGGCTTTTATCTAATCACCACCGTAACAATGGTGCGGTAATTGGTTGGTTTTATGTTGGACATTCGTTAGACATTCGATCTTTACTTCAGCATTAATTTTTATGTAATCTTTAATTTTTATAATTAATTATTTTTTTATGTAATCGCAGAATAGTCATGGATCATGCTGTATCTCGTTCAGATCACGTTTAAAAACATAATATCAAAATTAATAATAATATTATTCGATGATGTAACTGTTTTATACTTCTGAAGTGAAAAAGTCCTCACAACGATCCCCACTTGCTCATGTCAAGTTAAGGAGTGTCTCAAAAGTGCAAAGTCCACTTATAACCTTGGTTAAATACGTGCATTTTCCATAATAAAACAGTAATGCCATGATCCTTTTACATGTGTAGTTTATGTTAGCAAGTTGACTGAGTGCAGAAAAGGATTATTTTTTAGATTTTAAATGATTAACGTATCTGTTATGAATATGTAGCCTAAGAAAACTGCATGCCTAATGAACTAAATTTATTTAACGTTGTGGTTGTTTTATCTAAATGGCTCAAATCACCTACAATGTATTTATACATACATGCAGCATTAGATGAAAAAATATATATTTTGTGCATCTATTATACATTTTTAAAATTTTAAATCCTATATAACTTCCTGGTCATGTAACCCGATGATGTCACACCAGTTGTAATATCTTCACACAATCGTGACACACATCATACACAGCTGGGATTTTGGAAATATGATTTTATGTATTTTTAATGAATTTTTCAAATATTAAAATCTATTTAACATCCTGTTAATTTTTTTTTTTAATCATTTGTGTGTGTGTGTGTATATATATATATATATATATATATATAGCAGCACAACTGTTTTCAACATTCATAATAAATCATCACTGAAGACTGGAGTAATGATACTGGAAATTTAGCTTTGCATCACAGGAATAAATTATATTTTAAAGTTTATTAAAATAAAATAAAAAAAAAACATTAGTTTATATTGTAATAACATTTTGTGATATTGCTGTTTGTTTCTGTATTTTTAATCAAATAAATGCAGCTTGATGAGCATTTAAAAACAATTAAAAATCGTATTGATTCCAAATGTTTGATTGGCAGTGAATGTCTGCACAATAATATTAACAATCCAGGGTCTTTCAGTCTTTCAGTCCAGTTGAAGTGTCAAGTCCTTCAACAAAGCCCCTGTTTTTTTTTTTGTTTTTTTGGTTTGGTTTGGTTTGGTTTTGTTTTGTTTTTTGCTTTTAAGTTTGTAGAGAACACAATATATTCACTCAAAACAATGTTTTGTTCTAAGTTTAAACTTTATGCAATTCAATTACATACAATTTTCCCATCCATTTAAATTACATAGATTTAATATAATCATATTAATAAACATAATGTGATTCATATGCATCAGGCATACGTGAATGAAACAGGTCAATGTATGTAATAGTTCCCAGTGTTAAACAAACCCTGCTCAGTGTTCATGTGTTTCCACACTACAGAGTGTTCAAGTATCATTGACACAGTGTTGGAGTTAAGGAGATCATTATGTCATGATTGACCAATAATGATGAACACCTGCTGTTTACAAGCAGAATCACCGAAGGAAAGAGAAACACAAGAACTGACTTCAGCCAGAAGAAATCAACTGAAATAAAACAAGACATTAAATCTCTCAAGATCTGATTAAACAAACAGTTTTACCAGCTTCACTCATTACTAACCAGATTGACTTTATTTCTGTCAGAAATAAAGCTCTTATTGAGAATTAACAGAGGTTGTTTTGTTTCATTTGAAATCACCACCAAGAAGACCAGTGCTTTATTTTACTGGGCTCTTGACCCTTGACATGTTGGTGTTTATAATATGTTGGCTGCCTTAATTGTGAACTTGCAGAAAACACATTCAGTTAAGTTGGTGTGCCAATTAATATAAATAGATAATAATAATTAAAAGTGTATATATATGTAAAGTAAAGTTCAAATTCTAAGTATATGGATGTTGTGTTTTTTCAACAGTACTGTGTAAGTCAAAAAAAAACTGAATAACCCACAAGTCATTGTGTACCCATTAAATTTTCATCCACACCAACAAAAAGACCACAGACAACAAGAATCAGCATATGAATCTCAACAGTGGTGACAGTCAACAAAATGTTGAATGGTGCAATGCATGCTGGGTACCAGTTTAGTGCAAGACTCTCCCATGTATCCCAGCATGCATTGCAGCATGAATATTCAATGTAGCTGAATTGTCTGATTTTATTTTATTCTTACTATTTGTTCTTATGTTTTTGTGTGTGTGTGTGTGTGTGTGACTTTTTAGCAGCTTGTTTTGTGATGATCAGAGATTTTTCTGAATATTTTGTTCATTGTCACCATTGTTGAGAATCATACACTGATTCTTGATGTCAGTGTGTATGTTATACATTTGCACTGTAAAATCTTTAATAAAAATTTAAGTTTGATAATGAAACAATAATGTGATCACCATTTAGGTTAACTTTTTATGCACACAGTTGCATTAATATTACACCAATCACAATTTTTTCACAACCAAAAAAAAACACATAAGAAAATGTGTGAAGAGTTAAGAGCCCAACAAAAGGAAACACTGGTCTCTTTGATGGTGCTCTCAATAGGAGGTTCTCTAGAAGGCTGACAGAAATGAAGTGAGTCTGGTTAATAATGAATGAAGCTGGTAAAGCTGTTTGTTTAATCAGATCTCGAGAGATTTAATGTTTTGTTTTATTTCAGTTGATTTCTTCTGGCTGAAGTCAGTTCTTGTGTTTCTCTTTCCTTCGGTGATTCTGCTTGTAAACACCAGGTGCTCATCATTATTGGTCAATCATGACATAATGATCTCCTTAACTCCAACACGGCTTCAATTCTACTGGAACACTCTGTAGTGTGGAAACACATGAACTAGTGATGGGATTTATGGCTCTTTGAGGGGATCCGGATCTTGGCGATCCGTTCCTTTCAAAGAGCCGTTCAAAAGAACTCTTTTGGCTTCTGGCTCTTTTTAAATATTTAGTCAGTTTTAAGAAGCCAGCTTGGGGGCATCTCAGTTTATCCTGGAAATAATCACTGGGAGGAATGATGAGGTGAGATTTGTAGTCAAATAATTAAAACTTAGATATCACACACCAATATCTGAGTTTGAATTATTCTGAAATATTGATTATTACCTCATTTGTCATGTGTGGACTATATTCCATAGGGTTGCACAACATCCCTCTGCTTAGACAGTGACATCACTATTTTGGATTTACCTTTAGTACAAAGTGTGTGTATGTGTAAAGCTACGTTGACTTATGTTATTCATACAATACTTACTCACAAATAAACATCAAAAACAAAGCCGGCTGCAATGAATTTCTGTGCAAAACAGCTTTTACTACAAACACTTCCACACAAGAACATTGTTATCACACAAGAACATTTTGATAGAAAACAAAAAATATTTAAAGTTTTAAATATATACTGTAGATAAAATTAGAATAAATAAAATGGAAATGTCTACATACAGTCCACTATTACTACTATTACTACTGTAAACTTTGCAAATAGGACATCAGCCCCTTCAAGTCTTAAATGAACAATAACAAAGTGGGCTGCAATGAATGTCTGTGCAAAACAGATTTAGTGAAAAATTTCTATACAAGAACAGTATCACAAAAGAACATTTTGATAGATAACAAAAAATATTTAAAGTATTAGACATATACTGTAGATAAAATTAGAATAAATAAAATGGAAATGTCTACATACAGTCCACTATTACTACTGTAAACTTTGCAAATAGGACATCAGCCCCTTCAAGTCTTAAATGAACAATAACAAAGTGGGCTGCAATGAATGTCTGTGCAAAACAGATTTAGTGAAAAATTTCTATACAAGAACAGTATCACAAAAGAACATTTTGATAGATAACAAAAAATATTTAAAGTATTAGACATATACTGTAGATAAAATTAGAATAAATAAAATGGAAATGTCTACATACAGTCCACTATTACTACTGTAAACTTTGCAAATAGGACATCAGCCCCTTCAAGTCTTAAATGAACAATAACAAAGTGGGCTGCAATGAATGTCTGTGCAAAACAGCTTTTAGTGAAAAATTTCTATACAAGAACAGTATCACAAAAGAACATTTTGATAGATAACAAAAAATATTTAAAGTATTAGACATATACTGTAGATAAAATTAGAATAAATAAAATGGAAATGTCTACATACAGTCCACTATTACTACTATAACTACTGTAAACTTTGCAAATAGCAGATCAGCCCCTTCAAGTTTTAAATGAACACAAAATGCAATGTAAATAAATACAAAGCAGTTCCTTACTTTATGGCTTTTCTTAACTGGAGTAAGCATGTGACGGCAGCGTGCACAAGTCATGGCTCCGCTCCTACCCAGTGACAGAGGCACGCAGGTTTTTTTTCCACTGGAGCACTCACGTGAAGGATGCGTGCACAACTATCATCATGCTGTTAGGCAGTAGCACCCCTGCGCTCCCCCTATAACTGTTCTGTCTCGCGGAGGAGCTAATTTGTGTGCATCTGTGTGAAACACACAGGAAAAAAGAACGACAGAAAGAACGGCTCCCTCCCAGCCGCGACCCGGCTCCCATCGTTCATGTTTATGAGCCGTTCAAAAGAATCGGTTCGTTCGCGAACGTCACAACTCTAACATGAACACTGAGCAGGGTTTGTTTAACACTGGGAACTATTACATACATTTTGCCTGTTTCATTCACATATGACTGATGCATATGAATCACGTTAAGTTTATTAATGTATCTATGTTAAATATATGTAATCTAATTAGATAGAACATGTGTGTGTAATAGCATTATATAGTTTAAATTTAGAACGAAGCATTTTTTGAGTGCAAGTGCATTTTCATTTTGAGTTTGAATCTTAAAAATGAGACTTCAGCATTTAGAAAATTTACATAATGAATATGATATGTAGCTAACAGGGAAATAAGGTTTATGAAATAAATATCACTTTCCTTTTCACAATTATGAAAACCAGAAAAAAAAAAAAAAAAATTATATATGTAAATTTGAAATCAGGACTCACATAACATAACAAAATGTCATTGTATGAGCCATTCCAAAACAAATAAAGATGTTTCAGAACAGTTGGAATATTATTCTTAAGGCTTATAGGAGAGCACTTATCTGCATAAAATCTATGAATCAACTTATGTAACTTTAACTTATCAATGTAACTTTTCTCATGTTGTTAGTTCCCAGCCAACATTTGTATGTGGGGCCCATATGGGTATGAACTGGGCTGAAAAATGGGCCCCATATAGGATTGTCCGCGGGTTCCATAATGGCCCCATGTTAACTGCCCACATGGATTTCATATAGGATTGAACTTGTCACAAAGTGGGACCCAACTGGGCAACATGCACAACACCCATCTTGGTCCCAGCTTTAACCCAGCTAACATTTGATTGTGGGGCCCATGTAGGTTTGACATGGGCTGAAAAATGGGCTCTATATGGGATTGTCCGTGGGTTCCATAATGGCCCCATGCCAATTGCCCATATGGATTCCATATGGGATTGCACTTGCCACTTGGTGGGACCCAACTGGGAAACATGTGCAAGACCCATCTCGGTCCCAGCTTTAACCCAGCTAACATTTACATGTGGGGCCCATGTGGGTTTGAAATGGGCTGAAAAATGGGCTCTGTATGGGATTGTCCGTGGGTTCCATAATGGCCCCATGCCAATTGCCCACATGGGTTTCATGTGGGATCACACTTGCCAACAGGTGGGTCCCAACTGGGCAACATGCGAAAGACCCATCTTGGCCCCATCTTTACTACATGGGCTGAAATATGGGTTTTAAGTGGGTTTGTCCACGGGCTCCATGTTGGCCCCATGCTACATAACCATGTGGGTTTTATGCAGGATTTACCTGGGCTTTAGGTGGGGCCCATCTAGGGAACATATGCAAAACCCATCTGGGTTCCATCTAAATATGGGTTTTACATGGGTTTGTCCACGGGTTCCATGTTGGCCCCATGCAACATACACATGTGGGTTTTATGCAGGATTTACCTGGGCTTTAGGTGGGGCCCATCTAGGGAACATATGCAAAACCCATCTGGGTTCTATCTAAATATGGGTTTTACATGGGTTTGTCCACGGGTTCCATGTTGGCCCCATGCAACATACACATGTGGGTTTTATGCAGGATTTACCTGGGCTTTAGGTGGGGCCCATCTAGGGAACATATGCAAAACCCATCTGGGTTCTATCTAAATATGGGTTTTACATGGGTTTGTCCACGGGTTCCATGTTGGCCCCATGCAATTTACCAATGTGTGTTTTATTTAGGATTTCACTGGGTTTAAGGTGGGGCCCAACTATGAAACACACACAAAACCTACCTAGGTCCCATCTTCAAACTCTATGTGGGAACTACATGGGATAAATTATGGCTTGCAAGTGGGATTAAAAAAAAAGAAGTTTTAAAGTTTTAAAGCATTAGCATACAGCAGTACACGGTGAGATTAAAATCTTTTCAAATTTCAATTTTATTGAAACTACCCATCATATTATGCTATATTCTGATACCTAATTGTTAAAATTATGTAATTGTTAAAGTTAACAAATATTTTGAACTTGTATTTGAACCAGTGTTTACTGAAAGGTTTGAACATTTGCACATAGAAAATGGAGACAGAACCAGCAGCAGCAACTAAACATTTTTCAGTACTGCTTACACTGCAGACAGACATTTGTGCATTCTAGACACCCTCAGTCTTCCTCTGTCTCTTGTCCCAGTAAACCATTTTGAGAGTTCCCTCTCAGATTCTTGCTGGTTGATCTTTGACATCAGTGCAGTATTCTTAAGAGCCTCTGCAAAACAAATATATATACAAATATATTTAAAAATAGGACATTTTAAAATTTGTCAGGAAGATGAGGTATGAAGATGCTGCCCTCCACTACAGTAAGGAAAACAGAGTAAAAGTAAAGGTGCTCGTTTACAGGCTATTCCAATAGACAACTTTTCTACAATGTGTTTAGTAAACGTGAAATATTATGTTACTTACACATTAAAATACTACAAAACAATAACTTTTACTTGGAGCAACTCAAGGGCAAGTAAATGACGACAGATTTTTTGTTTTTGCCAGCTATTCAAAATGATGCACAAAATGAGCTGATGTTGTTGTAATATTATATTAAAGAACATAATAAATGACTGCAATGTCAATCAAAAATTCTCTTTCTACTTATCAACTGTGAAGTGGTGTAGGACAACATTGTCCAAGTGACTGTTTCAGACTCTGATTTGTAGACACCTTGTTTTAAGCATGAGAAAGGGTATTTTTATTGCTTGGTTAGTATAAGCAGCACAACACAAAGCTTTGTGGCTCATCGTCTCGTAATCAGGATTAGAAAAAATAAGATGTTAAGTTTGCTTTTTAAAACAAATGTATGGTTACACCATGTCAACACCAGACGTGAGCAGCGTGGTGTGGCGGAGCATGGCACAGCGTGACTAAATACAACAGAAATCATTATAACCAGTAGCTGTGTTTCCATTACCCTTCAAATTGCGCAAACTAAAATTGCGTATTGAAAATATGCCTAATGGAAACATCTACAGTACTGTGCAAAAGTCTTAGCCCACTAGTATTTTCACCAACAAAAAAATGGTTTTAAGTCAGTTATTTCTATCTTTTGCTGTAGTGTGTCAGTAGGAAATATCAGTTTACATTTCTAAACATTCAGTTTGCCATTAATTGTAATAATCCAGTGAGATTTTTGTTTGCACAAGGAGTCTGACAACAGCCAGTGCTCCACACAGAGATCTGATGTGACCATCATCCAGTCTGTCTGGAATGACATGAAGAAACAGAAAAACTGAGACAGACTAAATCCAGAAGAACATCTCCAAGTTGCTTTAAGAAACCTACATGCAAAGCTACCTGAAAACTTATGCGCAAATGTACCTAGGGCAAAAGCTGTTTTAAACGCAAATATGGTTTACCAAATGTTGATTTAATTTAGGTAATAGAAGTTAATTGATAAAATCTATTTATGGCATTATTTTTGACAGCATCCTCATTTTACAGCATTTTTACACAAGCGCCTAAAACATTTAACAGTACTTTGCATGTAGGTTTCTTAAAGCAACTTGGAGATGTTGTCACAGTTCTTCTGGATTTAGTCTGTCTCAGTTTGTTCTGTTTCTTCATGTCATTCCAGACAGACTGGATGATGGTGAGATCAGATCTCTGTGTGGAGCACTGGCTGTTGGCAGACGCCTTGTGCAAACAAAAATCTCACTGGATTATTACAATTAATGGCAAAATGAATGTTTAGAAATGTAAACTGATATTTCCTACTGACACACTACAAAACTAAAACCATTTTTTTGTTGGTGAAACAATACTGTATTTCGCAAAAAGTCCCATGTATCGATTTTTTTTTTTTTTTTTAAGCTCGCATGAGGTGGTTTTACAGGCAATTTAAAAAGGTATATTTTGCAAAACTGCAATTAAAACAGCTTTTTTGCATTTACAGGCTACCTTGCGTACATAAGTCACATTGATCATTTTTAATGTTCTATAACCTCAAAAAAAAAAAAAAAAAAAAACACCTCATATGTGGCTGCTTATACAAACATTGACTACACAATGCTTGAATAAGGGGCTTTCCTTGCCATTAAAGCTTGGATAACCTTTTATTTACACTGCAAAAGTTTGCGGAACTGATCGCGGCCACTCTAGTCAAAGCTTGTGTTTACACCAGCTCTCCATGCTGCACCTGTTTAGATAGTTGCCTACGTCTCCTACAATTAAAATTAATGGCTAGTGCGGTGGCTGTGACATACGTAAACCTATGAACATCCATCGCCATGACTTATCGTGAGACGGAAAAAAATTACGTTTTAGTCTCATAACACTGGTTAATGAAAACGCTGTAATTTCGCAACATTGTTTTATTGACAACATCACAAAAGTTTTGTGCAAATCCGTGATGGAATTGCACCTAGTGTACTCTCTACACTGGATGCGGCGCGGCACGACACAACAAATCCCCGCTGGCAAACTGATGCCTCGTTTTATTTATGACATACTGACAAAGTTTAAAGGGGTCATCGGGTGCCCATTTTCCACAAATTTATACCTACAAATTTTGCTTAAAATTTCTCAGTGGTAGTGTAAAAAAACCCACCCATTTTACCATGTCAAAATCAGCCCTTTTTAGAGTGAGCCATTCTGTTGCATGTTCCTTTAAACGCTAATGAGCTCTGCCATTCCACCCCTCTCTTCTGTGGGGTGACGATCAGTAATGTTTACTTTAGCCGCATTTAACCGCATAACTTGCTAACTAGCACATTATTAGGAAAAGGCGAATTCCAAAGATGCATAAAAAACTCCCATATACTCACTTCTGCTGTAGGTGAAACTAGATTACAAATGATTCGCGTGAACATAGACGCATTTATGTAGGCTGCCGGGCGCATTTCCTTCAAAAACAAAAGTAACGTTGATCCTCTGCATCTTCAGCAGCTCAGATGTCGGGAGTAAATGATGAGTGCTACTATGTGCATTACTGCATCCAACAACAGAACACCTCAATCGCTCAGTCGGAGACAGTCTTGTCTTCCCCTGCACCAGAGTCGAAACAATAATGGTGGTCGGACTGTTCTCAGCGCTCACTCGGCTCATTTAGGGCGGGTTTAAGATAAAACTGTCATGTCAATCAACTATCGTAGGAGCGGCCTTGGTCGGTGTGACGTCACACCGACAAGACGCTGACAATGACCTTATTTGAAAAAAGGCATATTATCTGGATTACATTGGATTTTTCCCATATTAAGATTAATAAAATACCACTGGGTGAATTTATATCATTATAGGGTGGTTGTGTACACACACTGTCAACACACATTTATGTTCAAACTTGTAAAAAGGAGTTTTGCATCCGATGACCCCTTTAAATGATTTTCAGCGTTCGCTTGGTCACATCTAGTGTAGACAGACTGTCACGCCATGACAACTGTCACCTCTGTTGTAGACACGGTGTTAGTCATATACGAATAAGATTAAGTGGGGTTTGGATCGAGATTATGATCTTTAAATGATTAATCGCGCAGCTCTAATTTCTGATAATGTGTCTCCATCTATTTATGATAATTTGAAGAGAAACATTACACATTTAATTCAGAATCATAACTATACATTGTATTAAAGGTATAGTTCACTCAAAAATGAAAATTCTGTCATCATTTATTCACCTTTATGTTGTTCCAAACGTTGGTAACTTTGGTGACAGTTGGCGGGCCCTAATGATTTCCATAGTATTTTTTTTTTCCTACTATGGAAGTTAATGGCTACTATGAACTGTTTGGTTATCTACATTCTTCAAAAAATCTTTTTTGTCTCCAACAGAAGAAAGAAATTCATACAGGTTTGGAAAAACATAAGGGTGATTAAGGGTAAATGATGCCAGAACTTTCATTTTGGGGTGAACGTTCCCTTTAAGAAAGTTATGTAAAATCAAATTAAGCAAAACCACTACATTTAGTAAAACCAAAACATCTCACATATCACAAAAAGTCAGTGAATTCATACCAGAAGTGAGGATGCAATGTAGCAGATAAAGGAAAATCCTCCTCCAAATTGGCAGTGATCAGCTGGATCCTTGGTGAATCTGTAGTGGGTGGGCCCGACGAGTCCTTAAAAAAAAAAAAACATTTCTTTTTTTTCTTTTTTTTACCATTTCTTTAAACATTCTTAAACAAAACATATTTAAATTGTACTGAAATTTGCCATTATCAGCCATTTTGGCAACATAAACAAATTGTCAGCTTTGAAACTGTTAGTTATGATCGAAACATGAACTTAATGCATAACAATCCCATCAGAAAAATGTAAATCCCCAAAAGAAAGACAAAGAGGATTCACAAAAAAATGGACTCTTCCCATATATATCTTTGCAAGGTAAATACAACTGTATCTTAAAAAAAGCCAATTTGTACACCACAATTACATCTAATATAATAGAATTTTACCTGCAGTTGCATTTATCCTGATATGACACATCTGAAGGCTGTGATGTTCTCCAGTGAATGAAATAAAGGACTGAAGATGATGACAAGACCTATTTCCCTTTCTTTGTGCCACCTCAGAAAAAGAAAGACAACAGGGAAAAAAAGTTACTCAGATTTTCTATCACCAGTGGAGGAAATGTCTTACAAATGTACTTATCATGATTATAATCATAGTTCAGGTCTGGAAACAGTGGTTAAAACTGACTAACATTTTACTGTAGTCTCTGTATTGGGTGTCTGTTTTCCCTGAAAAACGTGTGCTTGATCTAAAAATGTCTTATCATTGTCAATATCTTATCATTAGAAGTTACCAGTATTTGAAGAGGTGAAGTAAAAAAAAAAAAACATTACATTCTCATACAACACTCTCAACTCTCCCATATATTCCAGTGTTTTCGAGTGTAAATTACAGTTTAATCATTCACTTCACTTATTCCAGTGCTCCTTTACTTCTCATGAGTTTGAGTTTTAAACTAAACATTAATACACACAAACACACAGCAACTTCAAACACTAATTTACATTGAAATATGTGCTAATATAGCCAGCGCGCTAATATGCTAATCGCGATTAGCCTCTCCCTTTTTCCTCTCACTCACATTCATTAATTATGGGCACAAATCATAACTTTATGATGGTTTGACTGAAAAATGTTTTGTTACCTGACATCGCCATATGTTTTCGGGATCTCACACATCCAGTCTGCCCCTTCCTCTGTGTTCACATTCCATCTTCTGTTCTCCGCTGACATGTCACAGTTCAAATTAGTTTACAATGAATTTAACAGGCACATAATCAGGAACTGCGCGAGCGAGTAATCTTACGGATCAGTAGCATGTACATCACCAAACTGATTAGTATATTTTCAAACTGCACGAGCAAAAAGGCGCGCGAGGCTGTCATTGGCCAGTTTTGTGAATGACAGTCAGATTAACCAATCTTGATGAAAGCAACCAGGTGAAACAACCAATAGAAATTGTTTCAGAGTGGTAACGGAAAATAAAGTTTTTTTTTTTTTTTAAACAAACGTGTGTGTATTTAGTTTTATTTAATTATTTATTTATTTTTGGCTGTATTATTTGATTAATTGGTCAAACAGTGTTTTCACTGCTCTTTTGAGATTAAAGCTGTATCTATTATAATTATTGTTACTAATGCTAATAATTAAAATTGTACATATACATTTGGATTTTGAAGAGGTGTTTTGATCAAAATATCATAAAATGCTAATAAATAAAATATTAATCATCATAATCATTCAAAAGGCAGATATTTCTTGTTAAAGACATTACATTTTTTCAACATACAGATCTGTTTTTTATTTATTTATTTATTTATTTATTTTAAGATTTAAATTGTTAAAACCAAATTTGAATGATTTAGCATTATACATTATCAATTTGTGTCAATGTTAAAACAGCAGCTGACATTATTTCAATCATATTTCAACTTTGAAGGTCGGTCATGTGCCGACTAGACTGAAAAGAAAAGTCTGTACTGTTGGTCCAAAAAGAAAACTGAACACAAGACACAACAGATTTATGAATAAACCTCTCATTTTAAAATCTTCCTGGTCTACTGACATTTGATAAGACATTTGCTTTAAACATTACAGTGTTTACAATAACTTTTGTTAACTCTACAATACATAAATCCACTTTACTAACTAAATTACTTAGACAGAAATGCCATAGAAATATACAGAGCTACCGCACAAATGGAAGTTTAAAGACAATATTTTAAAGATGGTGATGCACTTCTTTCTCTGGAGAATAAGGTTAATACTGTACCCACATAGATACCACACCCACTGCCCACTCTGCACCTAGTACCTATATGTGTACTACCTAGGGCCCATGCAGTCAGCCTATATGGGACTGATTATGTTTGCTCATGTCTTACCCAGAATGCTTATGTCTTACCCAAGAGGGTGCCCTATTTGGATGACCAGACATGGCACTACCCGGGGACACGTTCAGCACATGATTTCTAAATTGCCTAAAATAACCAGGTGTTGGTTGTTTTCGCTGCGCTGATTGATTATTGTATGACATCAAAGTACCGCCACAACTATAGAGAGCAGAGCAGACGCTCCATCCTTTCGAATGTGTCCCCGGAAAGTGGCACGTTTGGTCACCCTACCACATATTAGTGATGGGAAGTTTGGGTCATTTTACTGACTCTCTCGTTTGATGTCCTTCATCAAAATGAATGAATCTTTACTTTTACCAACCAAATTCCCTGAAAACACCTACCTATGCAATCTTGATCATATTCTAAATGAGGAAATTATTATAATGCACCTAGACATAATTTGTAGGGAACATGAATAATTACTTTACCTTCAGAGTCTTTCATTCATTTGTCACATAACAGACGCAATAAACAGATCATCATCACAAATGACCCATCACTACCCCATATGTATTTCCCCATTCACAACCCATACAGTGATTACCCATGTGGGTACTACCTTGAGCCCATGTAGCAAACCTTTAAAGGACTGATTGTGTATGCCCAATGTCTGACCCATATAGTTTGGCAAGAGGGCCCTACACGTCTTTCCCTGCTCAGAACCCATACAAAGATTACCTATGTGGGTACTACCTTGGGCCCATGTAGGCAGCCTATATGAGACTGATTGTGTTTACCCATGTTCTACCCATATGGTTTGACCAAGAGGGCTTCATATGTGTTTCCCCATTCAGAACCCATATAGCGGTAGCCTTTGTGGGTACTACCTCAGGCCAGTGTAGGCAGCCTATATGGGACTGATTGTGTTTGCCCATATTTTACCCATATGGTTTGACCAAGAGGGCCCCGTATGTGTTTCCCCATTTAGTACCCATACAGAGGTAGCTTATGTGGGTACTATCTTGGGCCCATGTAGGCAGCCTATATGGGACTGATTGTGTTTGCCCATATTTTACCCATATGGTTTGACCAAGAGGGCCCCATATGTGTTTCCCCATTCAGAACCCAGAGAGAGGTAGCTTATGTGGGTACTACCTTGGGCCAGTGTAGGCAGCCTATATGAGACTGATTGTGTTTGCCCATGTTTTACCCATATGGTTTGACCAAGAGGGCCCCATATGTGTTTAAGCATTCAGAACCCAGAGAGAGGTAGCTTATGTGGGTACTACCTTGGGCCCATGTAGGCAGCCTATATGGGACTGATTGTGTTTGCCCATGTTTTACCCATATGGTTTGACCAAGAGGGCCCCATATGTGTTTCCCCATTCAGAACCCATACAGAGGTAGCTTATGTGGGTACTACCTTGGGCCCATGTAGGCAGCCTATATGGGACTGATTGTGTTTGCCCATGTTTTACCCATATGGTTTGACCAAGAGGGCCCCATATGTGTTTCCCCATTCAGAACCCAGAGAGAGGTAGCTTATGTGGGTACTACCTTGGGCCAGTGTAGGCAGCCTATATGGGACTGATTGTGTTTGCCCATGTTTTACCCATATGGTTTGACCAAGAGGGCCCCATATGTGTTTCCCCATTCAGAACCCATACAGAGGTAGCTTATGTGGGTACTACCTTGGGCCCATGTAGGCAGCCTATATGGGACTGATTGTGTTTGCCCATGTTTTACCCATATGGTTTGACCAAGAGGGCCCCATATGTGTTTCCCCATTTAGAACCCAGAGAGAGGTAGCTTATGTGGGTACTACCTTGGGCCAGTGTAGGCAGCCTATATGAGACTGATTGTGTTTGCCCATGTTTTACCCATATGGTTTGACCAAGAGGGCCCCATATGTGTTTCCCCATTCAGAACCCATACAGAGGTAGCTTATGTGGGTACTACCTTGGGCCCATGTAGGCAGCCTATATGGGACTGATTGTGTTTGCCCATGTTTTACCCATATGGTTTGACCAAGAGGGCCCCATATGTGTTTCCCCATTCAGAACCCAGAGAGAGGTAGCTTATGTGGGTACTACCTTGGGCCAGTGTAGGCAGCCTATATGAGACTGATTGTGTTTGCCCATGTTTTACCCATATGGTTTGACCAAGAGGGCCCCATATGTGTTTCCCCATTCAGAACCCATACAGAGGTAGCTTATGTGGGTACTACCTTGGGCCCATGTAGGCAGCCTATATGGGACTGATTGTGTTTGCCCATGTTTTACCCATATGGTTTGACCAAGAGGGCCCCATATGTGTTTCCCCATTCAGAACCCAGAGAGAGGTAGCTTATGTGGGTACTACCTTGGGCCAGTGTAGGCAGCCTATATGAGACTGATTGTGTTTGCCCATGTTTTACCCATATGGTTTGACCAAGAGGGCCCCATATGTGTTTCCCCATTCTGAACTCATATAGAGGATGCCTTTGTGGGTACCGCCTTGGGCCCATGTAGGCAGCCTATATGGGACTGATTGTGTCTGCTCATATTTGACCCATATGGTTTGACCAAGAGGGCCCCATATGTGTTTCCCCATTCTGAGCCCATATAGAGGTAGCCTTTGTGGGTACCGCCTTGGGCCAGTGCAGGCAGCCTATATGGGATTAATTGTGTTTGCCCATGTCTAACCCATTTGTTAAACCCATATGGGCCCCATTTGTGCTGCCCATTTCGAGCCCAAGCACTCATTTACCATTTGTGACCCAACTAGGTCCCACATAGGGAGCCCATCTGTTTTTGCCCATGTGGGACCTACTTAGCTGACCCAAGTGGGCCCCAGATAAGATGCCCATTTTGGGACCATGCCCACTTGGTACCCATGAAGACCCAGCAGAAACCATGTGGGGCCCACATACACATGTTGGCTGGGTTATCAGATATTTGCGAGGTAATGACCAAACTTTATTTAAAAGGATTCTAGTTGAAGATTACATAAGGCACAGAAACAGACTCCTCCTGAAACAAAACTCTAATTTTCTCATTGCTTTTTGATTTAGATGATGAAAGTCACTGTTTACCTTTATAAATATTTTACATAGATCCAATGAGTGACAGAGATTGAAGGGAAAAAAAAGACCTCTTAAAAGCATGAGAACTGCATGTGGCACTGCTTCAGCAACAATCGCAAACTCTTTTGGACTAACAGGAATTTCATGCTTATCTAAGAACTCCATTCTGAAAGATTGAGATGCAAAAATACCATAAAAATACCATAAAGAAAAGAGATTTGTGTTTGCACAGTACATTCTTTTTATTCCAGATTAGATATGAGGTGTAAAATTGTGTTTAAAAATTAGGTTCCAAGCTAATAACATTTGCATATGTAAAAAGGGACAAATATGATATGCACTGTAAAAAAAAAAAAATATATATATATATATATGTAATTTTATGGAAAATAACTGTGATTTTTTCCGGTTGTTTTCTTTTATTTTGAATTGCAGTCAAAACTCTGTAAAATTATCTCTAAATTAAAAACTTGGCTATTATTTGAAGTTTTATGGCATTAATGACAAATTACAGTAATTCACATTTTTTATACCGAAAAACTGCTGTATTTTTATACAGTATGTTTTCTGTTTTCTTAAATTACAAACAAATGTATGTAAAATTACAAAACAAATCTGTAATTAATACAATAACAAATCCGTTAGATGATAAAACGGTCAAATGACTGGCAGTAAAGTAAAATCTCCTTATTTAAATAAACTGACAAACACTGTTATTTTACAGCTATTTCCTGAATTTAATGATCAAGCACCTTGACTGTAAAACAAAAGGCAAAAAAACGGTCAAATGACTGGCAGCACAGGGTGCCAAACAAAAACCTTAAAATTAAAGTCAAATGTCTTTCTATAAATAAGCTGACAACACTGTTAATTTACAGGCATTTCCTAAATTATTACAAACAAACACCTTCACTGTAAAATTAACTCAACTAATTAATTAATTACTTAAGCTCACATGACTGACAGCAACAGAACATGAAACACTAACAGATCTGTCTAGATCTCAGCATCTTCACTTAATACCAACCAGACTGACTTTATTTCTTTCATTCTAAGCTTCTTATTGAGAATTAACAGAGGTTTAGATGTTGATGTTTTTATTGAAAATAATAACGTTTGAAGTCACCGTTGCGGAGAAAAACATTTGCTTTTTTTGGGCTCTTGACCCTTGACTTTACAACTTCAGTTTTTCTTTGTTTGTTGTAACTGTGTTTTTAAGACACATTTATTTTAGCAAAATTTCTGGTGAGATCAAGCTGACTGTTCATTGATGATAATTTTATCATTACAGTAGTCTGATATATTAGCCAGGTTTTGACATGTTATGGATATTTTAGCTGGATATGACAGCATATTTTTTTTTTGCAGTAGTCTTCAGATGTGATGAAATTATTTATTTTTTTGTTATATATTTTTATGTGTTTTGAATGGTGACTTTTTGACGCACACAAACATCAAGAATCAGCACATGAATCTCAACAATGGTGACAATCAACAAAAAGCTTGTTTTGTGATGATCAGGGCTAATATGAATAGTTTGTCGATTGTCACCATTGTTGAGATTCATATGCAGATTCTTAATGTCTGTAACTCTACATATATTCAGCTAAATAATTATCTCTAAAAAGCATACAAACTTTCAAAGTAATAGTATTATTAATTTATTTGAACTAAATTTGCATTAAACTAATAGTACAAAAAGAAATATCTTTTAACATGCTCAGATGCTAAACTCCAGATGAAATCAGTGAAACAAGCCACTACATGATGACAAGATCATAGTTTGTGACCAGCTTTGTCTGGTCAGAATATTTCTTGCTGATTTGTCTGTAAGAAACGTGCTTTAGAAACACACAGTTACAGCAATATGTGTATGTAAAAGTAGTAATTAAAAAAAAAGCTACTAAGAATATCAAGGGTCAAGAGCCCAACTAAAGCAAATGCTTATCTCCACAACGGTGACTTCAAACTTTATTCATTTCAATTAAACATCAACATCTAAACCTCAGTTAATTCTTAGTAAGAAGTTTTGTATGAAAGAAACAAAGTCAGACTGGTTTGTATTAAGTGAAGATGCTGAGATCTAGACAGATCTGTTAGTGTTTCATGTTCTTTTGGGATTTAAAGCGTTTCTGTTGTCTGAGTTTTGTGGGTTACCATTGTGTTGAAGAGTAGAGTGTGTGCTTTATGCTGCATTCACGCCATATCGTAATTACTGTAATTTTGAGATGATGATGTGTGATGTTCTACTTGGAGCTGTTCATGTCCTCGGATTCGGAATTATGTTTTTCTATGGCAACACAATCAACGCCTAAACAGAATCTACATTGGTCAGGTGATTGTAGAAGACTCCCAATTCACAAGTTGTAATTACGATTTCTGCGAGGACGTGAATGCTCTTTACAAGTCAGAATCTCGTAATTACGAAAATTCTGATATGGTATGAATGCACCTATAGTCCATGAGAAAACAACCAAATATTGATGTTATGCTGTATGTTGTTTTATTTGAAGGCTGTAATTGTGGAGTTGCTGATGCAGTGATCGTTAGTGGTTAATTACAAAAAAAACTTTAATTTCACAGAGAATGACTCATGATGATAATCCAGACAATACCTGTAAAGTGATGATTGTAAAAAAGAAAATAAATTAGGATATTTGACTTTAATTTTACAGTTTTTGTTTGGAAGCTGCTTCTGCCAGTCATTGATCGTTTTTAAAAAAAAAAGGTCTTTAACCATTATTTCCATTAATGGTAAGTGTTTGGCACCCTGTGCTGCCGTGCATTTCACTGTTTTTTTACATGTAATTTTTTTACAGTGTGGGTTTTCATCTGGCTTTAATTACACATTAATAAAAAACTTAAACCACCTAGTTTGGAGAAAAATAAAAAAATAATAACATTGGGGATCAGATTTGATATAGATGACAGCTTATTTATACAGTTCTTTATCCAATTTATTATTATTGTAAAGGCATAATGTATGTCAGGATTGTGTGAAGATAATACAGCAGGTGTGACATTTTTGGCATGACTAGGTAGTTAAATCGATTTTAATATTTGAAAAATTCACATGAAATATACAAAATCATATTTCCAAAATCCAAGTCATGTATGATGTGTCATGATTGTGTGAAGATATTACAACTGGTGTGACATCTTTGGGTCACATGACCAGGAAGTTAAATAGATTTGAATATTTCAAAAATTCATTAAAAATACACAAAATCATCTTTTCAAAATCTAAGTGGTGTATGATGTGTTAGATGTGTTACAGAATATATTACAGATGCCATAACAACACCTGTTAAAGTCAACTACCAGTTAAAAGAAAATATTGAAATACAATCTAATAATAAAGCAAAAATTAATTGTTAATATCCCATTCACAGCTTAAAATTGTGTATTAATGTTTTTCCACTTAATTCACATCTCTGCATATTATTTGCATGATGCTTTGCATGTTTTTGAATCTTGGAATGCATATCTTTTTTTATCATCTTAATGCACTTTTGAGACAGTCCCTTAATTTGCTCTGCGAATGTCTGACAAATGTCCAACATAAAACCAACTTTACCCCACTAAGCCCGGGGGCCTACACTAGGGAAGGCCTAGCTGCAAGTAAATTATATTTCTCGAATAATTATTTGTATATGTTGGAGTTTGCAGTGTGACAACGTTATTCTATAATGTTCTCACACTCAAAGGACTCGCAATTGCATTTTCGGTGACACATTGCTGTGTGAAAAGATCGAGACCGGACAACTAGTTTTCTGTAACGTCATACGCTGCGAATTCATTAACATACAAAAACATGGATATCATAGACATGGAGCTATAGGTATAGCTCTGGCCTGTGCATCCCTGCCTCTGCTAAATTATTTTTATAAAAACATCCCATGAAACCGCTCCTATGTCCCTATTAAAATCAAAAGATTTGTGATCCGATTGGAGCGCTTCGAAACAGTGAATCAATTTGCGACACAGAGGTTTACTGGTTCGGATTTTCAAGAAGCTCCATTGAAAGGAGGTCTGGATGCTTTATTTTGAGGATGCAAATAAGACCTTTAAGATTAATTGGCTTAAGAGATGTTTGATCACCTGTAGCTCTCTTTGGAACCATATTCCTCATAGTCTTTTTAATAAAATTGGTGGCTTGAAATTTCTGTTAACATGTGATTGTAATATTTCTAAAATCCCCCTCAAATTATCCAAATTTCATCAGTAAGCTCTTCTCACTTGGAAAATTTTTACTCTCACAACTTCTCTCCTCACACCTCCCTCATTTGGAATAATGGTAACATAACTGCTTCAGATAAATCATTATTTTTTAACAAACTAGTTCAACAGAGACATTAATCATTTATAAAAATGTTTGACAATTTTGGGAACATTTTAACTTATGAACAATTCATGTCTATTTACAGTTTCCCTGTACAGTTTAAGGAATTTAACTTAGTTGTTAAATCTATTCCAGTAGCTCTTCGTCATCTTGTCAAAAGTCATATTTGTTAAAATTCTCTATTTGTGACAAACCCAAAATTAATTTTAGAAGGTGTTGAGCTCACTGAGGGAAAAAATGCAATAATAAATAAATGATACAAGCTTGGTTAAATCCTTTTTAAATACTGTGTTCATAATAAAATAAAAGAAATACATTTCAAAATTCTACATACCATTTAACCTTCTAAATCCTTAATGTCAAGATTTACTGATATTGATGATGTATGCTGTTTTTGTAATAGTGAGAAAGAGATGCTGACTCACTTATTTTTTGACTGTAAAGTTGTAAACAACTTTATAATTTAATGAATATTAATTATTGCTTTACTTTAAAGGGTGTTATCTTGTACTATGAAAACAAAAGCAATCTAGAATTTGGAATTTATTGTTAACCTTTTTTTATTAGCAAAATGTAATATACATAAACAAAAATATCTTAATTCATCTCCCATGTTAAATTTGTTTTGTCCTGATTTGGACTTATATTTCTTCAATAAGACTGTTAAAAAAAAAAAAAAAAAAAAAAGTCTGTGATATGTTTAAAATACTATGATACAATCTTCAATCCCCTTGGTACTTATAATATCCTTATTTGTTAAAATTGAATGTATGCTATGCTTTTTTTTTTTCCTTTTTTTCTTTTTTTTTTTTTCTCTGCTTCTGGTTTATGTTTTAATATTCATAAATGTGAACTTTTATCTGTAAAAGATTCTACTGATGTTAAAATTTGTAACATCCCACTTAAATCTGAAGTCAAATATCCAGGTATAACTATATGTAAAGATCAGAAAAAGAGATCAAAGCTTAATTTTCTTTCTGTCTGACGTAAATGAAACTCTGGGTTACAGTGTGATCTGTCAATAACAGGTGGATTTCTGTGGAAATTTGTAGAACACTGGACAAAATTATAGTTGACTTTGTTTGGAATTCTAAAACCAACTTAATTTAAAAAAAAAGCATTATGCTAGTTGATCGGGCTGTGGGGGGTTTTGACTAATAATTAGTGTCAAGTTATTCATTTTTAAACAGCCCCACATCTTGTTGGAATTTTATTCCAAATCTTATATTTAATTCAGCTGGAGGTTTACATTTTTTTTGTTGTGCTGCAACTTTGACATCTCTAAAATACTTTCACGTTTATTTTGTTTTCATAAACAGGTTTTAATAAGTTGGTCACTTATATATAGTTATAACTTTTCTCCACATAGTTATTTTACTTGGAATAATATAAATATTAGATATAAAAACGTTTTTATAATTGGTTTAATAAAAATATATTTTTAGTTAGCTTAGTTTAGTTTAGTCAGCTTTTAGGTGATTGTGGTGTCCTTTTCACTTCTGAACAATTTATGCAAGAATTTTCTTTTTCAATCTCCCCAAGAGAATATGCCATTGTTTTTGGTGCAGTTCCAGATTGTATTATACCTTTAGTCAAATCTGGCCCTAAAGGTTCTTTAGTCTCTCCAATGTTTGATAGCACTAACTTATTTGTTAACCAAAGTCTTCTCAATACAATGTCGAACAAAGATTTCTTTACCTGCTTGTGTAAGCTTTTGGAATAACATATTTAGTGATATGGAATGGGAAGAGTTTTGGCTTCTTTGGCAAATTTTTTTCTTATCTAATAGATAAGAAGAATCTCAAGTTGTTTAAGTCTCTGTTACTCACACATTTGCATTGTGTCATTACTGTTGGATCCAATATAGCTGGAATAACATTGTCTTTTAGTTTCAATCTTTCTGAAAATTCTGTGTCGAATTGTGCCTTGTTTGTAAATGAATCCGCTGTAAAATAAAGTGAACACAGAACTGAGTTCACCTCTCTAATAAACACTAAATGTGTGAATCGGTGGGCGGGGCTAAACAGGCAGTGATGTAGAAGCAGGTGTTGATCTTCTTTTGTAGAGGTGGTGTTTAGCCACATTGTGACGTAATAGAGTTATACATCCCACAAGCTGCTGTTTTGGCTTCAATATAAGCTGTTTTTAGACTAACGAGAAAGTGTTGAGTTCTGAAACTTACAGGGTGTTTTTTTGTAGTACAGTGACCTCCTATTTGTCAAAAGATCAATAGAATTTTGGTTTCTCAGTTCATGCCCTATTTAAATGGCTATTATTCAATTAATTAAACGCAAAATAAAAATGCATTTAGCAATCACCAAATAGCCCACATTTAGGCTTAGATCAAATATCTGATCTGCTGATGATGAATAATGCATGTTTTGTGTAATTTATAGTGTTTAACATACATTTTGGCCAGGAAAGTTTTAGCAGCATTTTCTTTTCATATTACCTCTGTATAATGCCTGTAATAACGTAATGCATACTTTATGTAGCGACTATAATTCTGCTGTTTTCTCACCACCACCTTCTGGCAAGGAGTGAATTTGCGTTTTTACTTGTAATTCGAATTTTACACAGAGCAGTGTTGTAAAATGTTTAATTTTTTTTTAATTTTTAAATTTTTAAATTTCTAATAATCCTGAAAAAGTTTAATTTACAGTTTATCCAAATTCACTGTATAATGCATATTCTCTGACTCCACATACAGGTCTGAAATCAAGTCTCATCTTGCAGGAAAAGAAGCAGAAAAGCCTATAAAATGAGTGTCTATGAGGAGAGAGAGGAAGAGAAACCTGCCTGTGAAATGAGTGTGTATGAGGAGAAAGAGCAGGACGCTCCTGTAGACACTCAGAGAGCAGCATCTCCAGGATTCAGCTGTGTGTCTATGAAGAGTAACAACTCCATGTTTCAGCAGCCTAAACTCAGTAATGATCCTGCTGTGACCTCTTTCCCTGTGTGAGTATCATCTAGTTCATCTCAACTAGAGTATCACTGCAGTCTTCTGTAGTGAAACTTGGATATAAAATCGTTAAAATGGTGGTCTTTTAAGGTCATTGCACACGGAGTCCGAAATTTTCTTATGCTTTTTTTTTTTTGTATTCGTCATCCTTTCCTATCAAAATGCTTGACACAGAAAGTCAAACCTGATCAGAACTTTTTTTTATGATGGACGAAAGTTTTGGAGGCAGTGTGTAACGTGCAAAAATTGCGTGATGAAATATTACACAGACAAGCTTTTCTTATCTTTGGAATAATGTTCCAAGACGCAGTACGAGCATTACTGATTTCATGTTGGTGTGCAAAGACCTTCACTCTGAAAATGAGACACTGGTAAATGTATGAAAAAAGGAAGGAAGACAGTCTTGCTGCTCACCCACTAAAGCTTTAAATCTGTCTGTACTGTGTCCCATTGAAGAGACTTTAATAGCCAGCTGAAGGTAACAGGTTTATGCAAATAACCAAGGCAGAGTTGATTCAGATATTTCTAGAGCTGTTTTGATTTGTCATGTGATTTTACATTCATCTTAATAATAAAAGATTAGTTAAATGCCTGCTGACAAACATCCAGAAGACTTTTTTTCTGCTCTGAATAGAATTCTTTAGAAGAGCGAAAACAACAACTAAAAATTTACATACACCAGTAGCATTTAGAAGTTTTGTAATCCAGCTAACAACTGATGAACAGTATGTATTTCCAAATTTAAAACAATGACTTTAATCCTAGTCTTAAAACCTATAATATCTGTTTAGAGGCATTTGAGCAGTTCTGTCTGCCATCATTAATGGTATGATGCTCAAAACAAACCACTCCAAGCTTGTCTTACCCAAGACCCAGTGCACGCAATATCAGGTTCATTATCGGAGGCGATACGTCTCTGATAATGAACGCAATATTGCGTACCTTGTCAGTGAACCACGACTCTGTGTAGTAAATGCTACTCCATCTGACAGCACGTGGAGATTTACGACTAATCACAGAACCGGCAATACTGAGGAGACATGCATGGTAATCACATCCGATTATTTGCACAGCCCCAGAACCCGACCAGTATCCTAGGCACTTGTTGAAGTTTTGGACCCGAACTCGCTCGGGTCTCGGATCTAAGTGGACCTATGAAGACCTCTACATTAGAATAATATTGTGGTGTTTAGTGTTGCAGAATAGTGGTTCTCGACCATGATCCTGTAGCCCCTAAATGTACGGTGGGGGGCTTCAGGAACATGGTCTGATAAAGAGAGCATAATGATATATTAACATTGTAACCAAAATTATAAATGAAACATAGATAAAACAATGAATTTCAGTGAATTGTATATATGTGATGCGATCTGGGAAAACATAAATTAAATTAAATTATTATTCTACATCTTGTCTGTCATCTCTGAAAATATCTTGGCGAAATTCGTTTGTTTAATGCAGAAAAATAGAGATTTATTGCAGCAAGCAGAAATGACTGTGTCTTTCTCTCATCTTAAAAATGCACTGCAGAGATGCTTTCTCTTAACACCACAACAACAGTTAATCTATCAAAATAAACTACGTAACATATTTAATAAAGGTCTGTCAATACACATTTTCTGCCAGTTCTGTATAAAATACGGCACACAAAGTTTTTTTAAAATATTTTTTAATTTTTATATTGTGAGATGCGCAACAAGGCAGTCTGAAGTACTGCAGCTGCTCACGTAAACAAACTTACTCATCTCAATCTGCTCAATCTTGGTGATGTCAGTGCCCTAAACGATGTTATAATGGACCATTTCACATCCAGAGATGAAGGATCGGATGATGAAGTTACTAAAGAGGAGGAGTCTGGTGACGATCTCTTTTATGCACAGTGCGCACTTCGCTTTTCTGATACACACTTAAACTACAAAGGCTGCATTATTCGTGCTAACTAAACATGCAAGGGGTGATCAAAGGTTCGGAGATTATACACATGATAAACAACATTAGTCTGTTTGTGTAATGATGCAGTATAACACTCCTGGCTTGACAGACAGCTCTCATTAAATCTATGAATTGAGAGTGAAAGCTGTCTCTCTTTGAACCCTTTTTTCTAAAATTCCATTCTTGAAAATCATAGCTATCAGCCAACTTAAGATAGCCATAACTTTTGTTACATTCAAGCTATGGACAAAATAAAAAATGCCCTTTGGAAAGGGCTTGAACCCAGCTTTCATATGGTATCAAAACCTAAAAAAGGTACAATTTCACCATGTGTTGGGTTTTCCTAGATCGCATCACATATAGTATCCATACCCATTCTTTTTTTTTTTTTTTTTTTTTTCACATAAGATAAACTGCTTTAAATGGCACCTAATATTCCCTTTTTTACAAGATGTAATACAAGTCTTGCGTGTCCCCAATTTGTGTCTGTGAAGTTTCAGCTCAAAATACCCCAAGAATCATTTATTATATAATTTTGAAAATGCCTATTTTGAGTGGAAACAGAAACAGGCTGTTCTCTTTAAATGCAAATGAGCTGCTGCTCCCCGCACCTTTTTCCAAAATAGAGCTGTGCCATTACAGCTCCTAACTGCTAAAAAACATCTGTCTGGTTTTGAGTATCATGTCTAATGTGCTGAAAACATGAGTTTTGAAAGCTACACACATCCAAAGCACACAGACAGAAAGCGGCTGTCACAGCATGTGCATACTAAACAAAGTTCTCATTCATAGGTTAATTGAGTTTATTGTGGGTTAATTGAGTTTATTGTGCTTTGGCTGCCTCTGATACATTTGCTTGGTATTGGTAGTGGGCTCTATAACACTTTTAATTGTCAAGAAGTTACTTCTCTTTAAAAGTTTTGGTTCAACATACCTGTTGATCAAAAATTCCCTTAAACTTACACAAGAAGACGCAACATTTTATCACTTTGGTAAGAATCTTTTTTTTTTTTTTTTTTAAATATAATTTTGACATTGAGTGATCAAGTAGACCCATGCTTTTGAAGTAAAGAGTAAAAGAGTAAACTTGTTAAGTTCCATAGAGGGTGTACTCTTTTATGCTGTGCACTGTATACACTACATTGCTATTATCAGAGTAGTATTAGTCTACTGACTACTGACCTACATAATTAGCACTCTGATAAACTGAAAATGACCTTTATGTTGTTCTCAGTGGGTCAACGTAACGTAAATGCTGTTTTTGATTTGTAATTGGTTGAAGTGTGTATTTTATTAAAGCAATATTGTGAATAAAACATTTGTTTTCTTTTTATATAACTATATTTTTTTACCAAATTTTGACCAAATTTTTGTTTTCCATTAAACAGTGCATTCTGGGTATTATTTGTCATTTTCGAAAAAGTAGCCTGCTGCTATGTATCGTGAATTAACAGCGTTCAAAAACGACACTCAGAGGCTGTTTAAAATCAAACTCTACACCCTCATTCACTATTCCCTACATGAGTTTACTAATATAGTCCACCTTACAGAGAGAATGAAAACTAATGAGTGACTTCAGACACTGATGAACAGCTGCTGTTAATGAGCAGAATCACTGATTGAAAGAGAAACACAAGAACTATATAACTGACTTCAGCCACAGCCTTAATGAAATCAACTGAAAATTTAAACAACTCAACACACAGCTTTACCAACTTCACGCATTTCTAACCAGACTGATTTTATTTCTGTCAGATGTCTATAGAAGATCTTATTGAGAATGAACAGATGTTTAGATGATGATGTTTTATTGTTTTGTTTGACGATACCATTGTGGAGATCAGTGTTTGCTTTAATTGGGCTCCTGATTCTTGATATTTAAACATAGATATTTTTGTTTTAACTGGGTTTTTATAATGCATTAGTTATAGTAATGCTGGTCAGTTGATGTCAGCTATGTCTAGATTTTTTGGTAATGCAGCAACCAGAAAATAAAGATTTGATAGTTAAAATTTAGAACTGTTGTAGCATGTATACTCAAATGGAGACATGAAGAATCAGCACATGAATCTCAACAATGGTGACAATTGAAAGCTTCATGCTGCAATGCATGCTGGGTATCAGCACACTACAAAACCTCACCCATGACTTGATCTCACCATTTTTGAGATTCATACGGTGATTCTTAATGTGTGTATCTAAATTTCACGAAAGTTTTTTTTTTTTTTTTAAATGAGTGGTGTTTTCACAGTTTGCATAACTGCATGCTCAGTCTTTTTTTAAATCTGGCATCATTATTCAATAAAAGAAAAGACACTGGATAGAACCCGTGTTATTACCAAACCATAAACAGTGCTAGATTTACTTTGCTTTTCATTTTTGTTTTGTCATAACAAGCATGTTGCAAACACACATAATTACAACAACTAAAGAAAAATTAACTTTAAAATGTCAAGGTTCAAGAGCCCAACTAAAGTAAACACTGATCTCCACCGTGGTAGTGAAAGAGAAAAAAAAAAACATCTAAACCTCTGCAACTCTCTTCTGTAAACGTCTGACAGAAATAAAGTCAGTGTGGTAATAAGTGAAGCTGGTAATGCTGTTTTAGGAGTTTAATCAGAACTTAAGAGATTTAATGTCTTCTTTTATTTCAGGTGATTTCATCTAAGTCTGTGGCTGAAGTCAGTTTTTGTTTTTCTTTCATTCAGCGATTTTGTTTGTTAACAGCTGGTGTTCATCACTAATGCTCAATCAGAACATGATCAATCATATAATTATCTCAAACACTCTGTAGTGTTGACATTACAAGTGTTCATTTAAAACTGAGGATTTTGCTGTGGGTTTTAAAGGGTTAAAGATGTACGATGGAAAGAAAAACAGCATGAAATGTAATTTAACAGTAATAAACTGTAATTAATTCACGGCAACACATTGTAGAAAAACAGTAACAGGCTGGCAACCAGAGCTGCCAGTAGATTACCGTTAATTCAAGAAAAAAAAACAGTAATATACTGTAAAACATAACAGTCAGATTTACCAAGCAAATCAAGTTATTTTCACTAAAATATTAGTGAATGTTCACAGAAAAACAATTATGCAAAGTCATTAACTGGTAAGGAGAGTAAATATTTTATTGTGCCTAACTGATGTGTTTTTGTACAAGAGAGATCTGTTAGTTTAATTTAGTTTTGTGGGTCACCATTGTGCTGGAGAGTAGAGCTTGTGCTTCAGGCAATGATGAGCCACAAACACTGATGTTTTGCTGCTTTATTTAAAGACAGTAATTGTGGAATTGCTGATATAATGACAATCTCTTTACTAAGCACTTTATTACACAAATTTGTGCTATTGTTAGTTAATGATAATCTATAAAGATTTGAGTAAAAGTCGATTGCTTCTTTATTACGCTTTAAGTGTTTGCAGGTTTTAATATTAAGAAATATTTCTTCTTAGTGGACTCAGATTAAATAAGTTCACTGTTCTAACACCATATAAACAATAGTTTTTTTAAAACTCAAATGGTTTGAAGCAATCGGTTTCCAAAATAATTACCACATGGTATAATAACGGTAACATACTGTAAAAATGAAGAGCTGTAAATTAACCGTAGAGAGCTATAAAGTAACAGTATAATGCTGGCAACCACAGCTGCCATTAGATTACCGTTATTTTACAGTGCAACTTTATTTTACAGTGAATTTTCTCTATGTCCCCATACAGGTCTGAAACCAAGTCTCTTGTTTTGCAGGAAAAGAATCAGAAAAGCCTGTGAAATGAGTGAGGAGGAGGATCCTGTTGACACTCGGAGAGCAGCATCTCCAGGATTCAGCTGTGTATCTACGAAGAGCAACAACTCCATGTTTCAGCCCCCTAAATTCAGTGATGGACCTGCTGTGACCTCTGACCCTGTGTGAGTATCATGAAGTTGCTCAACTATCTGTTGTAGTGAAAATGTATTAAAACAGTGAGACAATTCTGTGAAAAGGCCATGGGCCATTAGCTTAAACTTAGTCTCCATGTTAAGACCGTGTCTTAAGAACTAGTTTGTTAGTTGGGGAGTTTCATGAGACTGGGCTCTCAAATCAGTACATAATAATAAAGGTGTTTTATGCGGTGGTCAGATAGTGATTCTGAATGGATCCATATAGTAGTACAGTCAGGACTTGTGCTTATTTGTATTGAAAATGTTTATTTAATTCCTGATTGATTTATTGATTGTGGCACTATACATACATTAATTTTCATAATTCACAAAGTAACAGTCAGGTAGGCTGCAGTCAGGACAGAACTTGTGCTTATTTGTATTGAAAATGTTATTTAATGATTGATTGACTGTGATATTCATTGTGAATTATGCAAATTCAAAAGTATTATTTATTTATTCATTTATTTAATTTTGGGGGTGAATACCAGCACTTCTTTTTTTTTTTTTTTTTTCCCCCACTTCAAGCACTAGTGTTAGGAAGAAATACTTTGGTGGACACGTGGCTTAAAGGAACACTCCACTTTTTTTTTTTTTTTTTAAATAGGCTCATTTTCCGACTCCCATAGAGTTATACAGATGTGTTTTACCATTTTTGAATCCATTCAGCTGATCGCCGGGTCTGGTGGTAGCACTTTTAGCATAGCTTAGCATAGATCATTGAATCCGATTAGATCATTAGCATCTCACTATAAAATAACTAAAGAGTTTCGATATTTTTCCTATTTAAAACTTTACTCTTCTCTGGTTGCATCGTGTACTAAGACTGGCGGAAAATGAAAAGTTGCAATTTTATAGGCCGATATGGCTAGGAACTATACTCTCATTCCGGCGTAATAATCAAGGAATTTTGTACCATGGGTGCAGCAGGCGCAATGATAATACGCAGCCATCAACTCTGCCGGCCGCAACTCTGCATCTACACAAACTTAGTGCTGAACACTTTCAGGCGCTTCGTAATATCATTACAATGATGTAAAATGATCCGAACTTCCCATCACTAATGAAAATATATGCTGAACTGTTGTACTGACAATCCTCTATGGACACCATGCCAATTGAATTGCCATTGGCTAGTAATTATTTTTTGTTTACTCGTTTATATGTATGTGTATATATATATATATATATATATATATATATATATATGTATGTGTGTAGAGGGTTGGTGTGCAGTGTCAGCCTGGTCTCATTGTTTGTTTATACGTAGATATTTATAAGTAACGTTTGGATACACAAAACATACATTTTTGTACATTTTTATGGATGCGAAAACGTACAATTTAGACATATTTCAACGTTTAAAAAGTACAAATCGCTACATAATTTTAGTAAAAAAAAAGTAAAATATTTGCATATCTTTTATTTAATTCGTATCAATGCCTTTTTGTCATTTTATTAAGCAATTTAGATTTTTAGCCCTCTTAACCTACCCCCAAACCTAAACCTACCCATTTTATAGCAAATATAAAAAGATATAAAATGTAACTGACCAAAATATGCAGGGAAATTACCATTTTAGTAACAATACAGCATTAAAATATTTTTATAGTCATTAATCCCACTCCTACCTCTAAACCTAATATTAATCATAACTCTCTCTGTACAAAAACATGGCAGACAGAAAAGTGCAATCACATTCATTTATTTATTGCAAAAACATACAGTACCAAAAGTAATCCAAATGACGATGCGTTGCAGCCGTAGTCCTCTCTGGCAGAATACAGTAGGTTTGTTTGAGGTGCAGAGCAAAATTTAAATAGTTATTTGGTGAAAATATCATCCAAATTATTATCCTGATCCACTCCGTGAAGAAGGCACCCGCGCATCTTTTAAACACTTCCCACCAGAAACACGGCATGCTGTAATCTGTGACGAATGCAGGCGAGAGCCAATGAGCGTACGATTTTCCTGCCGTAAAACCTGTCGTTTCTTGATGCGGCAGTATTTGAATTTGTAAAATGCACTTCAGCGCGGGTTTATTTGCTGTTGCTACTGGACTCACTGCTTGGATAGAGATGAAGATCGCCAGATAAATCTTGATTTTGGGTCTGTTCCTCGCAATCGTATGGATTCTGAAGATCTGGATTATAGCGCACAAATAAAATTGTTTCATTTTGTAATTATGATGCATGTTCAGTGTATTTTATGGTTCTATTTTTAGTCACAGCATGTCGGAGAAAGCGTCTTTTGTGTCCCACCACAGCAAACTAATTAAATATTACATGGATGGTTAAAACGATTGCAGAAATGTTATTTATGTTAAGGGTTTAAAGTGTAGTCTTGTTTAACGTTATGTATACCTGTAATCACACAGAACAGAATGAAATGTTATAATTTCATATTAAATAAACTATTAAACTATTTAAAAGTGCAACTGAAAACATAAGGCCATTGGTATGACAACCAAAAACAACAATAATGAAATGAATGCAGCGATTTCAGTATTCATATGGATTAGTTTTTAGCTGTCCTCAATACGTCAGTTTTGTACGTTTAAATGCTAAAAATACGTAAGTATTTGTACGTTTAGATGCTGAAAATACGTTAGTATTGTACGTTTTACCGCCTGTAAAAACATAAGTAAGTTTTGTGGAACCACATTTTACGTAAAATACATGCGAATTATCATGAGATCACGTTGGCAATGTAGAGGGTTGTAGAGGGTTGACAGAAGAAAAAAAAAAAGTCACCTACGACTTGGATAGCTTTAAAGGAGTCCACTTCCAGAACAAAAGTTTACAGATAATTTACTCACCCCCTTGTCATCTAAGATGTTTGTGTCTTTCTTTCTTCAGTAGTAAAAAAATAGTTTTTTGAGGAAAACATTTCAGCATTTTTCTCCATATAATGGACTGATATGGTGCCCTGATTTTGAACTTCCAAAACGTAGTTTAAATGCAGCTTCAAACGATCCCAAATGCAGTTGTAAACAATCCCAGCCAAAAAAGAAGGGTCTTGTGAAACAATCAGTTATTTTCATTTAAGAAATACAATTTAAATACTTTTTAATCTCAAACGCGCATCTTGCCTTGCTCTACCTGATCTCTATGTATTCTGGCTCAAGACAGTTAGGGTATGCCGTCTCAAGATCCTTTGCCGATCCCACCCCACTCTCTCCACCCAATACTTTCCTGCCTACTCTCTACTGTCCTATCTAATAAAAAAGCCATAAAAGCCCCCCAAAAAATATAATTAAAAAAAAAAAAAAAGCAGTTAGGGTATGTCAAAAAACTCCCATCGTATTTTCTCCCTAAATTTTAAAAAATGATATCAAAATCATCCTACATCGCTGCAGACGTTCAAACCAAGTGTTTGCAAAGTGAACATGTAAAGAAGATCAAGCACTCTTAACAAGAAAGGTAAAACAGCGAAATAGGGCGATTTTGAAGTTGGGGGAGAACATGAGATGGGAGTTTTTCGACAAACCGTAACTGTCATCGACCGGAAAAAAGTTCAGTCAGAGTAAGACAAATGAGCCTTTGACATTAAAAGTATAAAAATTTTATTATTTTTATAAAATAACCGATCGCTTCACTAGATAAGACCCTTCTTCCTCAGCTGGGATCGTTTAAAGCTGCATTTAATCTGCATTTTGGAAGTTCAATCTGGGGGCACCATATCAGTCCATTATATGGAGAAAAATGCTGAAATGTTTTCTTTAAAAAAAAAAAACATTATTTCTTTACAACTCAAGAAAGAAAGACTTGAACATGGATGACAAGGGGGTGAGTACATTATCTGTAAATTTTTGTTCTGGAAGTGGACTTCTCCTTTAAGTCAAGCAAATTTTCACATTTGAACGAACCACTACATGACCAGTGAAATTAAAGCTAAAAACAACAATGGACAAGTATTTAGAAATTGGTGCAAAAATACTTTATCAATCCTAAAAAAAAATAAAAATGGGTTTTCTTATTGAAGTATCACCTTCAAGCAACTTAAAAGGCTCATAAACTAAGAAATAAATTGTTCCTTGTTCTTTTGACATGTAAGAGGTCATGGTACTATAAAAATATCCGGTAAGTTTCCATAGGCAGGAGGTCTGGCAGGCATAATTTCTGTGTCCGTGGTAGGCTCAGATTCTGGATCTGTGGCGTACGAGTGTCAGTCAAGTCCTCTACCTCACCAGCAACATTTTCATTTGTGATTGAAGCATGGTAAAAATGCCGGTTTTCTATTCTAAGAGTATGTTCTAGTTTTAGTGTTGAGAAGCATTAATTAATGGAGAAGATGGATCAACTTCAAAGAAGAAATATAAAATATTTTCTTAATCTTTTTCTCAGTCTCATTGGTAAGAAGAGAAAGAGAGCAGAATCTCCAGTATCTAGCTGTGTGTCCATAAAGAGTTACAAATCCATTGGCATAACCCCTGTTCTCAGTGTTGGGCCGGCTGTTACCTCTGACTCTATGTGAGTATATCTATCTGTCTATCTATCTATCTATCTATCTATCTATCTGTCTGTCTGTCTGTCTGTCTATACAGTATAGGCATCGAAGTTCTTTAGCTAGAAAGAATAATAAACCATGTTATTGTTTCTTAATTAAGTACAGAAAATTGTTTTGTAAAAAGAATACATTTTAAAGAAGGATATTTAAATAGATTTTTGAAAAAGTATTTATGTTTGTTTTTGTCTCTCTGTTCATCTTAAAGTCTCTTTAGAGGTGGGAAAGCTGATGAGATCAGATATGTGTCCTGTCAGAACTGCACATCCTCCAACTGTCAATGCCACATCAGTTATCACGACAGAAGAGCAGCCCTGCAGCTCGATTCTCACCAACCAGTGCATGATGATCTGCAGAGAGTCAAAGACCAGCACAAAACCAGCATGAAGAGCAAGTATGAGAGCTTATTTGAGGGAATCAAACTACAAGAGAATCAAACCCTCCTGAACAGGATTTACACACAGCTGTACATCATAGAGGGAGAGAGTGAAGGAGTGAATGAAGAACATGAGGTGCTACAGATGGAGAAAAGATACAAGACACTCCAAGACACTCCAGTCAACTGCAATGACATCTTTAAGCCTGTATCTGAACCAGGATATGAGGAGAAAGAGAAAATTAAGACTGTTCTTACTAAAGGCATCGCTGGGATTGGAAAAACCGTCTCTGTGCAGAAGTTCATTCTGGACTGGGCTGAGGAAAAAGTCAATCAGGATGTAGATTTCATGTTTGTGCTTCCATTTCGAGAACTGAACTTGATTAAAGATCATCAGTACAGTCTTCACAAACTTCTGATTGATTTTTATCCTGAACTTCAAGATCTGGACTCAAAAATTTATGATGAATGTAAAATTGTGTTCATCTTTGATGGTCTGGATGAAAGCAGAATTTCGCTGATGTTTTCAGACAATGAGAAAGTTTCTGATGTGACTGAGATTTCATCAGTGGGTGTGTTGATGTCAAACCTCATGAAAGGAGATCTGCTTCCCTCTGCTCTCATCTGGATCACCACCAGACCAGCAGCAGCCAATCAGATCCCCTCTAAATACATCAACCGTGTGACAGATATTCAGGGATTCAATGATCTTCAGAAGGAGGAATATTTCAGGAAGAGAATCAGTGGTGAGCATCAAGCCAGCAGAATCATCTCACACATCAGAAGAGCAAGAAGCCTCCACATCATGTGTCACATACCTGTCTTCTGCTGGATCTCAGCCACTGTGCTTCAAAACCTCCTGAAACAAGATCTCAGTGCAGAAATCCCTCAAACTCTGACTGAAATGTACATCTACTTCCTGCTCATTCAGAAACGTATGAGAAACCAGAAGTATGAAGAGAGAGATCCAGAGAAACTCCTGCAGTCCAACAGAGATGTGATTCTGAAACTTTCTGAACTGGCTTTCAATCAGCTGATGAAGGGCAATGTGATGTTCTATGAGGAGGACCTGAGGGAGAGCGGCATAGACATCACTGATGCCTCAGTGTATTCTGGGATTTGTACTGAGATCTTTAGGGAGGAATCTGTGATTTATCAGAGGACAGTTTACAGCTTTGTACATCTGAGCTTTCAGGAGTTTTTTGCGGCACTGTATGTGTTTTACTGCTATTTACACAAGAACAGTGAAGTTATGAAAATGTTCCTGACAGGAAAGTCCAGAACTCAGTGTGAAAAAGTTTCTCTGGATGTGTTTCTGAAGGGAGCAGTGAATAAAGCCTTGAAGAGTAAAAATGGACACCTGGATCTTTTCATTCGATTTCTTCATGGCATCTTACTGGAGTCCAATCAGAGACTCTTACAGGATGTACTGATACACACAGAGAACAACCCAATGAGCATAAAGAAAATAATCACAAACATTAAACAGGGTCAAAAAAACAATGTCAGGCCTGAGAGATGGATGAATCTTTCACACTGCTTGATTGAGATGAAGGATAACTCTGTTGTTAAGGAAATGCAGGCATTTTTAAAATCTGAAACAAAAAGAAAAAATCTTTCTCTTGCACAATGTTCAACTTTGGCAAACATGATCCTGATGTCAGAGGAGGTGCTGGATGAATTTGATCTTACACAGTACAATGCCCAATTAAAAGACGGTAGATGGAGACTGTTACCTGCTGTGAAGAACTGCAGAAAAGCAATGTAAGTGTGAAAATATGAACATAATTTGACATAGGTTAATGGAGTTGATGAGTATTATCTGGGTTTGTGTTCACAAGCATAAATATAAATTATTGCAGAAGAGTGTTTGTTTCATTCTCTTCCAAATCATTTTTATTTTGTATTAAATATTTATGCTTTATAAACCTTACCAATGAATATACTAAGAATAATGAAGCTTGTAGTAAAAATGTAGTAACTAGTCCAATCCTAAGGCAGCTGTTAAAATTTGCATGAAATGAAAGTTGCAATAGTCTTCTCTATTGTGAAATACATTTGAGTGAGATGGCCTCTTGTAAACATATCATCAGTGAAGAGAAGACATGTCGCTTTAAAAGAGAGGAAGTTATTTTGACCAAATATAAGAGCACATGAATTAAAAAAAAAAAAAAAAAAAAAAATGATAACAGCAACAATAATAACAATATACATGGATAAATAGTCTAAAATAAATACTGTGGTATTCCATAAAATAAGAAGTCAATATGAATATATATATATAGTTTCAAGTTTAAAGTAGCCACAATATGGTCCCACAATTTTTCTTCTTTCATGTGCCCTCTTAATAGCTAATTGAGAATATTTAATGTTCCCTCCCCCTCGTACTAACAGCAGATGGAGATCATGCATGGGTACTCTCCTTCTATTCCTGCAGTTTCCAGATGTGCAATTCTGAGTTTTCTGATAAATTTGAGCCTCTGAATTTGTGGAAACTAATTTGTAAAGTGCTTTAAACCACTCAACTTAACTCACTGAAGAATGGGACCCAGACAACACAACTTAATAGAGAGCCACAAAAGACAAGGAATCTAGATATCATCACACAAACACACTGAGGCACATTGGCACAGTCTGCTTAAAATATCTGCAAAAAAATGCTACTAAATATATTGTAGAAACTTTAATTTTCTGTGAAGCTGCTTTGCATTGATTTGTGTTGTGAAAAGCGCTATGCAAATAAACTTGAATTAAGTTGAATTGAAAATTATATAAGATGTATTGAGGCGCAAGGAAATCTTACAGTCTTGCAATCTGTTGGGGACAGCAGCTCATCAACATGGTTTTCAACCAGAGTTTTCTGTTTTCAGATTGGTAGGCTGTAATCTTACTGTTCAGCACCATGAAATTGTGACTTCAGCTCTACAGTTATCAAACTCACCCCTGAGAGAGCTGGACCTGAGTAACAATGACCTGCGGGATTCAGGAGTGGAGCTACTCTCTACTGGACTGAAGAGCCCAAACTGTCATCTCAACGTACTAAGGTTTGACTTCCACATGTATATGTGTGTGTGGGTGTGTATGTGTACACTTAATGGCCACTGTATTATGTACACCTTGCTAGTACCGGGTTGGACCTTCTTTTGCCTTCAGAACTGCCTTAATTCTCCATGAGAAAGATTAAACAAGGTGCATAAAAACATTCCTCTGAGATTTTGGTCTTTATTATTATTATTTTTTTTAAATGGGCCTTTTAGAAATGTCTTCTGAAAAGTTCTGAACAGTTGACCATGTTATGGAATTAATCCCAAAAAAGTTCTTAAGAAAGGTTTGTGGTGTTTCTTAAAGTTACACAGATTTTTCAGACTTTTAAACACATTTACCTATCTTGTTCATTTCGTCAACGAAGACGACAACAAAAACTATTTGTTAACGAACATTTTTTTTTTTTTCTGTGACGAAGATGTTGACAAGCTAAAACGAATTCCTGATGATAAAAAGTATGATGAAACTTATGCTGCCTCACAAGATGAGATGGGACTAGAATGTTATTGGAGGACTACCGGACATTGAAAACACATCCTATAGGGTAACTGTCCTCTTTCAAAATGTGCGTCTCTGTAATTAGATTGCAACTGGATAAGGGGCGTTTGCATGTGTAGTCTCAGCATGGCAGCCATAATGGAAAGATAGGCTACCAAAACGAGTGTTCAGATGCACACACAGTAGTCCAAATGCGATTATCTCATGTAAATTATGTAAATTATGGCTTAAGTGAAAGTAAACAGGTGGGTAAAAACTGAATGTGTCAGTATTACATGTATGCCTTCAGTCTTAAAGGGACAGCATTCTTAATTAAATCTGTTAACCAAAAGATGTTAAATAAATGTATAGGCTACATGTTAATTAAACTTACAGTATCTGAAAAATGAGTTTAATTTGTATCTCTAACGTATCTTATTGTGCCTCTTTTTCAAAAATGTTATATATATATATATATATATATGTATGTGTGTGTGTGTGTGTGTGTGTGTATATATATATATATATATATATATATATATATATATATATATATTAGAGATGCACCGATGTCTCTGCCAACAATCGGTATCAGCCGATAAAAGCAATTTATTTCACTATCAGCCATCTAAATCAGCCGGTGATCAGGACCGATAGTATCTTGTCAATCAAAAGGCAGACTGCAACTCATACTGTGAGTGAAGAAAATCTCTGGGCTGTCAAGATAAACTTGACTCTCCTGTATGCATGTAGCGCGCATTGAATCTAATCATCACAAAGAACTCTGTGCTTTCTTACTTCTGATTAGAAACGTCTCAGCTTTTAAATCCTGTACATTCTATCATGAAAACAACGAATGCCGTTTTGACGGTTTTAAATGTGACGTGACAGACCGTTATTGTACCTCATTTTAAGCAGCAGCACGGAGCGTGAATATTTTCCAGTTAAAAAAAGTTACAGCGCAAAATACACATGATGAATGCACGATATAAGGTATGATGAAAGATATAGTATGGGTTACCAAAATGTGTCATGTCTAATGTAATCGCTCAGTCAGTGTTTCAAACGCGGAAAGATGCCAATAAAACAGATTCTGAACAGTATGTCACTTAATATGATGACATTTACCTCAGCAAAGTTATCTGCTGTTCACAGTTCATTATTTAGCTATAAAACAACACTAAAGAGGAGGTTTTTTTTTTTACTTAATGTATGTATGAACAAATAAAAGAAAAGTTTATGGGACATCACCATAAACGTAGCCTACATTATTTTATTATTATTAACAAAAGTGGTTAACATTTAACCCATTCTTTTTCATCAGTATTATTTGTGATTTGAATTTTGTAAATGGGAGTTCCTCTTTTAAGCCGGGCTTCGGACGCTTTCACTTTCGCTTTGAATTAACGACCATCACTTTTCACAAGAAAAGATAATTGTCTGTTGTGCTTACATCTATTCACTATGTCATTTTGCCACTCTGCTGACACGGCGAGTATAAACCAGACTCTGCTTTCAAATCACTCCCACTGAAAGCGCCTCTCTCACTTCACGTGATCAGAAAAATCTGACTCCTGCTGCACTGTGCGCTTTATGCATGAAACACAGCAGAGGCTTTGGAGCAGAGCAGAACATGCACTGGCACAAATGCAATTACGTTTAAATTTGTACATTCTCAAAAAAAAAAAACTGTTGCAGTCTAGAGCCCTGCAATTGATAGGGTTCCATGTGTAGTTAACAGCATCGGTTAGGCCAGATTTTTTTATTTTTTTTCCTTAAGAAAGTCTAATTATTGGTATCGGCCGATATCATCGTGAATAATCAGCTATCGGTATCGGCAGAGAAATTCAGTATCGGTGCATCCCTAATATATATATATTAGAGATGTAACAATACAGTTAGTCCACGGTTCAATACGTACCTCGGTTTTTAACCACGGTTTTCGGTTTGGTTCGGTTTTGAGATCTTGCCACTTCAGTGTGGGGTTTTTTGCAACAAATTAACAAAATACTCCCATAAACCTCTATACACTGGAAAAGGCGTGGTTTAGTATATGTCTGCTTAATTTTTCTTTTTAGAAAGGTATTATTTTTTTCAATTTTTATGCAAAATTGAATCGGTTTCATTCATACTGGACGCCAGAGGGCGCCCTCGTGCAAAAAAATCCACATATGCATCAAAGAAGTATCACTGATATGTTCGTCCAGCTTCTCTAATATTGATAAAGGTATCGCTATTGCTGTAACTGAATAAAATAACTGAAATAACGTTAAACATTTTGAAGGATGAAATGTAAGGACAATAAACACTCGTCTACAATAATATATGGTTTATCTGTGTTCTTCAAGCCGTCTCGTGTATTTTCATAAGCCAATGCTAATCGACATACATAGAATATGAGTATAGAATTTATTGTCTGCGTCATTCTGTAATGAGAATCCACATCAGATCACATAAGGAAGTTATTTCAAACACTCGACTAATTAAAAACAAGTTAGGCTATGTTCACACTTGCCGTCTTTTTTTCAAACTGCCAGCATCTGTTTTACATTATAATCCTATGGAGTAAACCGTCTTTTCAAAAAAGTCATGAGCGCTTTTTTAAACGCCACCACCGGCGTCTTTTTCTGCAGCTCGGAGCGTCTTTTCAAGTTGAAAAAAGCTTAACTTTTCTGAAAGAAACACCCTACATCAAGCGCAGCCCCTTACTGATCATTTTTGACAGCTGACCAATGACAAGCGAGTAGCCAGAACTGACGTTTCCATAACAACAAGAACAACAAGAAAAAATGGAGACGTGCCGGTTGATAGACTTTCATTTTATTGTTGTTAACCGACATTCTCCTCCCCGTTAACTTCAAAAACCGTCGTGCTGCCCACAAGGCTATTGGAGCCGCGCGTCGGTTTTTGAAGTTAACATGAACGCCGCTGTGCTTCGGGTGTCCCTTTTTCTAGTCTCGGCTCGCAGATCCTTCCCGATCCCGTCCCCACATACAGCAAATTCCGAGAGAAATAAAACAAGGAAGTTATTTAAATGCAAAACCGGAAAAACGCAATTCACAAGCACGTATTGAACCGTGGACGTGGTTCCGAACAGTTCGATATTATATTGAGTATTGTGACATCCCTTATATATATATATATATATATATATATATATATATATATATATATATATATGAATAACTATAACTATTATTCTAATAATAATATAATTCTAACTATAATTCTAATAATTATGTAATAATAAGTAAAAGTACAAGTATAATAATAAGTACTCCTTTTCCATACTGTTAAAGGGATAGTTCACCCAAAAAAGAAAATTGTCATAATTTATTCAAGTTTTCCCAAATTCAAACCTTGATTTAAATTTATCATAAGCTGGTCTAAAGAATTAATGATTATTTTTGGTTGAAGACTAAAATAGCTACCACAATAAATGTTGGTAACTGCAGTTTTACTAAAAGTAATGATTAAAAGTTGACAAAAATCCAATGACTTTTCATCATTACTGTGAACTATGAAAGACTGAAATGACTAAAATGTCTCAAGATAAAGACTCAGACTAAATCAAAAATGCCCGTCAAAATTAACATTGCTATCTATTCACCATGTAGCTATGAGAGAGTGAAACAGTTTCATGAATTTCCTGATAATAAATGTAGGGGTGTCATAAAAATTAGTCTCAGCCAGTGGACTAAAACATACACTCTTTCGGGAATGACTTAAAAATGTGGGATAAAGAAAATATAAAATACATTTCTTTCTTTTTTTTTTTTTTTTTTTTAATTTTTGAGAAAAAAAGCACCTTTTAAAAGAATTAACCCTTAAATGCATGAATGTTTTGCCAATCATTATTCTATATTCAGGTCTTTAGTGACCCAGACCCTATATATCCAGCACAGATGGATCTCTAACTTTTGCAATAGCAAAAAACTCTCTTGATATTTTAAGACCAGTTAACAGAAGAATAAAATAAAGCATATTTAATTACTCATTGAAACTTAGAAGGATTCAATTTACCATTGCCGTCATCTTCACTGTGCTTACACATTGTTTTCAATGACTTCAAAGTCAATATTTTGATTGTTGGCAGCTTATTCACCACATCCATCATCAAATAACAGTGACACTTATATTTTATTGCATACAGTAATTGCTCTGCAGTAAAAGCATTCAGTGATTTTATATATAGTAAGATTACTGACATTTTAAGTGTTATTGTGGGTTTCAGGCCTTGTCTACACTAATACATTTTCATTTAAAAACACATTTTTTTTCTCTCTGGTTTGGCCTTGCGTTCACACTAAGACAGCGTTTTTGTCAAAGAAAACTGAGCTTTTTGAAAAACGCTTTCCAAAGTGGATAACTTTGAAAATGCTGTTCACGCGTTGTAGTGTGAACTGTAAAAACAGAGGCTTTTGGAAAACAATGCATGTTTGGTCATGTGACACATATTGTACCAATAGATATCTTTATATATAGCCATAATGTGCCTGTTATGTGCTATTTACTTTCACACTATTGCTACAGATGTGTTACTTTGCTACAGATGTGTTACTTAAATGCTGGGTGCCACAGCATTGTCTGCCCACGGTGTGTGTGTGTACTTGGATGGGTAAAATGCAGAGCTGGAATTTAAAGCTGTGAACTCTTTCCACATAATCCCCATTTATAAAATGCCTTGATGAGTTCAAAAAAAAAAAAAAAGAAGAAAACAGGAGTGAATCACAAATGAAACAGCTCTGTAACTCCTGCTCCACTGACATTTGCTTATATAGTTGGCAGAACCTATAATAAAAATACATTCTGACACATTAAGTCACTGCTCCTGAAACAGACACTGTGCCTAAACCTGCTCCTAGTTTGAAACACCCATCAGACACTCCCGATACGCAAGAGCGGTGATTCACACCTTTGAATTTCAACCTCTAAAAGACGTAAACATTTATGCTTTAATAAAAATAAATAAATAAATAAAATAAAGTTGAAATACTAATTAAAATTGCATTGGGCTATTGACCCTGCTGACCACAAACTTAACTATGAATTAACTTTCTGTAAAATGCTAACGAACGAGTCTGCACAAAGTGAGAGATCATCTAATCATTCCTTTCACTTCACTTCACTGCACAAAACAAACAAACAAACAAAAAATCAATGGGGTCATGCACCTAATTTTTTTGAGGTTTGTATGTAAGTGCATTTTCATGAGTAGCAGTTAACTCTTCCTTGCCAGTGGGCTAGATTTAATGGTTGTAGTCATCATGTATAATTTAAGAAAAACACTGTAGTTGAAATAATTCTTATTCACAGTAGCAATTTAATGCTTATGACATATGTACCCTTTTTCATATGTACAGTCTTATTTAAAATTAATTCAAGACTGTGAGTCTGTTTACATTTTACTGTATGTGACAATATTAATTAGCATTTTTTTATTTTTACACATTTAACAGGTGTGCTGTATTATTTATATCTTTGAGTCATATTTTATATTATTCTTGTCAAAACATAAAGAAAAGTTGGTTTACTTTGGATTGGAACATTAAAAGTAAATACATTTTTATATGTTAAATGTCCATTTTGTCACATTACTTAATATTTGTCACAAATACAAATGTTTGAAAATTACTTCTAATAAAATGACATGCTTTTTAGCATATCACACGCATACCTGATATGTGTTTATGAACAAAGAAATCAGTGAGCTTTTTTTTTTTTTTTTTTTAATAAACAAAATCCTTCTTTTTAGTTAACACAAGCATGTTGCATTATTTAGCAAGGTTACATACTGGTACCTATTGCAGTCTGTAGCTTTCAAAAAGGAAAATACAGCGGGGAAAATAAGTATTTGACACATCAGCATTTTTATCAGTAAGGGGATTTCTAAGTGGGCTATTGACAAAATTTCCACCAGATGTAGCCATCAAGCCAAATATTGAATTCATACAAAGAAATCAGAACATTTAAGTATACAAGTTGTGTCATAATAAATAAAGTGAAATGACACAGGGAATAAGTATTGAACACACTTTATTTAATACTTTGTAGAAAAGCCTTTGTTGGTGATTACAGCTTCTAGACGCCTCTTGTATGGAGAGACCAGTTGTCTACATTGCTCAGGAGTGATTCTGGCCCATTCTTCCACACAAACGGCCTTTAAATCTTAAAGGTTCTTTGGGCCTCTTTTATGAACTTTGATCTTCAGTTCTCTCCACAGATTTTCTATGGGATTTAGGTCAGGTGATTGACTGGGCCATTCAAGCATCTTGACTTTCTTTCTTTGAAACCACTTCATTGTTTCCTTGGCCTTGTGTTTGGGATCATTGTCTTGCTGAAATGTCCACCCTCTTTTCATTTTCAGCTTTCTGGTAGATGGCAGCAGATTTTTATCCAGAATGTCCTGGTACATTTCTCCATTCATGCTGCCTTCAATAATATGAAGTCTGCCAGTACCCCTTGCTGAAAGGCAGCCCAAACCATGATGCTTCCACCCCCAAACTTAACTGTTGGTATGGTGTTCTTGGGGTGGTGGGCAGTGCCATTTCTTCTCCAAACATGGTGCGTAGAATGACTGCCAAAAAGTTCAATTTTGCTTTCATCTGACCATACTATAGTCTCCCAATAATCCACAGGCTTCTCCAAATGCTGTTTCGCAAACTTTAACCGAGCCTCAACATGCTTTTTGTTCAGCAATGGAGTCTTGCGTGGTCAGCGTGCATGGATGCCATGGCGGTTCAGTGCATTGCTTATAGTTTTCTTTGAAACAACAGTACCTGCTGATGCAAGGTCTTCCTGAAGTTCTGCCCGCGTGGTTCTTGGCTCTTGGAGAACTCTCCTGATTATTCTATGGACTCCTCGGACAGGGATCTTACGTGGAGCACCTGATCGTGGCCGGTTTATGGTAAAGTAATGCTCTTTCCATTTCCGGATAATGGCCCCCATAGTGCTCACAGGAACATTCAGCATTCTGGAATTGCGCCTATAACCATTCCCATCAGAATGCTTTTCAGCGATAAGATTACGAAGATCTTGGGAGAGTTCTTTGCTTTTACCCATCATGAAGTCTTTCCTGTGTGCCTCCTGGGTAATAAGAAGCCTTTATAGGCCATCAATTAGGACTAAAGCAGCTGATATCGATTAGTACTGATAGGGGTCAGGGTTTCTCTCTCAATACTGACAGATTTCAGATGATCTCCTGGTTTTCTATGCCATTTTGCACCTTGTTATCTTCATGTGTTCAATACTTATTCCCTGTGTCATTTCACTTTATTTATTATGACTCAACTTGTATACTTAAATGTTCTAATTTCTTTGTATGAATTCAATATTTGGCTTGATGGCTACATCTGGTGGAAATTTTGTGTCAATAGCCCACTTAGAAAACCCCTTACTGATAAAAATGCTGATGTGTCAAATACTTATTTTCCCTGCTGTATGTAGCTTTGTGTCTAAGTTGTATCTGTAGTGCTAAGATACCATAATGAATGAAAAGCAGTTAAAAAAAATAAAAAAAATAGTTGGGCCACACAGTATACTTAATGTTCTTAATATTAAGTACTTCAAATTCAAAGCAAAACATAACAACAACAAAAAAAAGAATACTTAATATTCTATGCAATTACATTTTAAATGAGTCTATGTAAAAAGATAACTCAAAAAGTTAGTGAACATGAACTCTGGCATCAAAACCTAAAAAAGATAGTTTTTCATAAAGATACAGCAAAAGATAACTCAAAGAGTAAAGTGAACTTTTTTTGTGTGTACTTTGTACTATGCTCTCAAACATCAATTTTTGTCTGTATTTTGTACATAATTAGTTACTTCCTGTTACCCTATTTAGATTGGCTGGCTGTAATCTCACTGATCAGTGCTGTGAAATTGTGGCTTCAGTACTACAGTCATCCACATCCTTCCTGCGAGAGCTGGACCTGAGTAGCAATGACCTCCAGGATTCAGGAGTGAAGCTGCTGTTTGCTGCACTACAAAGTCCAGAGTGTCAACTCAATGTACTGAGGTATTTAAGAGTGTATATAACTGTTTTGTGTAAAATATACTTCATGTGTAATACTGACATAGTTATATAAAGCAGGGTTGTTCAAACTCTGTCCTGGAGGGCCACTGATCTGCAGAGTTTAGCTTCAGTTTAATTGGGGTCTGAGATAAACTTTACTGGACAGTGGCTATCCAGAAGCAGGATTTAACACCCCTAAAGGATTGTTTTACATTATTCCTGTTCAATAGTATCAGGGTGTTTTGTTTTTTTGTTTTGTTTTTGTTTTTTTTTGTTTTTTTTAATAAAGAAAACCTTGAACCATTTGTTATTGTACAAGGGAAAGCAATCCAAAAATAAATCATTTATTTTGATACAGAAAATGTGGAAAAATATAAACATGTTCTGATTGGGCCAGATTCTGATAGTAACATCCCCTTTTGCTTTTTACATTAAAACCTTAATACTGCAGTAAGCAGTGTTTTTTGTATAATAATTCTAATTTTTAAAAAAGTTGCCTATACCGCAGTATATTATGTGTTAACAGTGCCCAGTCAGCATTAAAAGGAGCAACTAAAAAATCATTTAATCTCTCAAAATCTCAGCAGAGTATAAACAACTCTGAAAACAGCTTTGCCTGCTTCACTTATTACGAATTGGTTTGACTTTTACTTTGACTTCATGTTTCTTTCATATATCTGCAAATATTTTAATTGAGAATTAACATATGTATAGATCAGCAGTCTCTAATCTTGCTTCTGGAGAGCTACCATCCTTCAGACTTCAGCTCCAACCCAAAATAAAACAAACCTGACGCAGCTAATCAAGGTGTTCAGGGTTTCTTGATAACTACTGGCAGGTGTGTTGGTAGCTCTCCAGGAGCAGGGTTGGAGATCCCTGGTTACATATTGATATTCTATTGAAAATAATAGTGTTTGCTCTAGTAGAGCTTTTGACCCATGACTATTTAACATTATTATTTTCTTTAGTCTTTATAAGGCATGTTTGTTATTGTAGAGGGGGAAAAAACAAGCCATCCCAAAAATGTAATTAGGTGATGTTGGTTACATATACACTGGCCTCTTCCAGAATATATAACTAAAACATTAAATGTTGCTCAATTAACCCTGTGATGTTACAGATGCAGAAAGATATCCAGCGATGCAGCAGCAATCAGTTATTATGAAGGATTTAGGGATCATGAATTGAGAAATCAAATGTCATTTATCCTCATTGTACTATACAAACATACTGGAGGATTCAGAGCTCAAACTTTCCTCATTAACCCAAAAACAGCTTTTATTGAAACCAAGCTCAGAAAATGACTAATTTCAGGTTTTGTCACTTTATGACATAATAGTGCAATAAAAGACTGCTGAATCAGATCAACACCTACTTCTACATCATCACGTCTTTAGCTCTGCCCACTGGTGCATTAGTAAGATAAAACAGATACAATACAGGATAAGTGGACTAAAAAAACATTACCTTCCAGAGGATTTTAATTCTAGGAAAGTGGTTGTTAATTTTCAACTATGTGGATGTCTCAGTAGAAGATTACTTGTTTGTTTGGTACATTTCACTGGTGATTCTTTAGTACTGTAGTCAGTTCGGTGATGTCCATGAGTTACAAACTTAAGAGAGTCATTGCCTGCAAAGGATTCTCTACAAAATATTGTTCAACCCCTTGAATTAAAGCTTAAAGTCTGCACATCCAATTTCATCTTAAACGTTTCATTTTAAATCTATTCTAGTGGCATACAGAGCCAAAATGATGAAAATTGTGTGAGTGTCCAAATGTATATTGACCAGACTGTGTGTGTGTATATATATATATATATATGAATAAAAATGAATAACATATTTTGGCTTCAGATCAGATTTTGTACTCATTTTACATTAAAAGGAATTACACAGGAAATACAAACACTGAACTCTATGTAAAATTGTGGAATAATTACTGTCTCCAATAAAAAAAAAAAAAAAAAAAAAAAAAACACGCTAAAGAAAGGATTTATTTATTTATTTTTACTATTTGGTGATTGAACTTCTTGCTCTATACTTTTTGAGCTGTAATGCACTAGATGTCATTCATTTATGTCAGTTACATCTTGTGTCTGATCATATTTGTGCGTGCATATTTATATTTACCAACAAAATTAAGTTCTAAAAGTTTGTGTAAGATAAATTTGAGATAAATCTAGCTCTCACAAATAATATTCCACCAGTTACTTCTGGGTTAAAACTAACTCAAAGTGTTAGTTAAAAACAAACAAACAAACAAATACAATTATTTTATTGTCATAATCCATATGAAACCAATCAGTTTGTCTTAATACTAAAAACTCTGGATTTTTTTTTTTTTTTGTTTTGTTTTGTTTTGTTTGATCATATGTTTTGCACGCCTAGTTTATTGTATGTTGTATATCTCTAATTTGAACAATACTAACATTAACACCTAATATTGTTGTAGATTATCTGGCTGTATGGTGACAGAAGAAGGTTGTGCTGCTCTGGGATCAACTCTGCGTTCAAACCCGTCAAATCTGAGAGAGCTGGATCTGAGCTACAAGTAGGTTGATCAGTAGTAGTAATCTTCCGGTCTGCTTTGTATGTGAGTCTTCAGTTGCTATTGTTGTTGTCGAGAGATGCTTATTTTGTTCTCACAAAAAACGGTTGCAACTTTATTTAAAAAAATGTCAATGTAATTTTATAAAAGTAATGTACTTTTGATTACTAAAGCGTTTACTAAAGCGTAATCATAAAATGATTCTGATTGGTCAAAGCTGTGTTTCATTTACAAAACACCCTTAGCAACCACTCTTATCAGCATAAACAGTCAGTATATAGCGTCAAAATCGTTCACCCTGAAACCCAAGACTGGTTGCCCACTAAAGCTAAGTAGAGTTGAGCCTGGTCAGTACCTGGATCGGAGACCTCCTGGGAAAGCTAGGTTGCTGCTGGAAGAGGTGTTAGTGAGGCCAGTAGGGGGCGCACACCATGTGATCTGTGTGGGTCCGATCACCCCAGTAAAAATGTGTGTGTTTATGTGTGTTTTCTAGTGTGGGTCATGGAGGAGAGTTCATGATCACATCAAGACTATACAAATGTAAGTCCACAAACAGATGCACAGTTTTAGTGCTTGTTGTTTTGTTGTTAAAGTTGCCCTGTTTTGCTAGTTACAATTACTATTACTAGCCAGTGATATCCTTTCTGTCAAACTCCATGTTCAGATGTACAGCAGTACAAGCATCCTGATCGCAAATGACACTAGTACATGTGAATCAATCTGTAGCTGTCATTGTTAAATGGAGATGAGAGACATGCAGAACAACAAATTTGAGCACAAGTAAACTCACAGATGCCATAAGAGATGACTTCATTATCCTAACTTATTACTTTATCCTTGCACATAATTCACAAAGAGTGTAAACCAGAGTTGAAAAGTGGATATTTACGCAGTCAACATAGGATGAAGATTACCTGAGAGATTTTTTATATCTGAATCCACATCAGGAGGTAATTTGATTAGGTCTCATATATTTCCATGAGGTTTAGAAAACCACTGTAGCAAAGGCATAATCCAAAACTCGTGTGTTGAAACCTGCTACACTCATCTGTGATTTTAATTTAGTGAATCCTAAGCACTGTGGCGCCATCTAGTGTAAAATACGAGTAAAAGCACTTTGGCAACACGAGAACTAGTTTACACAAAACTGATCACTCTGCCATTATTTACACCATAGTGTTGCTTCATTATTTTTTCCCTTTCTTGTGGAACACGAAAGAAAAAATTGTGACGAAACTTAACATAGCATAGAAAGTTGTTAAATCATCTGTGCTCTTCTCGTAAGATAATGAAATAATTTAGACATTTGAGTAGGGTTCGCAAAGGTCATAAAGCAGTGTCAATTATGTATGTATGTATGCATTTATCTAGCAGCAGTACGCGGTACAAAAAGTCGCTTCACCTTGAGACATATTTCATTCAACCACGTGTATATTTAATTACAAGAATATTAATTTATAGCAAGAAATTAAACAAAACTTAGAAAAATGTGTGAAAAAAATAATTAATAAATAAATCATTAAATTATCAAACTATTATCAAACTATAATTCAATTTCCAACATACTGTAATTTTTGGTTTCACAACAAAGACCTAATGCTTAAAGGAACCATTTTCACTTCACTGCAGAATGATATATAAGTAATAACCTTTCTGTGTACAAACACAAAACAAATAGCAACCACATGCTAAACAGTTCAATTCTCAGCATCATTGCAAACAAAATAAATGCATCTTTTGTATTAAACTGACACCAGACCAGAAAAGATCCAGAGTGTCCCCCAGTGGTAAGGATTGCAATAACTTTCCATCTATAAGATCACACATTGTTTTGACAACTGTCCTTTGTTTTCTCAGCCACACCAGAGCCATGAACTCATGAATTGTTTGTGATAATAGCTTTAGTGATTATGTGTCCCACTTATCCCACTAAAAAGGCAATAAAACATGAATATTGTTCAAAAAAGTTCAAATTCCATTGGGTAAAGCAGAGATAGAAGAAAATCATGAATATAAATGATATTGGACATTCTGGTTTAAATCATTAATTGTTTAAAATATGTTCCTGTGGTGAAGAAACAACTGAGCTTGTATTTACCTTGTGCAGTATTTCCTAAGAGTGGTTAAGAAATTGGGAGATCTAAGTTTAACCCATTTTAATCTAACAGAGCTATTAAACTGTAATGTAGGAAGTCTAAAATACAAAGAGAACAAGTTATTTTCGAATAACAGGATTGGAAAATAGAATCTTTCTTTCTTTCTTGAATGCTTTGTCCTTCCATTCTATTGATGTTTTACACTCCAGTTCACTTGGCGGCAGTAAAACACAATTAAACAGTACCAGAAGAAGAAGGTCAAAGTGAAAGTGAAAACTCTGATCGACGCCATCTCGCAGGATTCAGCACCAGAAAATAACTTAACATGTTGTGGTAAGTTCGTTGTAACGTTTCATAACTTTAATATCAATATCATTTTGGTTTAAACAGACATGTAACAAATGGTATGCAAGGGTACATTTAGGTACGGCCTTCAACGGCCTGAAACTAGGGAAGGCCTAGCTGCACGTAAATTATATTTCTCGAATAATTATTTGTATATGTTGGAGTTTGCAGTGTGACAACATTATTCTATAATGTTCTCACACTCAAAGGACTCGCAACTGCATTTTCGGCGACACATTGCTGTGTGAAGAGATCGAGACCGGACAACTAGTTTTCTGTAACGTCATACGCTGCGAATTCAGTAACATACAAATGCGTGGATATCATAGACATGGAGCTATAGGTATAGCTCTGGTCTGTGCATCTCTGCCTCTGCTAAATTATTTTTATAAAACATCCCACGAAACCGCTCCTAAGTACCTATTAAAATCAAATGATTCGCGATCCGATTGAAGCGCTTCGAAACAGTGAATCAATTTGCGACGCAGAGTTTTACTGATTTTCAAGAAGCTCCGTTGAAAGGAGGTCTGGATGCTTTATTTTGAGGATGTAAATAAGACCTTTAAGATTAATTGGCTTAAGAGATGTTTGATCACCTGTAGCTCTCTTTGGAACCATATTCCTCATAGTCTTTTTAATAAAATTGGTGGCTTGAAATTTCTGTCATCATATGATTGTAATATTTCTAAAATCCCCCTCAAATTATTCAAATTTCATCAGTAAGCTCTTCTCACTTGGAAAATTTGTTACTCTCACAACTTCTCTCCTCACTCCTTTCTCATTTGGAATAATGATAACATAACAGATAAATCATTATTTTTTAACAAACTAGTTCAACAGAGACATTAATCATTTATAAAAATGTTTGACAATTTTGGGAACATTTTAACTTATGAAAAATTCATGTCTATTTACAGTTTCCCTGTACAGTTTAGGGAATTTAACATAGTTGTTAAATCTATTCCAGTAACTCTTCGTCATCTTGTCAAAAGTCATGTTTGTTATAATTCTCTATCTTTGACAAACCCAAAATTAATTTTAGAAGGTGTTTTGCTCACTGAGAAAAAATGCAATAACAAACACATTTGTAATATTTTCCAAAAACAGAATAAAATATCTCTTAGAGGGATTTTTTTGGAACTCTTTAATTGCGAATATTGACTGGAGAAGAGCTTGGTTAAATCCTTTTAAATACTGTGTTCATAATAAAATAAAAGAAATACATTTCAAAATTCTACATACCATTTAACCTTCTAAATCCTTAATGTCAAGATTTACTGATATTGATGATGTATGCTGTATTTGTAATAGTGAGAAAGAGATGCTGACTCACTTATTTTTTGACTGTAAAGTTGTAAACAACTTTTGGATGGACTTGGCAGAGTTTGTATTTAATTTAATGAATATTAATTATTGCTTTACTTTAAAGGATGTTATGTTGTACTATGAAAGCAAAAGCAATCTAGAATCTGGAATTTATTGTTAACCTTTTCTTTTTATTATTAACAAAATTTAACATACATAAAAATATCTTAATTCATCTCCCATGTTAAATTTGTTTTGTCCTGATTTGGACTTTTATATTTCTTCAATATGACTGTTATGTACTTATAATATGTTTTTTTCTTTCCTTTTTTGTTTATAATTTATACTTTTATTATTTGCATGTTCTTCTTGTTACTGTTTTGTATGTTGCTCTTTTCTGCGATAAAAATAAATCAATAAATAAAAAAGCAAGCTCCGTTGACATCCCGCCCTCTGTGACTCAGGGTGTTATAAATTTGAACCCTAAACCTCAAAAAGACCTCTCTCAGTTGGAAAACTGGTGAACTATAAGTATTTTAAATAATGACTACAAAATACTAGCCATGATTTTTGCTAAGAAAATTAAATGTGTTCTAGATGATATAATAGATGAATGTCAATCAGGCTTTATGACAGACAGACTTATTTCAAACAATATTAAACTTGATTTCTTAGATTACTCAGATCTGATCCCGAATGATAGTTTTCTGCTTTTTCTTGATTTTATAAAGCTTTTGATTCAATTGAATTTCTTTTTATTCTTAAGTCCTTGAGTATATTTGGTTTTCAATTAAATTACAACATACCCATAGTTTTAACATATCTCGCCTTATCTTTTTCTGCTTCCTATGCAACTTTTAGCCATCCACATTCAAAATAGTCATTTGAAAGGTATCTCTGTGGCAAATCGATCAATATTAATAAGCCAGTTGGCTGATGACACTCTCTTGGCTGATGACACTCTCTTTTTCTGAAAAATAAAGATTAAGTTCCTTTAGCTTTAGACAATAGTTTTTTTTCTCTGCTTCTTGTTTATGTTTTAATATTCATAAATGTGAACTGAAGTGAAGTGTGATCTGTCAATAACAGGTAGATTTCTGTGGAAATTTGTAGAACTCTGGACAAAATTATAGTTGACTTTGTTTGGAATTCTAAAACCAACTTAATTAAAAAAAAAAAAAAAAATTATGCTAGTTGATCGGGCTATGGGGGGTTTTGAGTTAGTGGATTTTGCCACTCCTAATAATTAGTGTCAAGTTATTCATTTTTAAACAACATCTTGTTGGAATTTTATTCCAAATCTTATATTTAATTCAGCTGGAGGTTTACATTTTTTGTTGCGCTGCAACTTTGGCATCTCTAAAATACTTTCACGTTTATTTTGTTTTCATAAACAGGTTTTAATAAGTTGGTCACTTATATATAGTTATAACTTTTCTCCGCATAGTTATTTTATTTGATATAATAAAAATATTAGATATAAAAACAATTTTTATAATTGGTTTAATAAAAATATATTTTTAGTTAGCTTAGTTTAGTTTAGTCAGCTTTTAGGTGATTGTGGTGTCCTTTTCACTTCTGAACAATTTATGCAAGAATTTTCTTTTCCAATCTCCGCAAGAGAATATGCCATTGTTTTTGGTGCAGTTCCAGATTGTATTATACCTTTAGTCAAATCTGGCCCTAAACGTTCTTTAGTCTCTCCAATGTTTGATAACACTAACTTATTTGTTAACCAAGGTCTTCTCAATTATTGATAGATCTCAGATTTCTTTACCTGCTTGTGTAAGCTTTTGGAATAACATATTTAGTGATATGGAATGGGAAGAGTTTTGGCTTCTTTGGCAAATTTTTTTCTTATCTAATAGATAAGAAGAATCTCAAGTTGTTTAAGTCTCTATTACTCACACATTTGCATTGCGTCATTACTGTTGGATCCAATATAGCTGGAATAACATTGTCTTTTAGTTTCAATCTTTCTGAAAATTCTGTGTCGAATTGTGACTTGTTTGTAAACGAATCCGCTGTAAAATAAAGTGAACAAAGAAACGAGTTCACCTCTCTAATAAACACTAAATATGTGAATCGCTGGGTGGGGCTAAACAGACAGTGATGTAGAAGTAGACGTTGATCTTCTTTTGTAAAGGTGGTGTAGCCACATTGTGATGTAATAGAGTTGTACATTCCACAAGCTGCCGTTTTGGCTTCAATATAAGCTGTTTTTAGACTAACGAGAAAGTGTTGAGTTCTGAAACTTACAGGGTGTTTTTATAGTACAGTGACCTCCTATTTGTCAAAAGACCAATAGAATTTTGGTTTTTCAGTTCATGCCCCTTTTAAATGGCTATTATTCAATTAATTAAATGCAAAATAAAAATGCATTTAGCAATCACCAAATAGCCCACATTCAAATTTTTGATCTACTGATGATGAATAATGCATGTTTTGTGTAATTTATAGTGTTTAACATACATTTTGGCCAGGAAAGTTTTAACAGCATTTTCTTTTCATATTACCTCTGTATAATGCCTGTAATAACGTAATGTATACTTTATGTAGTGACTATAATTCTTTTGTTCGCCCACCACCACCTTCTGGCAAAGAGCGAATTTGCGTTTTTACTTGTAATTCGAATTTTACGCAGAGCAGTGTTGTAAAATTTTATTTTGTGTGAATAGACTGCAGAGGTATATGTGAACTAGTACAAATATTTCTAATAATCCTGAAAAAGTTTAATTTACAGTTTATCCAAATTCACTGTTTAATGCATATTCTCTGACTCCACATACAGGCCTGAAATCAAGTCTCATCTAGCAGGAAAAGCAGAAAAGCCTGTAAAATGAGTGTCTATGAGGAGAGAGAGGAAGAGAAACCTGCCTGTGAAATGAGTGTGTGTGAGGAGAAAGAGCAGGACGCTCCTGTAGACACTCAGAGAGCAGCATCTCCAGGATTCAGCTGTGTGTCTATGAAGAGTAACAAATCCATGTTTGAGCCCCCTGGACTCAGTGATGTTGACACTAGTAGAGCAGCATCTCCAGGATTCAGCTGTGTGTCTATGAAGAGTAACAAATGCATGTTTGAGCCCCCTGGACTCAGTGATGTTGACACTAGTAGAGCAGCATCTCCAGGATTCAGCTGTGTGTCTATGAAGAGTAACAAATGCATGTTTGAGCCCCCTGGACTCAGTGATGTTGACACTAGTAGAGCAGCATCTCCAGGATTCAGCTGTGTGTCTATGAAGAGTAACAAATCCATGTTTGAGCCCCCTGGACTCAGTGATGTTGACACTAGTAGAGCAGCATCTCCAGGATTCAGCTGTGTATCTATGAAGAGTAACAAATCCATGTTTGAGCCCCCTGGACTCAGTGATGTTGACACTAGTAGAGCAGCATCTCCAGGATTCAGCTGTGTATCTATGAAGAGTAACAAATCCATGTTTCAGCCCCCTGGACTCAGTGATGATCCTGTTGTGACCTCTTTCCCTGTGTGAGTATCATCTAGTTCATCTCAACTAGCGTATCATCGCAATCTTCTGTAGTGAAACTTGGATATAAAATCATTAAAATGGTGGTCTTTTGAAGTCATTGAGTCTGAAATTTTCATATTTTCGTATTTCATATATATATATATATATTTTTTTTTTTTTTTTTTTTTTTTCGTCATCCTTTCCTATCAAAATGCTTGCTACCAATGCGAAAACATGGAAAGTCAAACCTGATCAGAACTTTTTTTTATGATGGACGAAAGTTTTGGAGGCAGTGCGTAATGTGCAAAAATCGCGTGATGAAATATTCCACAGACAAGCTTTTCTTATCTTTGGAATAATGTTCCAAGACGCAGTACGAGCATTACTGATTTCATGTTGGATTCGGTGTGCAAAGACCTTCACTCTGAAAATGAGACACTAGTAAATGTATGAAAAAAAGAAGGAAGACAGTCTTGCTGCTCACCCACTAAAGCTCTAAATCTGTCTGTACTGTGTCCCAGTGAAGAGACTTTAATAGCCAGCTGAAGGTAACAGGTTTATGCAAATAACCAAGGCAGAGTTGATTCAGATATTTCTAGAGCTGTTTTGATTTGTCATGTGATTTTACATTCATCTTAATACAAAAAGATTAGTTAAACACCTGCTGACAAACATCCAAAAGACTTTTTTTCTGCACTGAATTCTTTAAAAGAGCGAAAACAACAACTAAAAATTTACATACACCGGTAGCATTTAGAAGTTTTGTAATCCAGCTAACAACTGATGAACAGTATGTGTTTCTAAATTTAAAACAATGACTTCAATCCTAATCTTAAAACCTATAATATCTGTTTAGAGGCATTTGAGCAGTTCTGTCTGCCGTCATTAATGGTATGATGCTCAAAACAAACCACTCCAAGCTTGTCTTACCCAAGACCCAGTGCACGCAATATCAGGTTCATTATCGGAGGCGATACGTCTCCGATAATGAACGCAATATTGCGTACCTTGTCAGTGAACCACGACTCTGTGTAGTAAATGCTACTCCATCTGACAGCACGTGATGGAGATTTGCGACTAATAACAGAACCGGCAATACTGAGGAGACATGCATGGTAATCACATCCGATTATTTGCACAGCCCCAGAACCCGACCAGTATCCTAGGCACTTGTTGAAGTTTTGGACCCGAACTCGCTCGGGTCTCGGATCTAAGTGGACCTATGAAGACCTCTACATTAGAATAATATTGTGGTGTTTAGTGTTGCAGAATAGTGGTTCTCGACCATGATCCTGTAGCCCTTAAATGTGCGGTGGGGGGCTTCAGGAACATGGTCTGATAAAGAGAGCATAATGATATATTAAAATTGTAACCAAAATTATAAATGAAACATAGATAAAACAATGAATTTCAGTGAATTGTATATATGTGATGCGATCTGGGAAAACATCAATTAAATAAAATTATTATTCTACATCTTGTCTGTCATCTCTGAAAATATCTTGGCGAAATTCGTTTGTTTAATGCAGAAAAATAGAGATTTATTGCAGCAAGCAGAAATGACTGTGTCTTTCTCTCATTTTAAAAATGCACTGCAGAGGTGCTTTCTCTTAACACCACAACAACAGTTAATCTATCAAAATAAACTACGTAACATATTTAATAAAGGTGTGTCAATACACATTTTCTGCCAGTTCTGTATAAAATACGGCACACAAAGTTTTTTTTAGTATTTTTTAATTTTTATATTGTGAGATATGCAACAACACAGTCTGAAGTACTGCAGCTGCTCACGTAAACAAACTTACTCATCTCAATCTGCTCAATCTTGGTGATGTCAGTGCCCTAAATGATGTTATAATGGACCATTTCACATCCAAAGATGAAGGATCGGATGATGAAGTTACTAAAGAGGAGGAGTCTGGTGACGATCTCTTTTATACACAGTGCGCACTTCGCTTTTCTGATACACACTTAAACTACAAAGGCTGCATTATTCGTGCTATCTAAACATGCAAGGGGTGATCAAAAGTTCGGAGATTATACCCATGATAAACAACATTAGTCTGTTTGTGTAATGATGCAGTATAACACTCCTGGCTTGACAGACAGCTCTCATTAAATCTATGAATTGAGAGTGAAAGCCGTCTCACTTTAAACCCTTTTTTCTAAAATTCCATTCTTGAAAATCATAGCTATCAGCCAACTTAAGATAGCCATAACTTTTGTTACATTCAAGCTATGGACAAAATAAAAAATGCCCTTTGGAAAGGGCTTGAACCCAGCTTTCATATGGTATCAAAACCTAAAAAAGGTACAATTTCACCATGTGTTGGGTTTTCCTAGATCGCATCAAATATAGTATTCATACCCATTCTTTTTTTTTTTCACATTATGTTAAGATAAACTGCTTTAAAGGGCACCTAATATTCCCCTTTTTACAAGATGTAATACAAGTCTCGCGTGTCCCCAATTTGTGTCTGTGAAGTTTCAGCTCAAAATACCCCAAGAATCATTTATTATATAATTTTGAAAATGCCTATTTTGAGTGGAAGCAGAAACAGGCTGTTCTCTTTAAATGCAAATGAGCTGCTGCTCCCCGCACCTTTTTCCAAAATAGAGCTGTGCCATTACAGCTCCTAACTGCTAAAAAACATCTGTCTGGTTTTGAGTATCATGTCTAATGAGCTGAAAACATGAGTTTTGAAAGCTACACACATCCAAAGCACACAGACAGAAAGCGGCTGTCACAGCATGTGCATAATAAACAAAGTTCTCTTTCATAGGTTAATTGAGTTTATTGTGGGTTTATTGAGTTTATTCTGCTTTGGCTGCCTCTGATACATTTTACAATTTTCTTTTGTAATTGATCAAGTAGACCCATGCTTTTGAAGTAAAGAGTAAAAGACTGAATTTGTTAAGTTCCATAGAGGGTGTACTCTTTTATGCTGTGCATTATATACACTACATTACTATTATCAGAGTAGTATTAATCTGTGTGCCACAGTTTGAAAACTACTGACCTACATAATTATTAGCACTCTGATAAACTGAAAATGACCTTTATGTTGTTCTCAGTGGATCAACCTAACGTAAATGCTGTTTTTGATTTGTAATTGGTTGAAGTGTGTATTTTATTAAAGCAATATTGTGAATAAAACATTTGTTTTCTTTTTATATAACTATATTTATATAACTACATGTATATTCATTCTAGTTTTGACAAGTGTGACAAGATGAACTACACAGAAGCAATCTGACATATTTCTTTTTTTTTTCTGTCTCTGTATCATCAGCAGGAAAAGAAAGAGAGCAGAATCTCCAATATCTAGTGGTGTCTCTATGAAGAGTAACAACTCCAATGTTTTGGCTTCTTATCTCAATGATGGACCTGCTGTGACCTCTGACTCTGTGTGAGTATCACATGTTTTAGTCCCCTGAAATTAGAAATGGCACAGAGACCTTTGACTCTCTCTGAGTATAATAATTTAGACTGAGGCATTTAACACAAGAACCAGTAATGTATGCAAAGATTACAAGATTACAAGATTAAAGAAGATTTATTTTTATTTTATTTCTGCATTAAATGATTTAGCCAGAAAGCTCTTTACTAATGTAAAATAATGTAAAGAAATGATATATATATATATATATATATATATATATATATATATATATATATATATATATATATATATATATATATATATATATTTATATATATATATATTTATTTACTTACTTTATTATATTCTTTCTTACTCAGTCACTCAGTTATTTATGTGAAATAAGTACTTTATTGTGCTCCTTTTTGTCTTGTCTCATTTGGATTTCCAAGACTTACAAGAAACTTACACCTTTATTTTGAAACAATAATAAGAACAAAAACGTCTCAGTTACATCTGTAACCCTCGTTCCCTGAAGGAGGGAGCAGAGACGTTACGTCATAACTGATGTATTTGGGGTCTCCCTTGGGAGGCCAATCACCTCTGAATAAACTGGAAAAGGCCAATGAAAATTGGCGAGTGGATTTTGCATGCCAAGCCACTCCCCCGTACATATGGGTATATAAGATGGCGGCGTGCATCCACTCATTCAGATTTAAGCTGAGGAGCTGAGCCAAAACCGAGCGCCCCAGCGCAGTCCAGAATTGTGGCAAGAGGATGTAACATCTCCGTTCCCTCCTTCAGGGAACGAAGGTTACAGATGTAACCGAGACGTTCCCCTTCAGTCGTTCTCTACGACGTTACGTCATAACTGACATATTTGGGGTCTCCTCTGGAAAACGCCAGTTGAGGATTCGGATACCCCTCTCCCATAATGGGGAGAGGGCACCCTCCACGACCTTGGTAAAGACGCGGGGAGACAGGGCTAGCCCAAAGGGGAGGACTCTGTACTGATACGCCCGACCCTCGAAAGCAAACCGAAGAAACGGTCTGTGTCGAGGAAGAATCGGGACATGAAAGTACGCATCCTTCAGGTCGATGGCTGCAAACCAAACCTGGTGACGAATGCACGAAAGAATGCGCTTCGCTGTCAGCATCCTGAACGGTAGCCTGTGAAGGGACCGATTCAGAACCCGAAGGTCCAGGATAGGTCATAACCCGCCGGACTTCTTGGGTATGATGAAATAGGGACTGTAAAACCCCGATTTCATCTCGGTTGGAGGGACCGGCTCGATTGCGTTCTTCGCCAAAAGAACCGCAATCTCCGCACACAGAACAGAGGCATCTGTGTCCGAATGGCAGCCTTGGGGGGGAAGGTGACCCAGCCCAGAAGACGAAGCGTTCTGGAGAAGCGTCACGCTGCGGTGAACAGCTCTTACCTTCACCCCTGGTTCCCGCGATGTTGGCGAAGACATGCTCCGAGTCCGAACCTGAGGAAGCAAAGCTTCGCTCATAGTTACAACTCGGGGCGAAAGACCCAGAGACTGAGAAAATTGCTCTTTTTGTGAGTGGTTGGGTACCACCGACCTGAAGGTCGGCGGCAGCAGCGAAGTCACCCCCTCCCGGCCCTCCCCCGGGAGAGGGGGGACAGATGTTGACGTCCCCTGATGAGCAATCTCCGGGTCGTCTGAGTCAGGGCCGCTTTGTGGGCTTGCGGGTGTTCTTAGTGGAACCCTGACCGGACGGCGCCGCTCTCCTGTGGCCGGCTCGATGCCTAGGAAGAGGGGTTTCCTCTGTAGATGTCGTCACAGGAGGCGGAGCAGGTGTTTTTGCGGCCGCAGGGGGCGCCCTCGGCGACGAGCAGACGGAGGGCGGGCACCCGACAGTTTGGTGGACTCACGTTGGGGCAAGATGTGTTTAATCGCTTCCGTCTGCTTTTGGACCGCCGAGAACTGCTGGGCAAAGTCCTCGACGGTGTCGCCAAAAAAGGCCAGCCTGGGAGATTGGTGCGTTGAGAAAGCGAACTTTGTCGGCGTCACTCATCTGCGCCAGGTTCAGCCAGAGTTGGCGCTCCTGTACCACCATAGTGGACATCACCTGCCCAAGGGACCGCGCCGTGACCTTCGCCGCCCGAAGAGCGAAGTCAGTCGTCGTGCGCAGTTCCTGCATCAACCTTGGGTCAGAACCATCCTGGTGCAGTTGTTTTAATGCCTTGGCCTGATGGACCTGCAGGATGGCCATGGCATGCAGAGCGGAGGCGGCCTGGCCCGCAGCACTGTAAGCCTTGGCAGCGAGAGCTGACGACAGCTTACAGGCTTTGGACGAGAGGCGAGGACGATTCCTCCAGGTGGCGGCGTTTTGCGGGCACAAGTGCACCGCAACCACACGCTCCACCTGGGAAATGTCCACATACCCCCTGGCTGCACTGCCATCCAGGGTGGTGAAGAGGGAGGAGCTCAGACGCGAGCGAGCCGTATAAGGAGCCCGCCACGTCTTAGTAAGCTCCTCATGCACCTCCGGAAAGAAAGGCACCGGGGTGGAGCGAGGTGGAACGTCGCTACCGGACCCCAGAAACCAATCGTCGAGCCTCGAGCGCTCGGGTGAAGGTGCCTTGGGCACCTCCAAATCGATGCTCTTAGCCGCCCGGAGAAGCATGGCCGCCAGTTCAGCCTCAGACTCCGACAGAGCAGCCGCTCCAGAGGGGGGCTGCTCAGCGGACTCATCAGCCTCATCAGGCGTAAGCCCCTCTTCTGATGCAGCGATAGACATCCTGTCCTCCTCAGGAGCGCCAAAGGAGACGTTGGGTTCGCCACGAAACGAACCGGCGCCATCATTCGGCAGCTCGACGGGACCACGAGTGGAGGGTTCAGACTTCCGTGGGGGTTGACCCAACGGAGCATTCCGAACCGTAAGCATGGCCATGGGCATACGCTCACAATGAACGCAAGACCCATCCACAAACGCCGCCTCAGCATGTTTTCGGCCCAGGCACGTGAGGCAGCGATCGTGTCCGTCAGAGGAGGTAAGGAAACTACCCTACCGCATCCAGAAGCGCATGGTCGGAAAGACATCTCGAAAGACACTCTCAACAACCGTGCTTCGTTGGAAAATTCGCTCTTTTAGTGCTGGTTTGCCCAGGGAAGGACCGCGGCACAAGCGTGCACTCAAAAGGGGGTTCCTCGCTGAATGCAAAGTTACCGTTTTGCCTTAACAAAACGGCTACGCAGCAACAGCAATCCAACGGCGTTCTTCTTCCAGCTTACAAGGTGAAGCTCCGAAGCAGAAATCTGAATGAGTGGATGCACGCCGCCATCTTATATAGCCGTATGTACGGGGGAGTGGCTTGGCATGCAAAATCCACTAGCCAATTTTCATTGGCCTTTTCCAGTTTATTCAGAGGTGATTGGCCTCCCAAGGGAGACCCCAAATACATCAGTTATGACGTAACGTCATAGAGAACGACTGAAGGGGAACATCAGTTGCATGATGATGTGTAAAATGATTGTGGTTGATACAAATAATTGTATGTAATGTTCCTTGAATTCTGATAGGGTGGTGTGAGATTTAACCCGAGCACTCAGATAACATTAATGGGAATAAATAATGAGCCAGGGTCTCTGTCTCACTACTGTGACTACTACAGTGGTTAATGAGTGAATGGAAGTTATGAACACTTTATCTTAGTAACGAAACATAACTTATAAAGCATTTAAGAAAAAAAAAAATCAATTACCACAAAGTAACAACAAAATAATAATAAAAGTAGAAGGTAAAAATATAGCAGAAATGGAGACATTATGCACTATGATGTGTTGGAGAGTTGGTTCTGTGTTTTACCATATGTACTGTTTGCTCTCTGAATGTTCCATTTTATCATGTATGTGGTATTCAGATGTTTAGGACATAGAACCTTGAGCTGACCTTCACCTTTGCTCAGTCCTACAAGAGTAATCATATAAAAACAATAGAAAACAATATTGGTCCTAGAACAGAATCTTGAGGAACCTCTTTTGTGATGTTAGGGAATACATTTGCCATAATAGATAGGAATTGTGTTATATTTACAAAGAGTCTATTAAAGGTGCACTATGTAACTTTTTTGTTCAGAATTAACAATATTGAAATAATTAGTTAATATTTTATCCATCTTAATTTTGCACCTCAAAAAAAAAAAAAAAAAAAAAAAAATCACACGCACAGCAAAAAGAGAACACAACAGAGCTTGTAATAGAAAGACTGCATAATAAAACCAGAATCAACAATGGCTTGGCTTTTTGGAGATGGAGAGAACTTACAGATTTTTAAAGTTAAAAAGTAAATTTGATGTGGAAATGGTGTCAGATTAGATTTCCATGTCTTTAAAATATTGTGCTTTTAAAAATGCATGCATTGTTTTTTTTTTAACTACTAGAGGGCAAAAAGTTACATAGTGTACAGTTAAATGCATTGTAAATGTGGTAAGACAATATAAGTGGCATTTAAATCTATTTTAATAAAGGTATATCCTGTTTGTTTTTGTGTCTGTGTTTTTCAAAATGTCTTTTCAGTAGTGGGAGAGCTGACATGATCAGATTTGTGTCCTGTCAGACCTGCACATCCTCCTACAGCCAGAACCACATTGGTCATCATGACACGGAAGCAGATCTGCAGCTTGATTCTCACCAACCAGTGCATGAGGATCTCCAGAGAGTCAAAGATCAGCACAAAACCAGCATGAAGGGCAAGTATGAGAGCTTATTTGAGGGAGTCAAACTTCAAGAGAATCAAACCCTCCTGAACCGGATTTACACACAGCTGTACATCATAGAGGGAGAGAGTGAAGGAGTGAATGAAGAACATGAGGTGTTACAGATAGAGAAAAGTTACAGGACACTCCAAGACACTCCAATCAACTGCAATGACATCTTTAATCCTTTACCTGAACCAGGATATGAGGAGAAGACAAGAGAGAAGAAAGACAAAATAAAGACTGTTCTTACTAAAGGCATCGCTGGAATTGGAAAAACCGTCTCTGTGCAGAAGTTCATTCTGGACTGGGCCGAGGGAAAAGCCAATCAGGATGTAGATTTCATGTTTGTGCTTCCATTTCGAGAGCTGAACTTGATTAAAAATCATCAGTACAGTCTTCACAGACTTCTGCTTGACTTTCATCCTGAACTTCAAGATCTGGACTCAAAGATTTATGATGAATGTAAAGTTGTGTTCATCTTTGATGGTCTGGATGAAAGCAGAATTTCACTGATGTTTTCAGACAGTCAGAAAGTTTCTGATGTGACTGAGATTTCATCAGTGGGTGTGTTGATGTCGAACCTCATGAGAGGAGATCTGCTTCCCTCTGCTCTCATCTGGATCACCACCAGACCAGCAGCATCCAGTCAGATCCCCTCTGAATACATCTACCGTGTGACAGAAATTCAGGGATTCAATGACCCTCAGAAGGAGGAATATTTCAAGAAGAGAATCAGTGATGAGCATCAAGCCAGCAGAATCATCTCACACATCAGAAGAGCAAGAAGCCTCCACATCATGTGTCACATACCCGTCTTCTGCTGGATCTCAGCCACTGTGCTTCAAAACCTCCTGAAACAAGATCTCAGTGCGGAAATCCCCCAAACTCTGACTGAAATGTACATCTACTTCCTGCTCATTCAAACAAATATGAAGAACCAAAAGTATGAAGATAGACATCCAGAGAAACTCCTGCAGTCCAACAGACATGTGATTGTGAAACTTGCTGAACTGGCATTCAATCAGCTGATGAAGGGCAATGTGATGTTCTATGAGGAGGACCTGAGAGAAAGCGGCATAGATGTCACTGACGCCTCAGTGTATTCTGGGATTTGCACTGAGATCTTTAGAGAAGAATCTGTGATTTGTCGCAGGAAGGTTTACAGTTTTGTACATCTGAGCTTTCAGGAGTTTTTTGCAGCACTGTATGTGTTTTATTGCTATTTACACAAGAACGGTGAGGTTTTGAAAATGTTCCTGACAGGAAAGTCCAGAACTCATTGTGAAAATGTTCCTCTGGATGTGGTTCTGAAGGGAGCCATGAATAAAGCTTTAAAAAGTAAAAATGGACACCTGGATCTTTTCCTTCGATTTCTTCATGGCATCTCACTGGTGTCCAATCAGAGACTCTTACAGGATGTACTGATACACACAGAGAACAACCCAGAGAGCATCAAGAAAATAATCCACAAGCTCAAACGAGGTCAAAAAAACAATGTCAGCCCTGACAGATGGATTAATCTGTCTCACTGCTTGATTGAGATGAAGGATAACTCTGTTGTTGAAGAGATGCAGGCATTTTTAAAATCTGAAACGAAAGAAAAAAGTCTTTCTCTTGCACAATGTTCAACTTTGGCAAACATAATCCTGATGTCAGAGAAGGTGCTGGATGAATTTGATCTTAAAAAATTCACCACTAAATCAAAAGATGGTAGACAGAGACTGTTGCCTGCTGTGAGGAACTGCAGAAAAGCTCTGTAAGTGTGAAAATGCGAACATGCAGTAGTTACATTTGACAAAAAAAATTCATGCTAATGAATATATATATATATATGTGTACGCTATATATAACGCTTTTGTTTTTGCCCCCATTTTTCATGAGCTGAACTCAAAGATCTAAGACTATTTCTGTGTACAAAAAAGGCCTATTTCTCTCAGATATTGTTCACTAATCTGTCTAAATCTGCGTTAGTGAGCATGTCTCCTTTGCCGAGATAATCCATCCACCTTACAGGTGTGGCATATCAAGATGCTGATTAGACAGCAGGATTATTGCACAGGTGTGCCTTAGGCTGGCCACAATAAAAGGCCACTCTAAAATGTGCAGTTTTATCACATAGCACAATGCCACAGATGTCGCAAGTTTTGAGGGAGCGTGCAATTGCGTGCATGCTGACTGCAGGAATGTCCACCAGAGCTGTTGCCCGTGAATTGAATTTTCACTTCTCTACCATAAATTTCAATCTGGTTCATGCAGAGTTTAAAGTTATAAATAAGGCGATTTTGGTGATTCTGTGTGTTTTGGCCAAGTCAGCTCATTCATGCTTCAAGTTTTTCCAGCCTTGGCTTTTTTCAGTTGAAGTGCTAAATGTCAGTGAACTATTCAGAAAATGTTTACGTTTGTTTAAAAAAATCCATCCAAAGTCTTCCGTTGAAATATATAAATAAACACCCAGACTACAAAACTCCACAGAGAGCCAAAACTAGGGCACATTTGTACTGCCTGATGATATTGTCTGCAATCGTATAGTCATATAATATGTATTGACATACAAGGTCTGCTAGACAAGGAAATCTTACAGTGTTTCAATCTCATGGATACACCAGCTCACCAAAATGTCCTCCCTGTTTTCAGATTGATAGACTGCAATCCTACTGATCAGCACTGTGAAATTGTGGCTTCAGTTTTACAATCATCAAACTCCCTGGGAGAGCTGGACTTGAGTAACAATCAACTGCAAGATTCAGGATTGAAGCTGCTCTGTAATGGTTTGAAGAGTCCAAACTGTCAACTCAACATGTTGAGGTTTGGCTTTACACTGATTCAGATTTTAATAAAAATATTGTGTGGTTATATTATATATTTGAGGTTTATATATACAGCTAGCAGTTTCTTAAAGTTTCGTAAGTGCTTTATGATCAAGATCTATTAAAACACATGAATAAATAAGTATGATAATGTGGCCATTAAAGGATTCATGTAATTAAATTGTATATGTGCAGCAGCATGTCTGTAGATGTATTGGCAATAGTAAGTCAGGTCATTACAGACCTCAACATCACAGTGGGATGCAAACCTTTACATTCATGTTCTATGCAGACACCTTCTTATCATCTTATATGAGACGATGCATCAAAGGTTCTCAAACATCAATTTCTATCTACAGTCTGTATGTAATTATTTTTTTTCATTACACTGTTTAGATTTTCCATCTGTAATCTCAGTTATCAGTGCTGTCAGATTTTGGCTTCAACTCTACAATCATCACAATGCTCCCTAAAAGGGCTGGACCTGAGTAACAATGACCTGCAGGGTTCAAGAGTGGAGCTGCTGTGTGCTGGACTGAAGAGTCCAAACTGTCAACTCAACATACTGAGGTTTGTGTTTCACATTGATTCATTTTATATATATATGTATGTATATGTATGTATATACTTTAAGGATTGTTCATGAGTGTTTTGATGAAGAGATATTGAAAGACATTAGTAAAAAAGGATGAGAACATGACAGTAATGTGGTGATTAATGAAGGATTTATCATCACTTACACCACATATAAGTTTGTAATCATTTCTTTCGTACATTGGAATGTAACCTTCACATTCATGTTCTATGCAGACACCTTCTTATCAGAAACAGAAACAATGTTCTCAAACATCAATTTTTTGCTATGCAGCATGTATGTAATTAATTATTTCTCATTACCCTGTTTAGATTGGCAATCTGCAGACTCACTGATCAGTGGTGTAAAAAACAGCAGATTATTTCATATGTTTTTTTATTTATATAGTCCAAGTTTTCTTCCACATGTAATTATTTACTTTAATTCATTTATGGTCAAGAGCTATTAAAAAATATGCAGTGTGTATGTAATTAATTATTTTACCCTGTTTAGATTGGTCAGCTGTGATCTCATTGATCAGTGCTGTGAAATTTTGGCTTCAGCTCTACAATCATCAGACTCTCGTCTGAAAGAGCTGGACCTGAGTAAGAATGACCTGCAGGATTCGGGAGTAAAGCTGCTCTCTAATGGACTGAAGAGTCTGAACTGTCAACTCAGCATACTGAGGTATTTAATGTGGTATTTAATTGTTCTGTGTTTAAAATATACATGTACATTCACTGGCTACTTCACTACTTCAGGTAAACGTGTTCCATAGGTTACTGATGCAAATTTCTAATACACCAATCACATAACAGCATGCATTTAGACATGTAGACAGGGTCAGGAGGATCTGCTGAATTTTAAGCCAAACATCAGAATGTGGAAAAAAGTTAGTGAAAAGTCATCTCTGTTGTTTCCAGAGAAGGGTCTGAAAAGGAAAAAAAAAAAAAAAAAAGAATGTTCAGTAAGTGGCAGTACCTTGTTTAAGGCAGAGGTCAGAGGAAAATGGCCAGACTGGTTCAAGCTAATAGAAAGGCAACAGAAACTCAAATAACACCAGGGAATGTAGAAAAGCAGAGTCTCTGAACATATAACACATCAAAACTTGCTGCAGATAAGCTACAGCAGTAGAAGAGCACATTGAGTACCATCTGAGTGTTTAATGCAGTTAAAAAAATAGACTTGGTACTAAAACCATTGCTTCAGCAAACCTCACACACTGCTCCTGCTGTGAATGCACTCATTTGTTAACATGCATTCAAAAAAAAAGAAAAAAGGGGTGCTTACATGCCGCTCACACTTGCGGTGTGAAACCGACCTTAGATGAAATCAGCTAAAGATATAAGAAGACATTAAATCTCTCAAGAGCTCAATAGAGGGTGATTAGTCCACAAACATTATTACCAGCTTCATGCATTACTAACCAGTTTGAGTTTCTGTCATACATTTTCAGAAGTTCTTATTGAGAATTGCAAAATATACAGCAAAACTAAATTCACCATCATTATCGTTCAACAAATGGATCTACTGAACGAATACACCCATCACTGAACGAGTCGCTGTTTTAAGTCTGAATGAGAGACTTGTTCATGAGTAACGGATGAATATGAATGAATATGAATGTGTAACGGATAGGTTGGTCATTTAGCATGTAAGTCAGTCTCCTTCAGCAATCAGCAGAAAGTGGATGTAAAGCACAGTTATAGGTACTGTGCACATACGCTCATTTATATATTTATATTTAACATACAGAACATAACTTCATGACACATTTTACACAATCCTAGATTTATGAATGTGTAAATGTCTGACCAAACAATTAAAATGTTAATTATGCAAGAAAACCTTGTGCTTTGGTAATCTGAACTACATATTTAGATGTATTTTTGTATAATGAGTAGATTTTATTAGATGAGTAGACACATTTTAATAAAGATAAATGAGTTTTTTTTTTTTTTTGGTAACAAGTAAATATATTAATTTCCTTAAGACTTAACACATAAGACACCCTTTTTTGCCACCTGGTGGTGTATTTATGTAATGAATGAACTAAAAATTAACAAATCTCTTAAAATAATCTAAATTTCCTTCACTGTTAGATACACGCAGACATCAACGATGAGCATGTGAATCTCAACAATGGTGACAATCAACAAAAAAATATCAAATCAACTCTGAACATCAAAAAACTGGCTCCTTATAGTCACAACAAAAACTAGAAGAGTAAAGTTTGAGAACATACTTGTAAGTTGGCTTGAGAAAGCCTAGCCTGAAAGTTTGAAGCAGTTGTAATAGTATGAAAGCAGTTAGCATGATTTAACACATTGCTTACATTATTTAACATGTTGTTAACATGTTTCTAGCATGATTAGCATGTCGCTAGCATGTGTCTAACATGATTAGCATGTCGCTAGCATGTTTCTGGCATAATTAACAAGTTGCTAACATGTTTCTAGCATGATTAGCAAAGTTGTTAGCATGTTTACAGCATGATTAGCAAAGTTGCTAGCATGTTTCTAGCATGATTAACAAAGCTGCTAGCATGTTTCTGGCATAATTAGCAAGTTGCTAACATGTTTCTAGCATGATTAGCATGTCGCTAGCATGTTTCTGGCAAGATTAGCAAGTCGCTAGCATGTTTCCAGCATGATTAGCAAAGTTGCTAACATGTTTCTAGCATGATTAGCAAAGTTGCTAGCATGTTTCTAGCATGATTACCAAGTTGCTAGCATGTTGTTAGCATTTTTCTAGTATGATTAGCATGTAACTAGCATGTTGCTAGCATGATTAGCATGTAACTAGCATGTTGTTAGCATGATTAGCATGTTGTTAGCATGATTAGCATGTTGTTAGCATGATTAGCATGTTGTTAGCATGTTGCTAGCATGATTAACATGTTAATAGCATGTTGCAAGCATGATTAACAAGTGATTAGCATGCTGTTAGCATGATTAGCGAGTTACTAGCATATTGCTAGCATGATTTAGATCAGACCTGAGCATTGTACGGCCCCCGGGCCACATCCGGCCCTCTGGCTATCCTTGACCGGCCCGCGTGAGGTAATTGTTGAGTTAAAAGTCAATCGCAAATAGATGTAATTATGTGCACGCAATATGTTGTGGTTTCCCCTCTTCCCCGTCAAATAATTACTCTTGAGTCTTGGGTTTTGATGCCAAAAGATAGACTTTATTGCCGAAACAATCAAGCCGAGTTGTCTATAGAGAACTGATCTTTACTTGGTTGAGGACAGCTTTTTATACTGGTCTTCTCACGTAAGCATGTTAATCTAACTTATTGGGGGGTCCCCTAAGTAAACACTATGAGGGAGACAGATGTTTCCTATACCATGGTTTTACTAGTAACTCTCCAAATAAGGACATACTGTGCTCGACCATCTCTCATACCATGGCTTCACCGGTGGGCCCCTAACCATAACAGTATGTGCTTGTCCAGCAAAATATAGGGTAGAACTGCAAATTATGATAGTAAAATAATTTGTACATGATTCCTTTATATTTCAGTTAATAAAATCTTCATCATATTCCCCCTTTGAGACGTTTACGTCTCACCTTCTCCGGAGTGCTGTGTCAAGATCCAGCCTCTCAGTAATTACTACTCAGTGACAAAAAATAAAGTCACTATGTTTCATTATCAATTAACTAAATCATGCCACGGCATTCCGGAAGATGTTAGGGCCAAACATCTCCCCTCTTATCTTTTGGCTAGAAGGGAGTAAAAGACCCTGACACCTTAACATACTTTTCCATTTAACATAGATTGTTGAAGCATGTGCGTGCAGTTGGTTCGGCCTTGCCTGTGGTTATCACAGTTATGTAGAATGCATATAGAACAATGAAAATAAGAGTACATAAGAATAATACTAACAAGAGAAATCAAACTAAGATACGTATCATCTGATATTGGAATAAACACATATAATATAAAATGCAGATTACAGATAGATTTGTCTTATTCATCGTCAGAAGAAGTTGAAATCTCATCTGCCAGATGTAATTGCAAAGCAGTTTTGTAAAGCAAGTCCTGATAACATTCATGTTGAGTCAGATTCTTTTTTTTCATCACCTTGATGCCTTGACATGTCCATTTGTTTAACTGTGGCCTTGATAACTAGGGATTTTAATAATGGTAGTACACAGCAAAATAATAATCCTCCTATGCTGATTGTCACTCCCAAGAGTATTCCTAATTTTGCTAACCATGCTCCCCACGATCTTAATTTTAAATCTAACCAATTCCATGTTTTTTCATCTCTTCTAGCGTTGTTGCCATTTCTACTTGTAATTCTTTAAGTTTGGCCATGGCTTTTGTAAATGTTGCTTCTGGTGCTGTATTGTTAGGGATATATGTATAACATAGGTCTCCGAATAAGACGCACACCCTTCTTTTGTCTGCTAGCATCCAATTAAGGGCTAATCTATTTTGCCATGTCATTTTACTGGTTGCATCTAATTGTTCTCCTAAAGAAACTAATGCTTCGTTGGTATAATTAATGAAGCTTTGTTGATTGTAGTGTATATATAATTTATCCATTCTGTATTTTTATTTTGTGAAATCCAAAAGAATATTGATTCAAAACCTGATTTGACTTCATCTCGTGCCTTGAATTGATCCGGTATACCTCTAGGTTGACCTATTGAATCTATATATACTTTAGGATCCGGCATATAATTTCTCTTAACTCTGTGATTAATTGTTTCATTTTTCCCCAATGAGGATTCTGTATCCCATTCTATTATATGGATTTCTTGTATTAATCATACTTTAGTGCATTTTCCTCTCCATCTTAGGCCGGTAAGGCAGGTAAAAGTTTTCTTTTTCCACAAATCCAAAAAAGGTCAGCTAATGCTATAGCTTGATGCTTATATATGTCTGTTGCGGGTAATGATATAGTTTGATTTCTACAGGTTTTAGCTGGACTTATTTGTTCTCCTTTCCTTGTTCCTGATGCCCGAAGGGGTGGAAAGTCCTTAGAATCATCAACATTTCGAAATATCATTGTATCCAAATTCCAAACGACACTGCATTTTCCTTTAAATTGTCCCACATTCACAACCCCTGTGGGTTTAACAAAGCACTCATATTCTTTACTGTAGTCTATGGTATACCATAGTGGAATCTCTACTTGATCAATTTGTATTTTCATACTTTCAGTTATATCTAAGCTTCTACATTTAGCTCTCAATCGAGGTATATGCCGGTAGAATGTTTTTGTTTAGCATTGCTTAGGCACTCAGCTGGACAAAAAGGTCTTAAGTCTTTCTCCATATGACAAAAGTTTCTGTTGAATTCAGCACAATGTTCATAACTGAATGGATTAGGGACTACTATTACTTGGCTCATCTGTGTTTTAGAACAGAATAGGCAGTCTTTTAGCTTAGCGGTTGTGAAAGTTGCCCACTCATATCATTAATTGTTTGTGCTGTTTCCCTTAAAACATTTAACTTGGTATCGTCTTCCTACATGTCATGATTCTCTTCAACATTCCTGTGTTGTTTTTCATACAATCCTGGTGCAGTTGTAGTCGAGATTGAGCTATTATTCCCTTTCTGACCCTATACCTATCATAAGTCTCCCATGTGGACCAAAAATCCTATTCCATTGTATTCAAGTGTGGTGACCAATACCCCTGTTGCTTAACTTTCCTTGTCACTTCCCCCTTTGCACAACAGTCAAAACCATGAGCATCTTTCCCCCACCTATACATTTTACTTCAGGGGAGAAGTAAGATATCCTGCCTCCCTATTCCTTTTAATATTAAAAGTTCTTTCATGACACAGTTTTACATGTCTTCTTCATTCTCTGATTCTGTCTCTGATCTTCACCAGGGTGACTCTTTGCAAGTCGTTGCAATGGTCTTTCCATCGTTGGCAAGGGAGGGTCGTTACTAGCAACCCTTGCCCTTAATCCCTCACTCCGTGCTGTGTAGGGTTGTTGAAGCTAGTTGGCGTGTTTTAGGGTGAGAGATGTGGTCCCGTTTTGCTGATCAATGTGATATTCCCCTTGAGATCATAACTGCACACACTGGTGGGGCAGACCTTCCCTGGCCTTGATAGAACTGCTGTTGCCTGTAAATGGAAACTTTCAGAGGTTTTGGTTAGTGACATCAGGCATGTTCAATTTTTCATCTGGCCAGTCGTCCTTTTTGGTGAGACCTGTAGAAATGTCAAGTGGGTTGAGGGCTGTCCTGGCCCCCTTTTTGGCATCTCATACATCTGTTTGCAATCCATTGTATTAACATAAAGAGCAGGGTTAATACCCATTTTCTATAATAATGAATTTGGCTTCATTACATTGTTTTCATCCTTACTATTTTGATTAATTTCAATGTTATTCTCAACAATTTGCTAATTAAGTTTTCTTTTTGTTTTATAAATGTAGTCCCTCTATCACTGGATAAAATTTTTTTTTTTGGCCTATTTTGTTCGGTAGCATAGGCTTTTTACCCCGGAAAACACTCAACCCACTTTATTAATGTTAACAATCAGAAAGACAATATTTTATCCTTTTGACACAGAATCAGCTCCATCATGGGATGCTGAAAAAGAATTTTTGCATACAGATGTTTTGGCAAATTAATTGATTTTCCTCAGTGTCTCGTCAGACATCTTCTTACACTCCATGTCACACCATTGCACACCATCATTCACACTTTTTCACTCCCTTTCACACCCCCACTCTTAGGATAAAATTAAGTTTAATTTTTTGTGCAACCTCAGCAGATTGTCAACTGAATGATTTTAGCAACAGGTTTTTGAATAGACTAACATAAGATTTTCGTTATCAGACTCTACTAAGTATAGGTCTGGTGATAATAGGTCTGCTGTGTAACCTCTTTTTTCAACAAAATTTAATAAATTATTTTTAATTGGAATAATTAGCTCAGGTATTGTGCAATTAAGAAAGCCGATTGTAATTTCTCAAATGTCACATGTTTGTCTACTTTGAATTTTAGTCATGCTATCTAAAAAGAGGATTGGAGATCTCCACATGATCTAGGATCCATGGCCAAAATAATTTCTATCTTGTTACCCCCAGTGATGACAACATTTGTGATTTAATAATTTTGGAACTCTGCAGACATATTATTCTTATTTAATCTAGTCCTAAAAAATGACCATTAAACAAAATGGAGTGACCAATATTTTTTATTTTATCAGCCCTATTTTTGTCTGTTAGACGTCTTGTCTACCCTGTCTTCTTCATAAGAACTCAGCATTCTTGTTGACGATTCAGTTGTACATTTCCCCTAATTTAATTAAATAGCCCTCACTATGCCAAATCCAGCTCCATTTTTGTGTGATCAGTAAGTCATGAACTCGCTTCTGTCTGTCAGAACTCCTTTTCTTTAAGACCTAAGGCTGGACTGGTAACTGTTGAAAAGCAGATCAAGAATGTTAGTTAAAACACAGAATTTCAAGAACTGCTGTGAGACCAGTGAATAACCAATACTAATTAAGCTAATATAATAACCAAATTTGAAGCAGTCTCTATAGTGATCAATAGATATGCAGCACAATTGCATGCAATGGGAAGTGATGAAAGTTCTTCTGTGTAGACCATTAGTCTGTTGAAGCTGTTTGTCTGTTGCACTGGGTCGTCAGTCTGTGATGGCCTGATGTGGTGTATGGTCTTTGTTGTTTCTCTGCCTCCTCTCAGTCTGGCTTTCCTGCCACAGTTTTGCATTTCAGGATATTCTCTTCATCCTCAGGAAAAGTCTCAAGTGAAAGATTCACCTTTTCCTGTTTTAAGTCAGCCTTTCTCCATGCAGAAGTATGCACTCCTCTTTCTGGAGGGGGGAGGAAAGTCCATCTGCTTCTCCCTCTTCTTCTCTCTGCAGCCTTGTCTTTGCCTCTTCACCACACTGGCAGACAGACCCCAGTGCATTGCTTCCTTTTTTCCAGGCACTGTTGTAGAAGCCATCTGAAATTCTAACACTCAGAGACCGCATTAATCAAATTGACCTTAGTCAAACTTGTGTCTGAGCAATTAGCTCTTTATATAAATTTCACTTTTCAGCCAAATCTTTCAATGGTCCTACTATATAAAAACATTCATCTGGTTAAAGCAGCAGTTCCCTTATTCTATTTTAGTAAAGCAAGTTCTTCATTGCAGAAAAATAGCAATCAGTTTTTTCTTTGCAAAATGCAGAAAACAGCAGTAATCTACCTTTATTATCTAGGAATATTACAATTAAACAAAATAATAGTTTTTCTACAACCGCATGGCATGCCTATGGTAAAATAAATCATATTTTTATTTTAAATTCACATAGATGTTCAGAATAATCTAGTAATGGTGAATGAATTTCCCAACCTACATATATTTAATCACCAAAGTTACATTCTTACTGAGAAATGTCTATGGCTTATGTATCAAAATTTCTATTAATTTGGTCACCCAATCTTGCTCTCATTCAACATTGCTCTCCACAAGTTATCTTTCAGTTAACTCAAACCCAAATCTTTGAAACTCTGTAATGGATTAACTTCCATACTGTCTCCCAGGGATAACGAGATACAAATTTTAGACGTCTTCAGACATAATATATACATTTTTAAGCACGTGCAATCTTATTTATTCATCTATTATGATAAATCATTAAATAATAAATGTATATCCTATTTTTATTGGTCTCTTGCTACAATAATCTTCAAAGGCCATATCTTGTAGCGATTTAGAACAAAATTCATATAAGTCACTTATTATTTAGAGCTCGGCATTCATTTACTCCTCTCCAGCGAGGCAACAACTACGCTCTCTCTCTGTGAAACACAGGAGGGCCCGCAGTCACCGCTCACAAGATGCAGAGTCTATCACACATCAATCATGCTCATACAACCACACACATACATTTAAATAGACTACACTCTTCCTGAGTGACCTGTCAGTTCTACTCGCTCTTCTACTGAAACTTTCCTCAACACAGTAAAAAAGCAGTACTCTGCAGGCTTTTTGCCTACTCATGCAGCCCTCTGTAACTTCCTAACGCAAACAGAGCGGTATCCATAGGACTTAATAAATAACCTAACAAGTTTGCACTCTGTCTTCACTTGATAACCTTGACTCAAGGAAAGGCAACCCTTGCAGTGCCTACCCTTGTAGGACTTTTGCCTAATAGCGCTTCTCTTTTAACACTTTTAATCTAATTCTACTTAAATATGAAAATCTGAATTCACTGTTCTCCTCAAGTCCAACTCAACAGAAAATACAGATCAATGCATGCATTTAGTGCTTTTGGAATCAAAACCCTTTTCCATTTATTTTAACTCTTGCCTCCAATTATTATAGTTTGATGAATTTAGAAGGATGTAAAGTGTCTCACCACAAGCAAACTCTGGAAAACAACACAACCTAACTATATAAGCAAAACTGCTTACCTTTGGCCAAGTTGTTGTGTTGTGATCTTTACTTGGTTGAGCTTTTTATACTGGTCTTCTCACGTAAGCATGTCAATCTAAATTATTGGGGGGTCCCCTAAGTAAACACTATGAGGGAGACAGATGTTTCCTATACCATGGTTTTACTAGTAACTCTCCAAATAAGGGCATACTGTGGTCGACCATCTCTCATACCATGGCTTCACCGGTGGGCCCCTAACCATAACAGTATGTGCTTGTCCAGCAAAATATAGGGTAGAACTGCAAATTATAATAGTAAAATAATTTGTACATGATTCCTTTATATTTCAGTAAAATCTTCCTCAGATACAACCGCACTTACGTCCGTTCGTGTAACCATACCTCAAATGTGTTCGTGATCATATGGCTTTCAAGCAATAGCCGTAAGAGATACATTTCTTTTTTTCTTCTTTTTGTCTAAATATTTTTTCTTCATTACACGTCTTGTTTGGTCTTATTTCGTATCATTGCATGTTAAAAATAATGTACTTTGTTATGCAGACGCAAAATGTGAAACTGCAGTCTTATTCGCATAGGCTAGCATTTTTATAAGTATTTGTAAAATATTATATATTCAGCATATTTTACTATTTTGTACCTATCTTAATTATTTAATTCATAAATTAGTAATTAAAACATATTTTATTTATTTATTTTTTAAAAGCGACATCGATGGACAACAACTGATCAACAAGCGGCATCAGTCCGTTAGATCATTTTAAAACGTCAAATAGCCCTCAATTTATAATTATAATTTATAATTGTTAAGTTATAATTGCATCTGTCTCGGATGTAGACTGGTCAAGATTTATTTTAATAAACCTGTTTATGCGGAGTGTGGAATTCACCTAATGCACGACAGAGAAGCGTCCGCGCGATCACTTGTGTTTTTCCTGATAATGAAACTTATTTTATTTCTGTAAACTCATAATAACAACAAACGTTGCTTTTGTAGAATAATGAGAACAAACAGGACGCGCTTTCTCCCATCTGTTTCTGAAGCGCGTCACAAAAAAAGAACCGAAACTCATCATATGACTGTCACATACATGAGAAATATATCTATAGAAAGTTTAAAATGTCTACTTTTAAACGAACAAATTCAAAACGAAATCAAATACCCCCTGCATATGTAGTCTGTATGAAAGTTGCATTTCTCTCTAAAGGCGTCTCCGTTTGTAAAGCATTTACGGATTTCCATAGTCGGATAAATTCCGCTTTCAGAACTTTCAACTCCGTAACATTGATTTTTTTTCCTCAGAAACAAAAAACGAATTTACTGAAGAAAACAAAAAAGGCATATAGCCTATTTTTTTTTTTTAATTGCCAACCTTTCTCCATCCGGCAGATATTGTTGCTTTTATACTGATACTTTTCTCAGGGCTTTAGACAAATATAAATAGATTGTACAAGTTATTGGTAATTAATAGATTCTGAGAATTTATGTTTCAGGTTTTGACTGCAAATGTCACGTCCATAACGCTGAAACTGCGTCATGCTAATCTTTGAAATACTTGCTTTTTTGTACAAAGTTGTGATGGTAGTTTTTGAAACACTGCAATTTTTTAAACTGTTTTTTTCGTGAATGTTCATTAAATAGTAATATAAATATGTGCTCCACATTTTCATTGTTTGATTGCAATGTTTCATTTAATGTTTATTTATTTATTTTTTTATAAAGAGATAAAAAATATATTGGGCAGAATTGAGTTAAGTGTATTGGTCCAGCCCTCTGCAACCGCCCAAGGTTATCACGTGGCCCTTTGGGAAAATTAATTGCCCACCCCTGATTTAGATAGATTGGAAATATTAGAAATATTGGAGTGGAAGCTTAAATTTAGTCTAAATTGATTAGAAATAGTACCTAGAAGGGAAGCTTGATTGAGCCTCAAGGGATTCTGGGAAGTGTTGAAGAGTGTTGGCTCATTTGAGCATTCCATCAGTGTAAGTCTATGGGATTTTCTCAAGCCAACTTAATAAAATCAAATAAAGAAAACAGTACGACCATTTAGCTGTATAATATATTCATTCTGCAATGCATGCTGGGAGTTTTGTACTATGCTGATGCCCAGCATGCTTTGCGGCATAAAACGTTTTGTTGATTGTTGTTTAATCATCCTCTGCTGAGATCTTGAAAGATGTAATGTCTTGTATTTCAGTTGATTTCATCTAAGGCTCTGTCTAGCAGTCAGGCGTTCATTACTAATACACAATCATCATTCAATTAATCACTTAATTGTCTTATTAACTCCAACACTGCTTCAGTGTTACATTAACACTCAGTGTGGATAAAAACAGTGAGCTGTGTTAATGTAATCACTGGGGTACTGTGTAAACATTCATTCTTTTGTAGGTCCAGTTTATACCCAGAGAATTTCCCAAATTCAAGTAGTAGGCGTATTGTCTCGGGAATAGATACAATTTGGATCGGTAATAAAAAGAAACAATGTAAAGCTTGTTTAAATTCAGTTCTCTTTTGGATTATTCCCTGAAATATGCGAAGAGTTCTAAGCATTACTGAGAGAGTACCATTAGTTATGACGAAAAAATAATGGAGATAGAGTACGTCCCTAGTGCGTACCTCATGACAAAGTAAAATAATCTAAATTAACATGGTTAGTATATATGTATGCTTGAGGTTCAACATATAATAAATGTTTCCATGATATTAATCCATCCCTAAAGCCAAACTCCTTAAGCACTGTAAAAAAAAGATGTTTCTATTATACTATTAAACACCTGTTTGGTGTCCTTAGAAAAGGAATGTAGTCCCTTTATAAATTTAGCTCATCTGAGACAATACGGAGCTACAGTGCATTCATCGTAATTGTTAAGGTGCTGATCAGGCTCATCAGTGAGAGTGAAATAAAGGCATTATAGCAGGTTCAACATAGTACTAGCAAGGTATACATAATAAATATGCTACAGAGTGTAAATGTTACTTGCAAAACTCATATATAATTTTGCAAAGAATAGGTATGTCTGTTTCGTTGAGATAAATTGTATATCAAGGTTCCTAAAGTAGTACTTCTCAAATTCAGTCCCGAAAACCCAGCTCTGCACATTTTGTATGTCTTCCTTATTTAACACCGTTGATTCAGATAATTAGCTTATTGGGAGAGAGTACTATGAACTGAACTGAGTGTGTCAGATAAGAGAGACATACAAAATGTACAGAGCTGTTAGTCCCCAGGACCACCCGGTAACACTTTAGTATAGGGACCAGTTCTCACTATTAACTAGTTGTTTATTAGCATGCATATTACTAGCATGTTGACTACTTATTAATACTTATAAAGCACAAATTCTGCATGACCATATTCATATACAGTACCTAAACTTAATAACTACTTTACTACGAAGTAATTAAGAGTTTATTGAGTCATAAAAGTCATAGTTAATAGTTAATTAATAGAGATAATTTGTTTTAAATTTATTTTTATTATTACTTTTTTATTTTTATTTATTTATTTATTTTTTCCCCCAGTTTAATTGTTGGATTTTATCACTTTAATTTAATAATATGTGTTGGCTCCCTGAGCATCAGTGATAGTTTTGCAGCTTTTGTGATAGTGCTTAGTGGTAAAGCTGGTTCATAGTATCATCTGTGGGGAAGAACTCACATTCCTTGTCCACTAAATGTAATAAATTTGCAATGAAAGTGTAACTACTGTGTAATTCACAAATATCTGAGTAGATGATCATTAAGAACACAGAACAGCTGTTAAAGGGATTGTTCACCCGGAAATGAAAATGAATTACTCACCCTCATGTTGTTCCAAACCCAGGAAAAATCCAAACCAGAGATTGTGTTTTATGAGCAATACTAGCAAGTTCCAAAAAAAAAAAAAAGATATATTGAATAAAAAAATAAAAAAAAATTAATAAATGCAAATACACCATAAATGTTTTGTCCACTATATTTTAGGTCTTCTGAAGAAATAAGGAATGGACAGTATACATACATATACAGTATTCACAGAAACGGATATCATTCTCCATTCAGCTTTTGAACAGCATGTTGTCTAGTTTTAATCTCTCTTCAAGATGTTCTCATGTTCCATTATTATGAAAAATCTGCCTGTGTGTGTGTGTATTAGTGGGTGGTGTGTATTCTGAGTGGTGTGGTACTTGCTACCTGGGGTCTGTTGTTAAAGCACTAAAGTATTAGACTGAACGAAACTCGTCATTCACACATGCAGTGACTGTAACATAAAACCCAAATGAAAAAGGCTCAGTAAACAGTTTATTAGATGCAATACACTAGAAGTTGCTTACACACAATATCTTTTTCTCATTGTGTTTTTAAAGCCTTGAGCAATATAGGAGAATATAATGTTTTCTTTTTTGTTGTTGTTTTTTTCTATTATATTGATAATGTCTGTTGTCCCATTTAAAATAAATAAGTAAATAAATAAATAAATAAATAAATAAAAATCTGCACTAGGCATTCTAAATAAATACAGCAGTTTGTATCTACTCATATAGTACAGTCATGAATGGGTTAAGATTTTAAGAATGTTGACATTTACATTACAGAAATAGTACTACCTAATAAATTTTTTCAAGATTTTACTAAATGTATTGATTTAAAAGGTAACCTTCTGTTATTTGGTGCTCTAAATAATAATAATAATAATAATAATAATAATAATAATAATAATAATAATTATGCCCCTAACTTCCCTACGCCTTGTTCACCAAGTTTATCACTGATTACGTTGCAGGAGCGCCCACTAAACTTTTGATCGTCTGGAATATGCCAAGGAGTTTATTATTTACATTTTTCTCCCCTTAGGATTTTGTTTGATGCAGCATTCAAGTATATAGGTATCCTTGGTCAGTTTTAAATATTTGAAGAGTTCAGATGCAAAACCAGCTAAAAGCTATCTTGGTCAAAAATGAGATAATGATACTGAGTGAATGTTCTCAACACATATTATATATCCATCAAACTTTTACTTCGAACTCGCTAAAATCCCATTCTCAGCCTAATCAGAAGTACCGGTACTTACATAGAAACCGTCTCAGGTTACGTATGTAACCTTGGTTCCCTGAGAAGGGAACGAGACACTGCGTCCTCTAGGGGGCGCTAGGGGGAACGCCGTCAGCGTGACCCGTGTCTGAAGTATATATACAAAACAACAACAAAGTTGGCCGGCGACAGCCTATGACGTCACTGCCGGCGCGACTCGTCGCTGCCGGCGCGTCACTACCGGTGCGACCACAGTATAAAAGGACACCGGTAGAGCAGGACGGCCGCTTCTTCGTCTGAAGCTCACATCCTGAAGCATGGCCCCGAGCCTAGAGGACGCAGTGTCTCGTTCCCTTCTCAGGGAACCAAGGTTACATACGTAACCTGAGACGTTCCCTTTCGAGGAACTCGAACTGCGTCCTCTAGGGGGCGCTAGGGGGAACGGTTATACCCACGCTGCCATGCTGAGGGGAGTGCCTGACTTCCGGAGAGACAGGCACTAAGTACCAACTCCCTAGGCCTTAAGGGAGTCGCCCCTAGGATAAAGTGATGGCTGTCAGTGACATATCCCCTACGGCCAGAGCTTAGGCTGCATACCCAACTTACCTGTAGGGCAGATATCGGCCCGGGGTAGAGCCCAAGCTTGGAAACAAAGTATTCCTTTAAGGGGATACGGCCAGAAGCCTAGGATACCCAGGTTGGCCTGTCACACAGGGGCTACTGCAGCCCTGCACGACTCCCTCAGAAGTCGTACACAGAACGCAAGTGGTAACTCCCTGCTCAACCCGGTTGAGCGAGCATAAAATGCGCACCGGAACTAGGGCGCGTAAAAACCGTTCTTTTAGCCTGGCAGAAGCTCTGGAGATGGACCCGAGACGACCGGGTTTTAGACCACCTCGAGAAAGGGTACGGGCAATAGCGCGTGAATCCCTACCATAAAGGATTTTAGAATGGACGCAGAACACCGGTGCCTTCCATACCACAGCGTGGATTTTAGAAAAGTGCCCAAAGGTTAACGTGTGCACTTACCATATACATGGATTTGAGAAAGTGCCCACAAACGTGTGGGCCTATTTTTAGACGTACCGTTGAGAAACGGTGGAATAAGAAGACCCTCAGGGTGAGGGGAGCACTGCCGGCTTAACAAGGCTCTAAGGGGAAGGCAGTAGGGGCGCATCTAGCCGCCCAATTAGGCAAAGCTCAAAGCAAAACCCTCAAGGAGAGGGGAGCACAAAGATGCCAAGCAGATAGAGGCCGCGGCTATCTATCCACTAAAACTGCCAAGAGCCGATACACTTAGCCACACAGGATAAGGCAGTGTATCGCGACAGGCTTCTACTCCCATGGACAGGAGGAGCCACTGATCCCCCCAGGGGGACGAGCTCAGAGACCCTTTCCGTAGAAAGGGGAGCATCACCGTGCCCTGTACAGAAGCCTTGGATGAGATCTGACCCGCGAAAGTTCCCTTTGGCCTGGGGAAGGCAGTAAGGGCGAACCTCAGTTGCCCAATGGGGCAGTGCTCAGGTAAACCCTCGATGGGAGGGGAGCACCCTATGCAGTAGCCGCAGCTAACTGTCTAATAATACTGCCCTGAAGCTGATATACGTACCAAGGAAAGGTAGTGTATCGAGACCGGGTTCCACTCCCGAGACACGGGAGGGACACCTGATCTCTCCAAGGAAGACGAACTCTAGCAAAAACCCTTTCCGCAGAAAGGGGAGCATCGTCGCACACTCCCAGGAAGAGATACGGGGATCAGAAATGACGGGGAGCCACCTCTACAAGACTGCACAGAAAGCAGTCACATCCCCAGCCCTCAGGCTGTTCTGTGGGTAACCTCTCAAGGGGCATAAGCCCTTCTCACCCCACACAGACCTATGCTTACCTCCTCGATGGAAAGCACGGGCCCTGCTCTACCAAGACCCGCAGAGCCTTGGGACCAAGGGCCAAGAATGCTTAGCTGAAGGCTCCTCGGAGCACTCAGAGGGTTTCCACAGAAACAGCTCTGACTTGAGAAACAGTGAAATAGCGTGACCAAGCCCACTCCTCGGAGGGGCGACCGCTAGATCACCAGATGGCATAGGTAGGAGGTCTGTGTGAAGGGCGGAAACCCCGCAACCGAAGCCCCTCAGGGCAGGATGAAGACAGAGGGTCTCAACCCGGTGGTCAATGTGTCTATCCAAAATGTCCAGGAGCTCCCTGTGAAAAGAGATTCTGAAGAGCTTACCCAGACGTAGGACCGAAGTCCTAGTTTTTCTCAGTGCTGTAAAGGGAACCTGAAAGCTTCCTATTCGAAAACGGGAGGCAGACCCAGGCAAGCAGCCCATAACCATGATTGAAGATCAGAGGGGGGTGCTCGAAGAGGACCTACCAAGGAAGGCACAAAAACAGGACCCAATTGTATACAGCATGGTAGACACATTAAACATGAGTCGTACTCACCCCACCATGGTTCCTGCGCATAACTCCAGAAGACTCAGAAAATCCTTCTGAGAAACCATCTAGACCATTACTATGACCTGTCGGGGGAGATTAAGAAGAGACCAGGTTATAGGGGAGTACAGCAAATCATAAAAAATGGGCTGTCTACCCTGCTTTCATTTTTCGTAGGGGAAGACAGCACTCACCTGATTACCTCAAAGAGATCGCTTATTAGAAACCCTAAAAAGGGGAGCGACCACTGAGCTAGAAATATGATTCATAGTTAGACATGAAAAATGGATCGAACTCACCCATCCATGGTTCCCGTTTCGATCAAACTGTGAGAGGAGGCCGAAAGGCCGAGCCAGACCATCAGTAAAGGTTGCTTTTTAACAAAAAAGCCAACCTAAAACATCATAGGTCCGGCAGGGGTGCGCAGGAAAAGTACCACCAAACCTCAGTCAGGTGGAGAGACTAATATGAAGGGGGAATTAAGAGGAGGGAGACAGGAGCCCCCAAAGGAAGATAAGCAGAAGCTATCTTCTACTCTGACCCCGGCGAGCACGCTGTCTCGTCTGGATCACTTCCCTCAGGTCCTGTCTACCTCCTCTAGACCCACGCTTCCTCCCGGAACCACCCGCAGGTGGGGGAGGGGCGCGAGTGGCCACACTAGTCTTCTGGGCCTGTCTTCGTCCCTCAGAACGAGACGGGCCAGGACCCCCATACTGTTCGGGCTCAGATCTGGACCTTCGTGGAATGAAGGTTTTGAAGGCCGCTGAGCGCGCCCTCGCCTCCCTGAACTTCTCAACCACCGTCTCAACGGAGGTACCAAAAAGTTCGGAAGGCGAGACTGGTGCGTCGAGAAGAAAGCCCCTCTCTTTCTTCCCGAGGTCAGCCAAGTTCACCCACAGATGTCTCTCCGTAACCACCATGGCCCCCATAGACCTGCCCATGGCAGTGGCGGCCTGCTTGGTGGCACGGAGAGCGAGATCCGTGGTGCGGCGCAGCTCAGCAACTTCGTCCGGGGAAAGACCCTGACCCTTATCCAGATCTTTCAGCAAGTCAGCCTGGTAGGCTTGAAGCACCGCCATAGTGTGCAACGCACCCACAGCCTGACCTGCTGCTGCATACGCCCTGCCATTCAAACGAGATGTTACTTGAAGGGGAATGGATGGCAGGGAGGGAGTCTTCAGGGAAGATGCCTTACCTACAGAGAGATAGCTGGCCAGCGTCTCTTCTACAGGTGGCATCCTCTGATAGCCGTGCTCACGCATCCCCTCAATATTCGCATAATTAGAGTGCGGAAAATTATGGATGCGTGAGGAAAACGGCCTCTTCCATACCTTCTCGATCTCCGTATGCAGATCGGGAAGGAATGGAAGACTCACCTGGGCCGGGAGGTTATGATCAGAAAGATAGCGCTCATCGAGACGACCCCGAGGCGCCACCTCTCTGGCTCGCTTCCACGGCAAGTCAAGCCTTACCGTGGCGCGATCCATAACCTCCAACAGCTCCTCGTATGCAGGGCAGGAGATTAGAAAGGGTTCAGCCTCAGCTTCCTCATCTTCCAACATCTCCTGCTCTTCTTGGGAAGGACCCAACAGAGCACTAGCTGCTGGATCGGATGATGTAAGAGAAACAACATCATCGTCAGCCAGCAGCTCGTCCTCGCCCGCGACTGACGCGCGTGAAAGGGAAAGTCCCTTTTTTAGCTCGTCAGCGAGGTCCACCTGGGATCCCCACGAGCTCATTTTTCTCCGTGCCTCAGCAGCGGAGGGTCCTGAGCCACGGGGAACAGGTGGCTGTCCCTCTTCCCTCGAGAAGAGAGACAGACGAGAACGGAGCTTTCTCATGGGAAAAAGCTCACAGTGCACGCAGACTGCCCCCTCGAGGACGTCGCGTGCATGCTCCTCGCCCAAACAAAAGACGCAAAGATCGTGCGTGTCATCGGGTGTCAAATAACGAGGACACGGATCCACGCACTTTCTAAACGCCTTACTAGTGCTAGCCATATTTTTCCAAAGAAAAGGGGTCTCTTACCGTTTTGCTACACACTCCAGACAAAGAGTCAATGAAGACGAAGAAGAGGCCGTCCTGCTCTACCGGTGTCCTTTTATACTGTGGTCGCACCGGTAGTGACGCGCCGGCAGCGACGAGTCGCGCCGGCAGTGACGTCATAGGCTGTCGCCGGCCAACTTTGTTGTTGTTTTGTATATATACTTCAGACACGGGTCACGCTGACGGCGTTCCCCCTAGCGCCCCCTAGAGGACGCAGTTCGAGTTCCTCGAAAGGGAACTATACAACTGAGCCTGATAAGAATGTATCTTTTTAAAGAAAAGACGTCTCATGGATTTAGGGGCTTTTGCATCTGAACTCTTCATTTATAAAACAATAAATGTATCATGAATGTTCAGGATAAAAAATCTCAGTTAGGTCCGGTCGAACGATTAAATATATTTAAATTCTGATCGGATTCTGTTGGTAATAGGCACTTACCTAAAGCTAACAGAAGTTTTGTGTATCTAACAAGTGCTTTTGACCACCTTTTTAATCAGAAAGGTTTGTGTTGTCGTATGCAGAAAACACTTGAGGTTTGCCACAGACTTGTCCGACCACCAAGAACGCAACTGGTTGCTTCTTCAAGTGCCACCATACTTGAAAAACCATGGAAAACTACTTTTAAACAGGAAATTAAGGAAAATTTACGTACAGCTGGACATTTAGCATGGGATTAGCATTAGGGAACCAAAGCCAGAATATCTTCAGAGAGACACTGACTGATCTTGAACATGGCAAACACAGGTGTATATACACAGGATAACAAGGGAGTAGCTAATGAATTACTACGGATACTAATGAGGGACACTATTCCAATAAACAGTGTGGCATAGAACTGAACAAAGAAGCAAGCACAGAAACAATGGGAATAAATTGCAAATTAGGAGACCTTAAACACAAGACACAGCCTTTCTCTCTCTCTCTCTCTCTCTCTCTCTCTCTCTCTCTCTCTTCTTTGGCTTGTTCCCTTCCCTATCAGGGGTCGCTACAGCAGAATGACCCATGCACCCAATTTGGCATGTTTTGCGCCGGATTCCCTTCCTGCTGCAACCCAGCCCTGACAGTGCACTTGTGCAACCCCAGTGCTAGGACACACTCACTCACTCACTCATTCACACACACACACACACACACACACACACACACACACACACACACACACACACACACACACACACACACAATTACTACAGCCAATTTACTTTGTCCAATTCACCTATACTGCATGTCTTTGGATTGTGGGTGAAACCGGAGCACCCAGGGGAAACCCACATAGACATGGGGAAAACACAAGACACAGTCCATGATCAGTTCAGCGACCCGTAATCAATGTTTCCTTACTTTAGAGTATCATTATAAAGCATTATAAATACAGGTTTCAAAGATTGTTACCAAATGTTTCTTTTATTTTATACATTTTATTGTATTTTCTATTTTCTATTGTATTTTTTTTTTTTTTTTTTTTTTTGCTGAGCAAAACGTTTCTCTATTAGAAGTTCAGTTATCTATATTAATTTAATATTATATAATATAATAAAATATAATATAATATAATATAGCTTATCTGAAAAAAATGAAGCATTTATCACTCACAAATTCACTTTTTGAGGTCAATTATTTATTCTATTTAAAATGTAAAATTATATTAAAATTCTATTATTTTTTTTGTTTACAAATCTCACACAGAACAGTTCCATTTTTTATAATAGAAAAAAAAAGTAATTATATTATATTACTAGTAAATATTTATACTAGAATTGATTCAAATGGCTTTCCCAACTCATTTTTGTGTAATTTAGTTCTGAAGACCTTTAGTTCTCGAGGACCTGATTGATATAGATCAAAAATATCCATAAATAGAGATGAGAGCATAACTGAGAGGCAACAGCTTCTTTGAGGAGTTTGTAAAAGAAAGGGAGTTAGGTCTCAAATTTTTCATAACAGGAGAACTTAGCCTGACAGCAGCAGTTTTTTAATAACAGAGGGACAAACCCAGAAGAATTAGAGCAGTTGATAAGGTGAGCAATAGGAGATGAAATACATTTATATATAAATTTGACTATTTGTGTCTAAATGGTGCTTGTTAATATTTGGGAAACCAGTATATCTGAACTGTGATCAGGAAAAAAAGATAATTCTTTGGTCTGGATATACATTAAGTGCCTTTGGACTTACTGATGGCTCTTTCAGATTATCTAGTGTCAGTCAGTTTAAATCAATTAGAGGGCCTTATTAAAAAAAAAAAAAAAAAAAAAAAAAATTGATGTATTTGGCCCACAGACTGCCAGCTGAATAATTCTTTTGATTATTACATTGTATATTGTACTGCATTTCTCTGATAAATGAAGCACACTAACATAAACCCTTTCTGTTGTAGATTATCTCAGTGTTTGGTGACAGCAGAAGGTTGTGCTGCCCTGGCATCAGCTCTGAGTTCAAACCCCTCACACCTGAGAGAGCTGGATCTGAGCTACAATCACCCAGGAGATTCAGGAGTGAAGCTGCTCAACCACCTGGAAAAACTCAAGTAAGTTGTTAACTGTATTTTGTCCCAGACAGAAGCTCAGCTTCTTAATGATTGACTGAGCTCTTAACTAAACCAAACCAAACTGCAGAAACAATAGTCAAAAGATAGTATGTGAAGAGATTATCTAATAAGACTAGTTTATTAATTTTATATGCTTTAGACATGTAAGTCATACTTGTTTGCGAATCTTTGTCTGTATTGCGTGCTGTATTAGTTGTTATCCCAGCTAACAAAAAAAGGTCCCCAGAAAGTTTCCTAAATGGCCTCTGCGAACGTCCCCCGGACGTCAGCTTGTAGGGTCCCCTTGACGTCCGCGAAGACGTCCTCCAGATGTTCACAGGGACGTTCACAGGACGTCCAGCGGCCATTCGGGACGTTTAGGGGACTTTCGCTTTAGGTTCTCGGAATGTAATTTTATTTTACTTTTAGGCTAATCAAAGACAACAGACACGTTGTATAGAGCAAAATGTGTTTATTTTAATTGAACAATTGTAAAGTTGTGGTGCTCTTTCCTTGTGTGTGTGTGTGTGATTGTCATCTGTGGGTTTAGTCCGATGGCAATTCTTCCCATAGTCTTCTAACCTAAAAAAACAAAATTAACACATTCAGTAGTGTTATAATTTTATATGTCTAGGACTATCATTTGTCCATTGAAAAATAATTAGTAAACACTGTTGACAATTTGGATTTAGGCCAAGTGGTCCGAAATTTAGCGCACATATGAAGATATCCGTCCCAAATGTGTTTTTCTCTGCATACAGGCATCTCTGTGTGTATTTTACAACATGGAAATTCAGTATTTTAAGTTCAATTTCTTTCAATATTATGTACATTTAATCATTTCACCTTTACATGCTAACATTAGCTTCGAAAGTGTTCACATAGGCTAACAGTCAGCAGCCCTACATGACAGACAACTTCAGCAAACATTTTAAAAGGTGAACTTTTCAAAAAAGGTTAGCATTATGAGATTATGAGACAGTGGTTACAGTAACTAATGTCTACAAATATAAAGATATGAATACCTTTTCGACTGACGAAAGCGAAAACTCAAGGCCGTGTTTGAGGAAATCACCACCAGGACCGTTAACTGTCACTACTCACCTGAGCGTTGCCATGGATACATGCGCATACCCTAAAGTGATGTCACTCGATCACACGCTCATGCAAATTAGTGCATGTTTAATTAAATAATGCCTCATTTGCATATTTAAACCTAACATTTTAGAAAAATTGTACTACAAAAAATGTTTGCAATTATCAATGTGTAATCAATTAACTGGGTAAGCAAGGTGATAACTATTAGTTTTTTTGTTTGTTTTTTCTATTCACCTGCAGTGTCTCACCTTAAAATCCAATATGGGTTTATATTGTAGTTTAATTTTGTCTTTAATTTAATGAACTTTGTCTGAGTTGCGAGGTGTCAGGTCTTATGATAAAGCTCAAGCATGGGCGACTGTATTTTTCAAGTGTTGTTATGCCAGCAGACGTCAAAAAGAGGACCAAATGCAAGTGAACATCCTCAAAACGTCCATCACCGAACGCTACAAAGCGGACGTACTACGGACCTAAACAGACGTACGCAACATCTGGAGGATGTCCCATGTTTGCTAGGATGATCCACCAAAGACTTTATATATAGGAAGAACGTGCACTCCTATTATTTATGAATGGAAGAAAGTGTAACACTCAAAATGGCGAATAAACCCTGCCTTCTAAATGAAAGAGTCAGGCTGTTTCTCAATTCCAAGAACGCAAAGTACAAACTTTTGTTCTTGTGGAGATCGGTCTTGCCAGGCTTCCTTGAAAGAACGAACTCGGAAGGATGCGAGAACACAGAACGCGTGATTGTGAGAATTGAGATGCGCTGTGTTCTTGCTGCTCAACTGACAGTCCCAGCAGATTATAAGGAGTGAGACAGCAGCACGCAGTGCACAATAATATCAAACAAATGCCATAACGCTTTAAAAACATTAATTTCATTTTATTATAGACAATATTTTCTTATTATTTTGTAGCTTTTTACCGCATGTATTTGTGAAAATGATTAGGTCAAGTATAATGTTACATATTCTTTTTAATATGCCAATAAGAAGTACAACAGGGTTTCTCACTTCATTCAAATAATGCAAAACAAAACAACAAATGTTTACTTTCACGGGCCGTCACGTATTTGCACGTTTGCAGCAGGAATGTCTTAAGCGAGAACGAGAAGTTTAAAGCTTACAGGCTTCTGTGCGTTGTCCGTCCGCAGCGTCTTCTGGGATTTCTAACGGTTCGATTCCTTCTTTATTGCTACTGGAGCGTAAGGAACAACATTTATAAGGCAGTTGTTGTCGGATTTCATTGGTGATTTAAAATATGACATTTAATGGTAAGCTTCGTGAACAGTTTTGGAGAATTTGATGTTTCCTCATTCAAAGAGATAGGAGCTGCACTTGCATGCCCTAGAGGCATTTCAAAGATGGCCGCTGAGTGAAATGACTTGCCTTAAAGGGACTTTTGGTTCCACCTCTGCTTTTTGAATAGCAGAGACAATTCAATGCAGACATTGAAGTACAAGTATATAAAATTGAGTTGATTAGTCTGCAGTTTGTTTGAATCAGTTAAAATCAGTGCAGATTTTAAGTTCAGTTTTTTAGCTCAATTTAGAGTGAAGTCATTTACATTTCTCCAGAGCAGATCCACTGGTCCTGTCAGATACCTCTCTATAAACAACAGTCAAACAGTTGCTCATCCACCTTTATGGGCAGAGATTCGGATTTGTTACCCAAAGGTTGCATGTTCGAGTCTTCGTACAAGCCTTTGAGCAAGGCACAGGTGTGTGTGTGTGTGTGTGTGTGTGTGTGTGTTCACTACTGCTGTGTTGACTGGAGATGCAAATGTTCTGCTGTGACTCTGTTTGGAACAATTTTGGAGCAAAAAGACTCAATATTTACAATATTATGTCTAAAATGTAGGCTACATCATCTACTATTGGCTTGAACCTAACATGTGTTTTAATTAACTATTTATTTATTAATGATATGCCAGTGGAAAACGTATAAAATAGTGATGATCTTAACTGAAGGACAAATGAGCGTCTTGCTCAAGGCTGTGTCGGTAGATGGACACTGTATTTAATAATGGGCACATTTAACATTTTTATATGAAATAGTTGATATGAATCAGCCTCATCATGTTCAGCTCCTTACATCTTACCTCACATTCTTCAAGTGTTGAAAAGTGCTGTGCTGGAAATACTGCTTGGGCTCGACTTCTATAAACAGTAAATCTCGCCTTCTTTCATTTGATTGGCCAGATCAAACATTTTGACATTGACAAGCGCTGACAGATATTTGAGACATATAAGCTCCCCTAAGAGACGTCCTGAACTGGACTGAGAACCACTGCTTTTCATATAGAGAGCTACAGTAATATAGATTGTACTTTCTCTTTTCTGTTTGCACTGCTTTTTTGAACAACAAACCATTCTTGAAGTGAACTTTTCCGTTTAATGATTAGAGTCACTGTTTTTCGACTGCTGTCTTGAACTGAACACGTCCGGTGTGTGATATGATTCATTATAATCACAGATCTGTCAATCACAGTTCACCGTGAGCTCAAAGTTGATTCTGTCTACACTGCACAAATATCTTATTCACATTGTCACATTGTGTTAGTTGTGATGAAAGCATTATAAATCATGTTACAGTGGTGAGATTGTTACATTCATTCAGTCAACAGAGACGACTGTGATCAGATGACATTCAGTAGATGAAAATATAATCCTGTAAACACGTTTCATCATTAGTTCATCTCAGCAGCAGAAACAGAAGAAACAGACGTTTTCAAAAAAGGTCCACATGTAAAACTTATTTCATATGCAAAGATGTTTCCTAATGTCAGCAGTGAACTGTTACACTGAAGTCTTAAAGGAGACCCGTCTCTTTAAACAGTGTTTAAATCAGAGAACTAAAATCACAGTAGAAAATGGCCTTTTTTCTACATTTTGACAGTTTTTGTTTTAAAACCACACTAATATAAGTGCACCTCAGGAAATATTAAAAAATAATAAACAAATGCAGTTCATGAGCCTTTAAGGATACAGTGACAGAGACTTAAAAATATATGTATTTTTCCAGATGTACATCTGATGACACATATTTGATCAAAAGGCATATTTTAGTCTAAATTTCTGCACTTATTTATCTGTTGCACTCCGTCTGTTTGACATCATAATTGAGTGTGAACTGACTTGAACTGAGAAATATTGAATCAGTCACTGAATAGAGTAATATTTGTGTACATATTATCTCATGAATACCTACAGAGAAATGATAGTGCTCATTTACAACACAAATAAAATAATGATCCACAACAATAAACATGCAGCAGACAAATGATCAGACACTATCAGTGAATAATGTTAAATCTGTGTCACATTTATAATGTAATAATCTTTAAGCCTAGACATATTTAAAGATTGATACAAAATGTTGGACTTCAACAAAAATACAACATTTGAGAACAAATAAAATGGGAGATACAGAGGGAAAATATTTGTGAGCTCAAGATAATGTTAAATCACATTTTTATATTCAGTTTTGACGCAGCACATTGAACCTGAAATTAGGGAAGAAAATTGTCTTTTATTTCAGAGTTATGATTGATTTTGATTTAAAAATCTTAACTTTATGAATGATCCGCAAGTAACATTATTAAAAAAAAAAAAAAAAAAAAAAAAAAAAAATGTTGCCCTTTTGCAACATAAAATTTGAGTTTGTCTCCAAACAGAAGATTTTATTTTTTAACCGGAGATACTAATTAGCTCTAAAAAAAACTCTTTCCATAAATCAAATATTATGATAATTAATTATTTTTTAATCTCATAATATGGTTCATCATGATCTAAATCAGGATTTACAGTCCAGATAAAATCACCTCCAATACAACAATATTATCCTGTGATCAACAAAACACACAGTTCATAAATACATAAATGCATACATACATAAATACTGTCAACCATTCATTTAAAATTATCTGATGTTTAGACATTTAGAAAGACAATTCTGTGTTTGTGTGATATAGACTTTAACAGACTCTGTGTGTCTGTGTGTGTGTGTGTGTGTCTGTGTACAGTATAAAAGCCATTACGCCTATGGAATGTCCCCATAAAACATGTAAACACAACGTGTGTGTGTGTGTGTGTGTGTTTTCTAGTGTGGATCATGGAGGAGAGTTCAGGATCACATCAGGACTCCACAGATGTAAGTCCACAAACAGACACACAGTTTTGTTGTTTGTTGTTTAGTTGTTGTAAATGTGTCTCTTGTAATGTGTGTTCTTGTGTTCAGATGCCTGTGATCTCACACTGGATACAAACACAGCAAACAAACACCTCAAACTGTCTGAGCAGAACAGAAAGGTGACACATGTGGATGAACAACAGTCATATCCTGATCATCCAGACAGATTTGATTATTATCCTCAGGTCCTGTGTGTTGAGAGTCTGACTGGACGCTGTTACTGGGAGACTGAATGGAGTGGAGATGGTGTTGAAATATCAGTGTCATATAAAGAAATCAAGAGGAAAGGATGGAGTTATGACTGTGTGTTTGGATGTAATGTGAACTCCTGGAGTCTGATCTGCTCTGATCACAGATTCACTGCCCGTCACAATAATAAGTCCACTGAGATATCTGCTGGTTCAGTGTCCAGTAAGAGAGTAGGAGTGTATGTGGACGTGTCTGGCGGCACTCTGTCCTTCTACAGCGTCTCTGACACACACAAACTCACACACTTACACACATTCACACACACATTCACTCAAACACTACACGCTGGATTTTATGTTGGTCCAAACTCTTCAGTGTCTCTGTGTGACATTAAACACACACAGACATTAGTGGACACAGTGTGAGTGTAATGATGTGAAAGTGTTGCTGTTGTTGTGTGTGTTTTAATCACAGGCTTCAGGAAGTTCAATATCAGACACACAAGACAGTTTCCTGTTTCAGATCATCAGGATGAAGATGTTTCTCCAGTCAGAGACACTTTCTGTGTTTCTGTCAGTCCAACACAAATCACACACTCAAACACACAAATAAAATCACATGTCATATTTACACTGTTGTATCATATTAAAATATTGTTTATACAAATGAGCGTCAGACTGTATTTGAATTAGTTTTGACTCTTTCACAGTCAAACATGATGAGCTTTAAAATAAAACTTTTTTCTTTTTATTGGCAAAAGTAATGCTTTTGTTCTATAATAATTTTCAATTATTATTTACAATTTTGATGCGATTTTATGATACTATGCAATACACTTGAAATACAACTATATTTAGTTTTTTAGGAAAATTAATGTAATACATTTTTGTTCAGCAATGTTTTTTGATTATTATTTAGCATTTTGAGCTGATTTTATGGTAGTATTACAATTTTATGCAATTTTAATGAGCTATTTTTCCAGAAAAATTAAACTTTGAGCCTCTTCATTTTTGGGTTACACTTGAAATACAACTTTATTTTGTTTTTTAGGAAAATTAATGTAATATATTTTTGTTCAATAATGTTTTTTGATAGTTATTTAGCATTTTGAGCTGATTTTATGATAGTATTACATTTTTATGCAATTTTAATTTGCTATTTTTCAGTAAAATTAAACTTTGAACCTCCTCATTTTTGGGTCACACTTGAAATACAATTTTATTTTGTTTTTTAGGAAAATTAATGTAATATATTTTTGTTCAATAATGTTTTTTTATAGTTATTTTGCATTTTGAGCTGATATTATGATAGTATTACATTTTAAAACAATTTTAATGAGCTATTTTTCCAGAAAAATTAAACTTTGAGCCTCTTCATTTTTGGGGTCACACTTGAAATATGACTTTATTTTGTTTTTTAGGAAAATTAATGTAATATATTTTTGTTCAATAATGTTTTTTGATAGTTATTTAGCATTTTGAGCTGATTTTATGATAGTATTACATTTTTATGCAATTTTAATGAGCTATTTTTCAGTAAAATTAAACTTTGAACCTCCTCATTTTTGGGTCACACTTGAAATACGACTTTATTTTGTTTTTTTTAGGAAAATTAATGTAATATTTTTGTTCAATAATGTTTTTTGATTATTATTTAGCATTTTGAGCTGATTTTATGATAATATAACATTTTTTAAAACTTTTAATGATTTCAGTTTTTTAATTTTGATTTTTCATTTGATGCTAACAGTCTAATCTGATTCAATGATCTATGCTAAGATATTAGCCAAAAAAAAAAAAAAAAAAGCAGACTGTTCCTGTAAGATATCCAGAAAATGGATATAAGTGGTAATGAAAAGGCCTCAAAACTAGATACACGAACCTCAAGAACGGTGACAATCAGCAAATATTAAAAAGATGAGATCTTTACGTCACAGTACAACAAATAACTAACAATAATGACAAAACAACAACAAAAACGTTGAAATGAAGTCAGCAAACAGCAAAACAACAATCCTATAACAGTAACTGGATAATTTATTCATGCTGCAGTGCATGCTGGGAACTTACAAAGCTTAAAATTTCAACAATATGAAATGTTCAGACGACTGTGTTTGACTAGTTGGGACAACATTTGTGGTACTTTTGTTGGTCTGACAAGGGTTTTTATATAGTTTCAAGAAAAGAACATTTTTTAGTATTTGAGACTCGAAATGTTTCATAAAATGGAAAACATGTTTTTGCATTTTTTACAGTGTGGAAGCATCTCTTTTGGTTTCTTCTTCACTTGTTTTGGAAATTCTGTACAGAAGATGTGTAATAGCATCTCTCATGTCTAACAATGAAAACACGGAGCACAAGTACAGCTCAAATATATTTACACTTTCTGAGTATAAGTCAAGTTAAATGTCATTTTAAGTATATTTCTGAGAAGTACATAAAAAGTAGACGGGAAGTTTACTTTCCTATTTTTAGTTTTAAAAAAGTATCCTAATAGCACACTTGAATTAACTTCTTTTTCGTAAGGGATGTAATGCCCAGATTACCTGCTACATTTGCTGTATCTGAAGACACTGCATGGGATACTGTTTCCCAGAATGCAATGCGCTCCATGTGACGTTTCATCTTTAAATGCGTGAGTAAACTATAGGCGGGGAACAGTAATTATAAATGTAACACATGCATATGTACATATATACACATACATGTAAACTACCTTTATGTAAACTACAAACTATCTAAAAAACATATCGTTAGTAGGACATAAATTGTACTTTAATCTCTACAGCTCGTTTCTAATCAAGTTAAATGATGTCACCTTTATCTCTATAGCGCTTCATACAGTACTGATTTCAGAGATATTAAAAATATTGCAGTAATATAATATATAAATAACATATATAAATAAAAGTAATATTTCAATTATGCAAACAGAATTCAATTTCCCTGTGAAGCAGCTCTAAAAAGAAACAGAGTGTATTTACTGTAAGGACAAATAGACCCATTTATTTGCAGAGGATGTTCACAATAACTCTGCCCACCAGTGCTTTGCTGTGATAAACAGCACTGCAAAAGACACATGTTTTTCTACAGTATCAGTGGCAGCGAGTAAATGACATGAGATGTGCGCATTTGACACGACTTGCACGCGTTCGAATCTGCCTTTTGTCAAACTCATGCTTCTCCTTTTCCAGTCACATACCAGATCAGAAAGGCATTTGCTTTCAATAAAAATAAAGTAAATATTTGAAAAGTGGAAATAAAATGCCTTATTAATAATATGTTATTAGGTCTACTTAGCTGTAGGTTTAGGAAGGTTTTTGTGTACTGAAGTGTTAGATGTGAAATTATTTCCTCATGAATTTAAAGTCCAGGAACTCTGACAAAAACAGATGCCATGCAACAAAACAATAAAACTAATCTGGAGAAGAGATCTTCAAAGAGACAAACAACACCACCCCCCTTGCTCATTTATGACCCCCTTCCTCCCTCTCCTCTCCCCTCCTGCATCTCACACTTTTCCCCAAAAGATTCCACTGAAAGTGACCAAGAATGTCCAGATACTACATGTGTTACATCTTGTGAATCTGTTGAATTTTCCCTTTCATGTTTGGTGTCGTTCTAAAGGTCTCTGTGCGATTGGTAAAATGGTCTCAATTTCACAGCAGTCACTTATATTATGAGGAAGACTGAACACTTTTGTAGAATTGTGTTTTGCTGCTGAGGGGTGTGTTTTCCCCTTAGGGTCGGGTGAGAATCTCCAGCCAGGTGTGACCCTGGGTCATGAGATCTCCTGACAAACCAAAAGGTCTTTTATGTTTTTACAACTGATTGGGAGATTTGTTTGTTTTGGTCTGGGTATATAAGCGAAGTGACAAAACACTACGGGGGGATTCTGTGTTCAGAAGAACCCCACACTGTGTGTGAGAGTCTCTGGAGCTTTGCCTCCAAATCTCTCACATGCTGCTGTGTGTCTCTACGGTCAGGTATGCATCTCCCACTCTTAGATTTATCTTTGAGTAATTGATGTTATGTATTTATTTGAATTGGAACTGAATTTAATTCTGAATTAATTGTTAAACTATGTAATTGACATGATACATTTTTACCTGACAAATAAAATGTTATTTCTTGATTCATTTTAGACTCTTCTGAAATCCTTATTTCTAGTAGATTGTGAGGAGGCTGATGCTACCGCGAATTACGACCAGGATAGATCAAACTGCAGGCTCAGGACTGAATGGAGCAGTAGGCACATCATCTGAGACCTCCTGATTTCTGTCTATCACTGATGTTAGCAAGTTGTACGGGAGAAGACTAAAGTAAACTACACTTTTTATGAAGGCAAGCAGTAGGCGGCTGTCAAAAAGGGTATTAGTCACCTACAGACCTCTGACTCAGCATCAGACTGGCGTTTTTGTGATCATGAGATCGGCGTAATCGGCCGGCGCCAGACTCAAAAGAGGCATCGGGTCCCCAATGAACGAATAACTGAAAGTATAGCGAGTCCGAAATGATCAGATATCTAAATTAATAAATAACTGATATTTGTGATCAGCCTAAATTAAACACCTAAATTCTAACGATCAAATGAAATTGGAGTCAGATTAAACATGGAGCTAGATTAAAATCGAAACTAAATCCTGATAAATTAAGTGAACTTTGCAGAAGCGCTGTGAAAAGACCGAACATGCATTAAACCTTCAACCAGACAACTGGACTCCGCGTTTGGGCCGGTGGATGGATCCTTACAGAAGTATAAATATCAATTTTGCTATTTTGGTGTAAACAGAATTTATCATTATTTGCACTCAGTGTAACTATAATATATCGCTTTTCCACTTAGTGTAACTGCCAAAAATATCATTGTTCAGTTCAAGACAGCTCAGTGTTGATTCAGTTCTGTCCAGTATATAAAGTTCATTAATTATAAAATGAGTTCAATTGGGCAATATAGCATTGTTTACTAGTATGAAGCCTTATTAACAAGCCTTTGTAAAAAGAACTGTTAGCGCATTTGTTTGTAAGGTGACAGCTGTGCTGAATTAATGTTAAGTGTTTGCCATGTGACAAGCATACAACTCTGATTTTATTTTTTTTTTTTTAGCTTATTGTATACTGTTATATATAGATAGATATTCATATGTGTACCTACATAAAAATTATACTAACCAAAAAAAATAAATAAATAAATAAATACTGTGAATTGTTGGTTTACACTTATTTTAACCAATGAAGTGGTAAATTATAAAGTGTTTCCCATTTGACTGTATTATATGATAATATTATTTCCTTAATATCATGTTGTTAAAAATAAGTTAAAGAAAAAGTACTTGCTATATTTACTGTAAATTACTGTAAAACATTTAATACAAACCTTTGAATTATCAAAGCATGTAATCCTTTTATGAGACATTAAATGTAAGACATTTAAACGGTAAAATACAACTGAAATAATTTGAAAAATATATTATAAACAGCTCATTATGTTCATAATTAAAACAGAAACAAATAATCAATGTCAAATTCACAAGAAAGATTGACTCAGTTGTTACCGAGTACATATTGATTACTGAAAAATCATCATTATTTTCTAACATCTACTGAATAAGTAATTTGGCTTTATCTTACCAATGTTGCAAAGATCTATGTCTGTAGGCTTGGATGTTGCTCACCAAGTTTCTTTCTCTTTTTAATCAATAGATAACATAACTATTCAGTTACTTTTTATGTTGTTTTATGTGTTTGTTGTTGTATCGGTTGGAGTAGTAGCATTAAGATATTTTAGTCAGGTATCATATCAAAGTCAATATTTTGGTATGGTGACAACACTAGTATTAAGTGGCCACTGACAGCACATCTGATTGGTCATTGCATTTGCCGTTTAAAGGTGCAATAAGTGATTTTGCCAAACGTTGTTGATATTTAAAAGCACCAAAACAAACACGCCCAACATGCCTTCACCCCTATTGTGATATTTCCGCCCCACATGTACGTACACGACCCTGGCATAACAACGATCACGCAAACAAGCGAAGATGTCACACAAGCATATTCAAACAAAAGCCAACAGAGATGCGTTGTGTGAAATAATGCAAAATCAAGGTTACTCACCTATCAAAAAGAAACAACACAACCTCGGCGTACGATTCTAGGCCTTCTGTCCTCTCCACCGCTGGAAAGCTGTTCCAATATTTATACGGGTCCTTGCACTTGCCTGATTGTAAACCTTCTTTTAATGTTTTGTACCTCTGATATTTTCATCTTCCATTTCTCTCTATCTATAGTCGATCTGCTAATATCCGTCCTGTGCACTCAAATTGAGCGCTCTCTTCTCTCTCTTCTTGGCTACAAGTGTGTCTCAACACAATATTGCATTTTATTTTATTGTTTTTGATTAACTACCTTTACCTAAAATGTGAGTGTTTACTGTTGCCTTTGGCATTGTTGATGTACTGTTTCCTATCTAATACTGTACAGCCGCCTTGTCACAATTCTGTATTGTTGAAGGCGATATATAAATAAAGGTGACTTGACTTGACTTGACTTTTGGGACTTCAACAGGAATGTTGATTGGCTACAATGCTTAGCAGTGTACAGACATACTTCTGAGACAGTAGTGAAATTGTGGCTGCATCCAAAATCACATACTCCAATGGGTAGGTACTTATTTCCTTTTATATATAGTTGTAAATTATGCAATTTTGGATGCAGCCAGACTTACTGTCATATCAAGGTTAACATTTTAACAGTCACTGTGCCTTCTCACTTCTGATCAGCAGTGAGAACAGAAACTCAGTTGTATCAAATTTCAGTGTATGTTCTCTGTTTCCACATACAGACCTGAAATACAAATCTCTCATCTAGGAAGAAGAGAAGCAGAAAAGCAGCCTGCAAAATGAGTGCGTATGAAGAGAAAGAGCAGGAGGCTCCTGTTGACACTCAGAGAGCAGCATCTCCAGGATTCAGCTGTGTGTCTGTGAAAAGTGACAACTCCATGCATCAGCCCCCTGGTCTCAGTGATGGACCTGTTGTAACCTTTGACCCTGTGTGAGTATCATGACATTAGATGTGAATTTTTTTAAACATGATGCTGCACTCACTAAGGTTAATTTCTTTGAATATAACTAGTTAGTAGTAGACTGTTTTATTTGACCTCTTTCTGTGGTTAAAACATGATTACATTATGCATGAAATGTTTCCGTAAGTTACATTTTTAGCATGCCTTTTGATGTTAATTCAATATTTTGCGCTGTACCTTGTAGTAAAACAGGATAGATGATCAGTTCAGGTGTGCTGCGTCTTTCTGCATTTCTCTTTTCTGCAGAAATGTGGATATAGCAATCTGCAAATTTATATAAATAACAAATATTGTTTAAAAATTGGGACAAAATTTACAGAATTTGAAAACTGACAAAAAAACAAAGCTCATAGCTTAATGTTAGGGGTCTGATCCTTATTCTGTTTTCTGCATTGTGATTTGGTGAACCCATTCATACGATCTCAATAATACACTGCGACGAACACGAGTCAGTGAGCCCAATTCCCCAATAAAGGCCAGGACATAGCATTTTCATTGACGTTTTTTGAAACCTGAAATAACATCCCTTTAGTGTTGTTCACTGCAGACATAAGGCATCCACAGTGTGCATTTCTCATTGCAACTGCTGTGTTACGTCATCTTCTAGTCTAGTCAAGTCACCTTTATTTATATACCGCTTTTAATAATACAGAATTGTGACAAAGCGGCTGTACATTATTAAATAGGGAATAGTGCATCAATAATGCAAAAGCGCAACAGTAAACACTGAATTTTGAGGTAAAGGCAGTTCATCATTGCATTCAGTGATGTCATCATCTGGCTCAGTTCAGTTCAAATAGTGTTCAGATAGTGTACGACATCTGTCAAACTAAACATTTTTTGTCTGCAGCTCCCAAACAAACCACATGAGGGCACCCTTACAACATGAAATGAATAGCTGCCGCTGAATTCAGGATGATTCATAACAACCTATTTACATTTCTAACTCCGTTACACTTATTGTGATTATCAGACGGGAGGCATGCTATAAATAATGTTTAGTAATATTTACTATGTTTGTAAAACTATTACCTTCATCTGGGCCTGAATCTTTGGATGGTGATCCTGCAGGTGCTGTACATTTTAGATGTGTTTGCCTTTTAGCCATCACTTTTCATCTGCATGTTTTGCATGTTGGATACCCATCTTCAACCACTCATGAATCATTTTTAGCCAAAACACTTTCAAATAGCTTCATTTGCTTCTTCAGTGGAAGTTTGGGAGACTGAGTTGTTCCACCATGTTTTCATTTTGAGAGTTTCACATGTGCCTTTCCTAGACAATCACCAGTGAACTCGGCTAGTAACAGCCTCACGGAGCATCTGGCCTGAGGGCACAGCACATGCGTGGCAAAAATACTTGATCCCAGATCCTTATTTTAATTTACTTTTTTTTTTTTTTTTTTTTATAGTTTTCAATCATAGATTAACAAGACCTGTTCTCACACCAGTGTTCATGTTAATTTACAGATTAATTAGCAGAAAAACTATTTTTTTCTCTATTACCCAGTACCATCAGCAGGAAGAGAAAGAGAGCAGCTTCTCCACTGCAACCCCCTGATCTCAGTGATGGATCAGTGTCCTTTGATCCTGTGTGAGTATATCCATGTAGAGTGAGACTTTCAACACAGGAACACAGATTGTACACAGAAATAACAACAGAGAAAAGTAGATTATTTAATTTCTGCTTTGAAATTAAATAAACTTTAGACAGAAAAAAAAATGGAAATTATGTTTGCTTTTTTAACAGCAAATATAACACTGAAATATAAATCATGATATAATGAAAGAAAACTGAAAAGTCAATAGGTTGTTTGTTAAGTAAAGCTGCTTTGTTAAGTAGTGCTTGTGTGTGCTTCTCTTTTCCCTTTTTGTCTAATTACCCAAAAAATACGGGACAGTGGGATTTCTGCATCAGTGTAATATTGATTGTAATAAGAGGGATACGTTGGCCACAACAGATTTATTATGATTAAAATTAGCCTAACAATCAAACACTTCTTTCTAAATGTGGTTGTGGTATGAATTCAAATACGATGATTTAATATTAGAGACATTTAAAATACAATATTTTCTCTATTTTGATAAAGGTCTTTTCTGTTTGTTTTTGTCTTTTCTGCTTAAAATCTTTTCAGTAGTGGGAGAGCTGACCAGATCAGATACGTGTCCTGTCAGACCTTCACATCCCCTTACTATCAGAACCACATCAGTCATCATGACACAGAAGCAGATCTGCAGCTCAATTCTCACCAACCAGTGCATGATGATTTTCAGAGAGTCAAAAACCAGCACAAAACCAGCATGAAGAGCAAGTATGAGAGCTTATTTGAGGGAATCAAACTACAAGAGAATCAAACCCTCCTGAACAGGATTTACACACAGCTGTACATCATAGAGAGTGAAGGAGTGAATGAAGAACATGAGGTGCTACAGATGGAGAAAAGATCCAAGACACTCCAATCAACTGCAATGACATCTTTAATCCTTTACCTGAACCAGGATTTGAGGAGATGAGAAGAGAGAAGAAAGACAAAATAAAGACTGTTCCTCCTAAAGGCATCGCTGGAATTGGAAAAACCGTCTCTGTGCAGAAGTTCATTCTGGACTGGGCCGAGGGAAAAGTCAATCAGGATGTAGATTTCATGTTTGTGCTTACATTTCGAGAGTTGAACTTGATTAAAGATCATCAGTACAGTCTTCACAGACTTCTGCTTGACTTTCATCCTGAACTTCAAGATCTGGACTCAAAGATTTATGACAAATGTAAAGTTGTGTTCATCTTTGATGGTCTGGATGAAAACAGAATTTCAGACATGTTTTCATGAATTTCAGACAGTCAGAAAGTTTCTGATGTGACTGAGATTTCATCAGTAGGTGTGTTGATGTCAAACCTCATGAAAGGAGATCTGCTTCCCTCTGCTCTCATCTGGATCACCACCAGACCAGCAGCAGCCAATCAGATCCCCTCTAAATACATCAACCGTGTGACAGAAATTCAGGGATTCAGTGACCCTCAGAAGGAGGAATATTTCAGGAAGAGAATCAGTGACGAGCATCAAGCCAGCAGAATCATCTCACACATCAGAAGAGCAAGAAGCCTCCACATCATGTGTCACATACCTGTCTTCTGCTGGATCTCAGCCACTGTGCTTCAAAACATCCTGAAACAAGATCTCAGTGCAGAAATCCCTCAAACTCTGACTGAAATGTACATCTACTTCCTGCTCACTCAAACACGTATGAGGAACCAGAAATATGAAGAGAGAGATCCAGAGAAACCCCTGGAGTCCAACAGAGAAGTGATTGTGAAACTTGCTGAAGTAGCTTTCAATCAGCTGATGAAGGGGAATGTAATCTTTTATGAGGAGGACCTGAGAGAGAGCGGCATTGATGTCACTGATGCCTCAGTGTATTCTGGGATTTGCACTGAGATCTTTAGAGAAGAATCTGTGATTTATCACAGGAAGGTTTACAGCTTTGTACATCTGAGCTTTCAGGAGTTTTTTGCTGCACTGTATGTGTTTTACTGCTATTTACACAAGAACAGTGAGGTTTTGAAAATGTACTGATACACACAGAGAACAACCCAGAGAGCATCAAGAAAATAATCCAAAACCTCAAACGAGGTCAAAAAAACAATGTCAGCCCTGACAGATGGCTAAATCTGTCACACTGCTTGATTGAGATGAAGGATAACTCTGTTGTTGAAGAGATGCAGGCATTTTTAAACTCTGAAACAAAAGAAAAACGTCTTTCTCTTGCACAATGTTCAACTTTGGCAAACATAATCCTGATGTCAGAGGAGGTGCTGGATGAATTTGATCTTTACAAATTCACCACCAAATCAAAAGATGGTAGACAGAGACTGTTGCCTGCTGTGAGGAACTGCAGAAAAGCTCTGTAAGTGTGAAAATGTGAACATGCAGTAGTTACGTTTGACAAAAAAAAAAAAAAAAAAAAATGATGCTGGTGAATATACAATATATATATAGAGAGAGACTAGGGATGCACAATATTTTTAGCATATCATTTAAGCACATAAAGGCCCAATATAAATATTTAGCTAATATGTTTTGTTAGTTAGACTTTTTAAGTTGAAGGACACAACCCTGTCCCACATTTTTCTTATTCAGGAAACTGTTTCACTCATGGATGTTACAACAGGGCAGACAATCACAATTTCTGGTTCATGCAGAGTTTGAAGTTATAATTAAGGTGCTTTTGGTGATTCTGTGTATTTTGGCCAAGTCAGCTTATTCATGCTTCAAGTTTTTCCAGCCTTGGCTTTTTTTCAGCTGAAGTGCTAAATGTTGGTGAACTATTCAGAAAATGTTTAAGTTTGTTTAAAAAAAAAATCATCCAAAGTCTTCAGTTGAAATATATAAATTAACACCCAGACTACAAAACTCCACGGAGAGCCAAAACTAGGGCACATTTGCACTGGCTGATGATATTGTCTGCAATCGTATAGTCATATAATATGTACTGACACATAAGGTCTGCTAGACAAGGAATTATTACAGTGTTTCAATCTCATGGATACACCAGCTCACCAAAATATCCTCCCTGTTTTCAGATTGATAGACTGCAATCTTACTGATCAGCACTGTGAAATTGTGGCTTCAGTTTTACAATCATCAAACTCCCTGAGAGAGCTGGACCTGAGTAACAATCAACTGCAAGATTCAGCATTGAAGCTGCTCTGTAATGGTTTGAAGAGTCCAAACTGTTTGGCTTTTACACTGATTCAGATTTTAATAAAAATATTGTGTGATTATATTATATATTTGAGTTTTATATATACAGCTAGCAGTTTCTTTTGTGTGTGCTCAAATTCATAAATGCTTTATGATCAAGAGCTATTAAAGGACGTGGATAAATAAGTATGATAATGTGGCCATTAAAGGATTCATGTAATTATATTGTATATGTGCAGCAGCATGTCTGTAGATGTACTGGCAATAGCAAGTCAGGTCATGACAGAAAACATCACAGTGGGATGCAAATCTTTACATTCTATGCAGACACCTTATCAGAAACATGAGACAGTGCATCACATGCTCTCAAACATCAATTTCTATCTTTACAGTGTGTATGTATCTGTAATCAAAAAGTTTGTGAACTCTTTAGGATTGTCTATATTTCTGCATAAATATGACCAAAATGTTAATAAGATAAATATTTGTGAGTTGCAAAAGTATGTGAATCTCTAGGATTAGCAGTTAATTTTAAGGTGAAATTAGAGTCCATTTATTCAGATGTGTTATCAATCAATAGGATGACTATCAGGTGCCAGTGTATGCCCTGTTTTAATTAAATAACAGGAATCTGTCAAAGTCTAATCATGTTTGTGGAAGTGAATCATGGTATGAACAAAGTAGATCTTTGAAAAGCTCAGAAAAAAGAGTTGTTGTTGCTTATCCAGGTAGAAAAGGCTACAAAACCATCTCTAAAGAGTTTGGACTCCACAAATCCACAGTCAGATTCTTTACAAATGGAGGAAATTCAAGACCACTATTACCCTCCCTAGGAATGGTCGACCAACAAAGATCCCTTCAAAGCAAGACTTGTAATAATCTGCAAGGTTGCAAAGGACCTCAGGGTAACTTTTAAGCACCTAAAGGCCTTTCTCACATTGGTTAATATTCATGCCCATGAGTCCATAATTAAGAGAACACTGAACAACCGTGGTACGAATGGCAGAGTTGCAAGGAGAAATATCCAAAAACAAAAACATTGTTGCAGATTGTTAAAGATCATGTGAACAAGTCAAAGGGCTATTAGAGAAATGTTTTGTGGACAGATAAGACCAAAATAAAACTTTTTGGGTTTAAATGAGAAGTGTTATGTTTGGAAAAAGAAAACAGCATATTATTATATTTCAGCATAAGAACCTTATTCCATCTGTGAAGCATGGTGGTGGTACTATCACGGGTTTGGGCCTGCTTTGTTGCATTTTGGCCAGAATGGCTTGCCATCATTGATGGAACAATGAATTCTGAATTATACCAGCAAATTCTAAAGGAAAATGTCAGGACATCTGTCTGAGAACTGACTCTCAGAAGAAAGTGGGTCATGCAGCAAGACAACGACCACGAGCACACAAGTCAAAAGTCTGGACCTTAATCCCATTGAAATGTTGTGGAACGACCAGAAGCAACCAGTTCATAGGAGGAAAACCCACAAATATCACAGGGTTCAAGTGTTTCTGTACTGAAGAATAGGCTAAAATTCCTACAAGCTGTGCAGGACTGATGAGTGGAAAATACGTTACATGCGGTTATTGCTTCAAAAAGGGGTCACACCAGATACTGGAAGCACATACTTTTGCAAATCGCAAATATTTAACACTGGATCATGTTTCTCAGTAAATATATAAATTCTAGTTTTATATATGCCAGATTCTGTCATGTGTTTATTTATAAAGTCCAAGTTTTCTTCCACATGTAATTACGTACTTTAATTCATGAGAGCTTTATGGTCAAGAGCTATTAAAGTGTTTATGTAGTTAATTATTTTACCTTGTTTAGATTGGTCAGCTGTGATCTCACTGATCGGTGCTGTGAAATTTTGGCTTCAACTCTACAATCATCAGACTCCCATCTGACCTGAGTAACAATGACCTGGGGGATTCGGGAGTGAAGCTGCTCTCTGATGGACTAAAGAGTCTTAACTGCGAACTCAACATACTGAGGTACAATTGTTCTGTGTAAAATATACATGTACACTCACTGGGTTCAGGTAAACCTGTTCCATAGATCTTTAATGCAATTTTCTAAAATACTAATGCATAGGGATGTGATGAGATCTCGCGAGATCCGATGTGTCTCGCGAGACCAGTCGGATATCGCGAAATCTCATGACGATATCCTAAAAAAATATTTTGCAGTGTTTACATTAAAGCTGCATGATTATTAATCCTTAAAATATTGAGATCTCGATTCAAACACGCACGCAATCTTATTCCTGAATGACAACAATTTAGCTATGTCCATTAGGACTGTTTCACATCGCCAGTGTCAGTGGAGCGTAAGAAGCACGTTTTGTCGCTGCCCATGTTAATGAATCAGAGGGTCGGGGTAAATGTGAACGCAGAAAGGGCAACACAAACAGTCTTTTCAACCACATTATAATCATTATTTCTGTGTTACAGACATTTAAATAATAGAAGTACTAGGATAAAAGTTTATAGTTTGGGTATAAACACAGTAGCGATCAAAATGAAACTATCTTAACACTTGTATGTATAGTAATGCTTATCCTCTTCCGCCAGGAGGTGGCGACAACTGCCTGTTTAAAAAAAGTATGTCATTGTATCATTTATTCAGGAGATTTCAATAGTCAGACAAGTCTTAATGAAATGAGACACTGACTCCTTCATTGTTTGTTTTGTTTTTTTTTATAAATGAATATATGTTTTTAAAAGACTTAAATGGCAATGGACAGTTTGTCAGGACCACTAGTAATAAACTACATTATTTTGTTTAGTTTTCTAATCTTTTTTCTCCAGAATCGTGAGAGAATCGTGGTCTCCAATTTATTAAAAACAACTGGGATTCTCAATTTATCCAGAATTGTGAAGCTCTTGTTTAAATGTTGTTTATTACTGCATATAATTTATTAAAATGGAAGTTTAATTTCATAAAGTTTAACATGCACCTACATTTTTTTTGCATTTTGTCTTTTTCTGTTGAATAAAAAACTATTTTCCCTATATATTTTATCATTGAGGATTTCTTAAGAAAAGTTTAAAAATCTCATCTCGTCTCATTCTCATGACCCCAGTCTCGTGTCTCGTCTCGTCTCGTGAGATAAGGGTCTCATCACATGTGTTTAGACATACAGTGTCAGGAGGATCTGCTGAATTTTAAGCTAAACATCAGAATGTGGAAGCAAGACTATTTAAATTATTATTTATTATTATTTTGAATGTAGCATGATTGTTAGTGCCAGACTTGCTGGAGTATTTCATAAACTGCTGATCTACTGGCATTTTCGTGAAAAGCCATCTCTGTTGTTTCCAGAGAAGGGTCTGAAAAGGCAAAAAAAGAATATTCAGTGAGTGGCAGTTCCTTGTTGAAGGCAGAGGTCAGAGGAAAATGGCCAGACTGGTTCAAGCTAATAGAGAGGCAGCAGAAACTCAAATAACACCAGGAAATGTAGAAAAGCAACGTCTATGAACATATAACACATCAAAACTTGCTGCAGATAAGCTACAGAGATAAGCTATACCCAGAGAATTTCCCAAATTCAAGTAGTAGGTGTATTATCTTGGGAATAGATACAATTTGGATCGATTATAAAAAAGTAACAAGTTGCACATGTAAAGCTAGTTTAAATTAAGTTCTCTTTTGGATTATTCCGTAAATTATGGGAAGAGTTCTAAGCATTACTGAGAGAGTACCATTAGTTATGACAAAAAAAAAGGGTGATAGAGGATGTCCCTAGCATGTACCTCATGACAAAGTAAAATAATCAAAATCTAAAACTCAGATATAATTTTGCAAAGAATAGGCATGTCTGTTTCATTGAGATAAATTGTATATCAAGGTTCCTAAACCAGAGGTTCTCAAATTCAGTCCTGAAAACCCAGCTCTACACATGTTGTATGTTTTCCTTATTTAACACTGTTGATTCAGATAATTTACTTATTAGGAGAAAGTTCCAGGAGCTGAACTAGGTGTGTCAGATAAGAGAGACATACAAAATGTGCAGAGCAGTTGGTCCCCAGAACCACAGCTGAACCACCAGTAACACTTTAGTACCAGTTCTCACTATTATATGGTTATTTATTAACATGCATATTACTAGCATATTGATTATTTATTAGTACTTATAAAGCACATATTCTGCATGACCATATTCATATACATCTCTAATCCTACCTAATACCTAAACTTAATAACTACTTTATTGAGTAGTAATTAGGAGTTTATTGAGCCAAACGTTGTAATAGTTAATTAATAGAGAGAATTTGACCTTGAAATAAAGGGTGACCGAACAACTATCCTAAACTTTTTTTTATTTCAAGGGGCTAAACATTTTATTTATTTATTTATTTTTCAGTGTAATTGTTGAATTTTTGCACTTTAATAATATAATGTGTGGGCTCCCTGACTATCAGTGACAGTTTTGCAGCTTTTGATAGTCCTTAGCAGTGTTGGGCAGTAACGCATTACTTTGTAACACGTTACTGTAATTTAATTATTTTTTTAGTAACGGAGTAATTTAACGCGTTATAATTTCCAAATGAGTAATTAGAGTATAGTTACAAGCATGCGTTACCGCTGCGTTACATCATTGCCGACAGAATGTGATTTATCATCTAGATTATAAAAAGGGTGTTGGCTAGCACACGTCCTTTACCTGAGAACTACTTTGACTGGAAAGCGCCCGTGAGGCGGATACTACCAATGAAAACATAGTCAGCATGGAGAGAGGAAAGCACGCGCTCTGTAGCTGGAAATACAATCATTATTTTTAGTTTATTGTGCGTTGTCAGTTATAGGGGAAGAAATCCTTTTCCAATTTAAAACCTCTGAAAGGCCAGCACGGCACATTAAAACTTATTGAGAACGTACCAGGTGCGGAGAGCAACGCATCAGCTTCTATTGTCGTACCACGCCGCTCTCTGTTGCGTCGAGTCCAGCGAGAGTGGTCTCTAATCCACTGGCACTGGATTCGACGCAACAGAGAGTACAAGACTTGCGCGGTACAGGACTTGATGGGTGAGTGTGGGCACGAGTGCGGGCGGGCAGAGACTCATGTGTGCGGGATGTGATAGAATAAAATGATTCGCGGGACTCCCGCAATATAGAACTGTCTAAACATAAAATATCTAAAACAAATTAATTGCTATTCATGTATTGCACAAAAGCAACAAAAACAACTATATAAAACAAAAACGCTTAATAGGCAGAGTTTCTATTTATAACGTGTTTGCAGCGTTGAACAGTGTTGAATTCTGAAATGCAATGGACAATGAGAGAATCCACTCACTGATCGAAATGCCGTGCATTCTGCAACCACGCACGCAGCAGCCTATTGCTTTTAGTTAAAATAACAGCGGTTTGTGAATGTTGATGGTTTAATAACAAATATTTTATCGGAGCTTTTATGCTGGCCTGGTAGGCAACACACAAGTTCACTTTTTCACGTAAATTTCGTGGGTGTACAGAAAAAAGTAACGTAACAAGTAATGTAACTAATTACTTTTGAAATAAAGTAATCAGAACAGTAATTTGATTACTTTTCAAAGGAGTAATCAGTAATCAGTAATTTAATTACTAATTTTCAGAGTAACTTGCCCAACAGTGGTCCTTAGTGGTAAAGCTAGTATACAGTATCATCTGTGGGGAAGAACTCACATGCCTTGTCCAGTAAATGTAATACATATGCAATGAATGTGTAACTACTGTGTAATATTTGAGTAGATGATCATTAAGAACACAGACAGCTGTTAAAGGGATCGTTCACCCAAAAATGAAAAATCAATTACTCACCCTCATGTTTTAGGTCTCCTGAAGAAATAAGATGCAGACAATATATTGGTTTTTATAAATAAAAAGAAGGAACAGACAGTATAGTTCGCAGAGACAAATGTCATTCTCCATTCAACTTTCAAACAGCATCTTGTTTAGATTTAATCTCTCTTTAAGATGTTCTAATGTTACATTATTATGAAAAGTCTGTGTGTGTGTGTGTATGTGTATTATTGGGAGCTGTGTATTCTGAGTGGTGTGATACTTGCTGCCTAGGGCCTGTTGTTAACTCTCTGGTTATGTTCGGATCAAACTGACCCGGAGAAGATTTTCTTTTTCATGAACATACTAGTTAACATTATCACATTGGACTCAAACTTACTGACTTTGTTCACACAGAGTATAAGTACTTCTCAGAATTTTTTTTTTTTCCTTCAAATTTTCGTCAGATTTTTTGTGGGTTTTATTTCACCTAGTCACACTTGTGGTGTTCCCGGTCAAAAATGACAATAAAAAAAATCTGATTAATCATAGGCCTCATTTTTCTGAGAGTAGGTACCTTATGAATAATTTTCACAATATGGGATAAAAAATTATGAAAATTAGCACAGTCTCTCACACTAGTGTGCTTTAATGTTTAATCAGGAAGTTTGCTTTCAAATGCTTTTATTTTGTACAAAATTGCAAAAAGTCACACTTGTGGTGTTCCTGGTCAAAAATGACCGGACTCCAAACAATTGCTTATAAATCTGTCATTATGCTATATTATCACCAAATATTGGATTCAATCTTTTTGTCAACTTGTTTTCTTTCATTTAGGACTGGTTTTGTGTTTCTATTTGCATCTGATTAATCGCAAGCCTCATTTATCCGAGAGTAGGCACCTCATTTTTTGAGTGAAAAAAAAAAAAAAAAAAAGTCAATTTTCACAATATGAGATAAAAAAAAAAATTATGAAAATTTGCACACTAGTTTCTCACACTAGTGTGCTTTAATGTTTGAAAGTAACACTTACGCTGTTCCTGTTAAATCTGACCATCGTGACATAAGAAAGAACGCATTAAGATTATTTACATTATAACATTTTATGGAACAACAAACCAAAAACTGTTATATTTCAGTTATATATATCCTGCACACTGACACTGTCATAATAATACTGTAATAATCTTTAAGCCTAGACATATTTAAAGATTGATACAAAATGTTGGACTTTAACAAAAATACAACATTTGAGAACAAAGAAAGTGGGAGATACAGAGAGAAAATATTTGTGAGCTGAAGATAATGTTAAATCACATTTTTATATTCAGTTTTGACACAACACATTGAACCTGGAATTAGGAAAGAAAATTTTCTTTTATTTCAGAGTTATGATCGATTTTGATTTAAAAATCTTAACTTTATGAATGATCCGCAAGAAACATTATTAAAAAAAATGCCTACTTTGCCCTTTTGCAACATAAAACTTGTTGAGTTTGTCGCCAAACAGAGGCCAGGAACATTTCCTAGTTCAGTGGGAAAAATATCACTGAAATCTCATTTGTGATTATCTATAATTTCAAAAACAGGCACAATATATTTTTGTAGCCTATATGATTTTGTTTTTTAATTGTTGTGGCTTCCATATATTAGTTAATAATTACAGTGATGTTTGAGAATCAGACTTACTCTAGTTTCTAATATAATTCACCAAAAATCACACTATGAAAGATATTAGTAACTATTGCAAACAGCGAACATATCAAAACAATATTATAACACAATTATGGCTTTACAAAAACACATTTAAATAAAACAATAAATATGAGAACATGAGAAAACTGTATTTAACAAATGTTTAATATTTTCTAACTGTATTTAACATTTTCAGAAACTGTGAGTACAGTAATTACAACTCTACAAATTGTATGTTTGCTTTTGAAATTTTCTGTCCCTATTCAGGTTTATTATTTTGCATGTTAGGCTCATTTTGACAAAGTATGTGCTTTCTACAAATCTAATTGTGCAAGACTTGTTTATTTTAATTTATATATACACTCATGGTCAAAATTGTTGGTACCCTTGTTAAATATGATCAAAAAAGGCTGTGAAAATCTTTAATTAAATAATATAATATATTAAATATCTAATATCTAATAAAAATCACATTATGAAATAAATAATTGTCTCTAATATACAATGGCCACAATTACCCTTAGAAATTCTTGAGTAAAATATTTCTAAAGTATATTTCCATTTATATTTCCATTTTTTAGCACACCAGCATGACGGAACATGAAATTATCCAGGATTGTAAATGTGAGGTAATGCAAAGGCCAAATTCCCTTAACCCTCTATGGTACGGTGTTGCCATATGACAACAATTACTTTCTACTTACTTCCTTGTTATTCTGAAAAAAAATACAATATAATGTAATATGTTAATTAAAAGGGCCGCCCTTAAGGTAGTCAATGATATGCTGTTTTTAAGCCACATGACATTTGAATGTTCCTCCAAACACTTTTTTCCACTGTCACCCCAACATGGAGGACACCTGTTGAAGTGCTCCAGAAATTGCTCTGTAAACCTAATTTCTGAATGTCTCTTCTCAAGGGAGATTTTTTTGCATCATCTTTGGTTAGTCAATTACATATTTTTATTCAGAAATCAATATTATCTGATTATATGATAGTTTTTCTGTAAAATGAGAAAATATCAATGTTGCCATATGGCAACACTGTACCACAGTGGAATTGAAGTAATGTATTTCCCCATTGGGATTTTTTATAGATAGTAAAATCAATAATTTGATTGTAATTATTTATTTATTTGAAGTGTTTATTGTAGTATATGTGTATTTATGTTTAAATAAGGAAATTATTTAGTCTGTGCAAAAAAATTAATATAACAATATTTTACAGAAGGGGCAATAGGAAGAGTGCAGAGTTGATGAGATTCAGTGACCGTAATAATGAGTGTGTTTGTGCATGTGTTTGTTTGTCTGTATGTGTGTGTGGCAGATTTTGATGGACTAAATAAAAAGAATATATAGAAAGAAATAAAAAGATAAAAGAAATATGCATTTTAATTGAAAAGTAAATCATAATTCAATAGCAAAAGTAATTTTGGGCTATTTTCCATTGTGGTACATTGTTGCCATATGGCAACGTTTTCCTAAATAAGAAATAAGCTAAAGCACTGAAAATCCCTAATAATTAAGTTCTAATCAACTGAAGATGTTACAAATCTGCCTGGAAGAAGACGTGTGTTTATATCGTCCTAATGCATGATGAGGACGGGAGTTTGTACCAAAGATCAAATGAATAAACAATGCAGATTTATTTTCACAGCCTTTTTGATCATATTTACTGAGGACACCAACAATTCTGGCCACGACCGTATTTTATTCTCATTTTGTAGTTGTGACAACGGAAGTTTCAGATTTGATTATCGTCGTCAGGCTCTGTGTGTTGAGAGTCTGACTGGACGCTGTTACTGGGAGACTGAATGGAGTGGAAATAATGTTAATATATCAGTGTCATATAAAGAAATCAAGAGGAAAGGAGAGAGTTTTGACTGTTTGTTTGGATGTATTGGTAAGTCCTGGAGTCTGATCTGCTCTGATCACAGATTCACTGCCCGTCACAATAATAATGACACTGATATATCTGCTGGTTCAGTGTCCAGTAAGAGAGTAGGAGTGTATGTGGACGTGTCTGGCGGCACTCTGTCCTTCTACAGCGTCTCTGACACACACAAACTCACACACTTACGCACATTCACACACACATTCACTCAAACACTACACGCTGGATTTAGACTTTATTATCCAAACTCTTCAGTGTCTCTGTGTGACATTAGGCAAGGCAATGCAAGTTTATTTATATAGCACATTTCATACACAAAGGTAATTCAAAGTGCTTTACATAAAAGGAAGTAAAATAATCATAAAAACAATAATAAAAACAATAATTTACAAAAAAAGGCAGTAGAATAATCATAAAAACAATAATCACAACAATAAAAAAAAAAAAAAAAAACATTTAAAACTTTTAAAATTCTTTAAAAATTTATTTAAAATAAATTTAAGACATTTAAAAATAGAAAAGGATTATACATAGCGCAATCAGTTCGGATATAGCACAGTGCTCATTCAGTAAATGCACAGCTAAACAGATGAGTTTTGAGTCTAGATTTAAATGTAGCTAATGTTTTAGCACATTTGATCTCTTCTGGAAGATGATTCCAACTGCGGGCAGCATAATAGATAAAAGCAGATTCCCCTTGTTTTGTGTGAACCCTTGGTATTTCTAACTGACTCGATCCTAATGATCTGAGTGGTCTGTGTGGTTTATATTCAGTGAGCATATCTGCAGTGTATTTAGGTCCTAGGCCATTGAGTGATTTATAAACGAGTAAAAGTTCTTTAAAATCATTTCTAAATATAACTGGAAGCCAGTGTTTGACCTGAAGACTGGTGTGATCTGCTCAGATTTTCTGGTTCTAGTCAGAATCCTGGCAGCAGCGTTCTGGACGAGCTGCAGCTGTCTAATGGTCTTCTTGGGAAGGCCAGTGAGGAGACCATTACAAAAATCCACCTGCTTGTGATAAAGGCATGAACAAGTTTCTCCAAGTCTTGACTAGAAACAAAACATCTAATTCTTGCAGTGTTTTTGAGATGATAGTATGCTGATTTAGTTACTGCTTTGACATGACTACTGAAACTAAGGTCTGACTCCAGAATCACACCAAGATTCCTGACTTGGTTTTTAGTTGTTTGACCCTTAGAGTCAAGGTATGCATTCACCTTGAGAACTTCCTCTTTGCTTCCAAATGCAATGACCTCAGTTTTCTCCTTGTTTAACTGAAGGAAGTTCTGGCACATCCAACTGTTAATTTCATCAATGCATTGGCAGAGGGAATCAATGGGGCTGTAGTCATTTGGCGATAAGGCTAGGTAAATCTGGGTATCATCAGCATAGCTGTGATAGGCAATTTGGTTCTTTCTCATTATTTGACTTAGTGGGAGCATATACAGGCTCTAGAATTGAGCCTTGAGGGACTCCGCATGTCATGGACGGCAGCTTTTCTGCATTGTCTTTTCATACTCTGTACTGCTGTTGATTTTCTCCAAGATGATTTTTGTCTGCCAGTTGTCTTACTGACTTTCCCTGGTGCAATGTCATCAATGACATTCTTAACTTTTAAGTCAAAGGACTCCAGGAGAAGATCAACAGAGTCTGCAGAAATGCTTGGCATTGAAGATATAGCCTTCATAAATAAAACACTAGTGTTTTCGTTAATGCATCTCTTTCTAACAGAGACGGATCTAGATTCAGTGGTAGCAGAGATCAATATATCAAAGAAAATACAGAAGTGATCAGATAGTGCTACGTCCTTAATGACAATGGATGAAATGTTTAGACCCTTACTAATGAGTAAATCAAGAGTGTGTCCACGATTGTGTGTGGGTCCATGCACATGCTGAATCAGGTCAAAAGTGTTTAAAACGGTTATTATTTCTTTTGTGGTTTTGATTTCTGCATTTTCTATGTGAATATTAAAATCCCCTGCAATAGCAAAACAGTCAAACTCTGAGGAAATCATTGATAACAGTTCTGTGTCTTTTCAACAAAGGCTGGAAAGTATTTTGGATTTTTTAGTGAGCAAATGTTTAAAAATGCTAACTTGATGCCATTACTTTTTGTCTCTAGAGCAGTCTTAGTTTGATACCTAATACGCCACAGATTAGATGGGTCAGCCGTACGGCTTGAGAAGGCCTTAGACTTTCTATCATGTGATAAAACAGAGATAGAGAAAGCTACAGGTACACTGGGTTCCCGCTTGTTCTGTAAACATCCCTGAATGTTGCTGCTGTCGTACCGGGGACCCGACACATATCACTGAGAGCTGTTATCAGTTGTTTTTGATTCACCTACAGCAGATGGAGGAGGGTTTGGGCCCTGGCGTTGTGGCAGTGGCCGGAGAGCTCTCAAAGGAGGAGGAGGCCGAGCTGCATGGGCCCACAGGCTTTGGTGGTTGTGGTGCCCGCTGTTTTTTAGTTGATATCTGGGGGCTTGCAGCAAAAGAGTGGGAGAGTCTGCTTCCAGCATATACCAGTTCCTCCATTTTCTGTGAGAAGCTTAGAAGTGGAGATGCTGGAGAGAGGGATAATGTGTCTGGTGAGCGGGGCTGTGGCTCTGGTGTTTCCAGTGGCTGAAATATGTTGTTCGGCTTCACTGGCTGTTAACCAGAAAGTCGTCCTTTGGCGCTGAGTCTTGGAGCTGTTGTAGTACGTCACAGTCTGTCTGTGATGAGCTTTTATGATATTATGCAAAATTTGTACATTTTTTATGAGCTATTTTTGGGTCACACTTGATACTTGAAATATATATATATGATGATGCAAAACCAGCTAAAATCCATCTCGGTCAAAAATGAGATAATGACACTGAGTGAATGCTCTTGACACATATTATACGTCCATCAAATACTTTTACTTCAAACTTGCTAAAATTCCAGCCTCAGCCCAATCAGAAGTACCAGTACTTACATAGAAACATATACAAAGTAGCCAGAAAGAAATGCTCATTTTAAAGAAATACGTCAGATGGATTTAGAGGCTTTTGCATCTGAACATCTGAACTCTTCATATATATATATATATATATATATATATATATATATATATATATATATATATATATTCCCCTTTTCTAAACTAGGAAATTTAATGTAATGTATTGAAGGTAATTTGATGATACTATGCTACATGTATATAATTTTTATTAGGTTTTTTTTTCCCTTATTGAATTTAGTTAAATTCTGAACTCCTTCAAATTTGGGCCGTACTTGGTACTTGATTTATTTATTTACTTATTTTTTCCCCAGGAAAATCAAAGCAATATGCAAGTTAATATCTCCCACAAGAAGGATCACAGAAGAAAATACGTTCAATATATTTCTTTTTTCTAGTTTTAATGTAAATTGTAAATTGTAAATGTAGAAATCCACTAACAAAGAAAAAAAAACTTTGCTACTAAAACAAGGTCACAAGATCATTTTTTTCAGCTCTTGCTTTACTATTGTTTTCCAGTTTCATTTTGAATGTTTTTGAAAAGTGTAAAGCAGAAACTGTGTTTGCAGATTTGATTGAGAGATTTTTTGTTTTTTAAATGAGTTTTAGGTTTTGGTGATTGTGATTCAGTTTTAGTGTGTAAACAATTTGAAAAACAAACAAACAAACCTGTGTCATACTTTGTTGAGTTTCTCAAACTCATTCAAATCAGACGTGATGAGATCTGACGGATCACATGATCATATGAGTCTGAACTAATAACCACAAACACAGAGGATCAGCATATGGAGAATGATGTTATTCTGATAATATAACAGCAGCTTTCATCTCTTACTAATATGTCAGTTACAGTTTGAATTGCTTCAATACTCAATGAAAAGTGGATATTTTGGGTCATATTGATGAAATTATTGACTCCTAAGTGACGTGGCGCCATTTGGTGGAAAAGATGAATAAGAGCAACACAGAAACACAAAGACTAGTAGTTCACACAAAACTGATCATTCTATCATTAGCAATCAAACATTTAATTACAAAAACATGATTATATTGTTAGAAATGAAATTAAATTTGTGGAAAATATATTGTCACTGAGGTCAACAGAGTTCAACATGAATTAATACTAATAAAAAAATGTGCAGTATGTGCGCAACGGCTTCTTGTTTTTTTTTTCTTGTTTTTTTTTAATTATTTATTATTAACAATAAACTTAAATAAACACAGTCAGAGTTATAACTACAATTATACACATAAAAAAAGCATAAAACACATACAATATATATATATATACAAAATAGACATACAGCCAAGGGGGATGAGCTAAACATTATGTAAATATATTAAAGGATTCATAAATGGAAAAAGTCTTAATTGCTTTCTTATTATGCAAATAAAAATTGTCTTAACATAAATTTGAATTTCTTTTTTAAGAACCAAAAATAACGGCTTGGTTTTACTGTACTTGCACTTGTAAATATGAAATTTAGCAAAAATGAAAATCAAATTTATAATGTAATACTCTTTCCTTTTATTTGAGGGGATTTTAGTAAAACCAAATAAAACGTTCTAAACACAAAGAAAAAGTGGGGTCAATGAATTTGATCAATTTAATAATTGAAAATCAAGAGAAATCTAAGACCCCCTAATTTACAAAAAACAAAATTAGGTATAAAATTCCATAAAGAATTTGGGTTTAGAATGAAATGTCTAATCCAATTGATTTTAAAGGTGTTATTTAGAGTATAGAAATCAAGAAAGTTCAGTCCACCTGATTCATATGTGTTCATTATTGTAGACTTCCTAATGTAAAGCATTTTGTTCCTCCACAGAAAATTAAACAAAGCAGAATCAACAGCTTTACACATCTCCTTACAAACACTGAGTGAAGTAGCCGTGTAGACTAATCTAGACAGTCCCTCTTTACACAACAAAACTCTACCTGTCAGAGAAAAATCCCTCAAAAGCCAGTGATTCAACTTTGTCTTGGTCTTCTGAAGAATAGATTCAAAATTCATCTTACACCTAGATTTTTGATCTTTCGTGATAACAATCCCCAAGTATGTGACAGAATCCTTCACTGGAATATTACCAATATGTTGTAACTCACAGTCTTTAATGGATAACAATTCACAATTATTGATGTTTAAACAAAAGCCAGAAGCTTTAGAAAAGGCCTCTATTCAAAAACAATTGCGACCTGATGATGATCTTTCAAAAATAGTGGCGTATCATCTGCTAGTTGGGATATGATAATATCTCTTCCCGCAACAGATATACCTTTTAAGTGGCTTGATCTAACATAAATATTCATGAGCTGAGTACAAAACAAAAAAGGTAAGGGGAAATGGGACAGCCTTGTCTGACACCACGTTTTAAATAAAACTAGAAGATGAGCCTCCTTTGAGTTTAACAGAACAGTTTGCATTCGTATACATTGTTTGTAGCTTTACAGAAGAAATCTCCAAATCCACATTTTTTAATGACCTTAAAATAAAAGCATGATCCACTGTGTCGAAGGCTTTATAAAAGTCTAAGAAAAGGATAAATCCATCATCAATACATAAATAAGAGTAATCCAATAAGTCTAAAATTAGCCTTGTGTTATTTGAAATACCCTTTTCTTTAAGAAGCCAGATTGGGCCTCATCTATAAGGGGGTCCATAATTGACTTTATTCTGTTTGCGAAGATCAGGGCAAAGATCTTATAATCATTGTGTAATAGTGAGATAGGTCTCCAATTGTCTAAAAGCAATAGATCTTTTTTTGGTTTTGGAACAAATGTTATCAATCCTTGAGTTAATTTAGGTGAAAGAACTTGATTTTCTATACTTTCTAGATAAACTTCTTTAAGAACAGCAATGAAATCAGAAAATGTTTTATAAAATTAATCTGGAAGGCCATCAACCCCGGGAGATTCATTAATCTTAATATGTGTAATAGCATATTAGACCTCCTCAATAGTAATGAAGCTATCACAAAGCTTTTTCTGCACAGGGTCGATGGTCTTACAACTGAAATCAGAGATAGAGTTAAAAAATTCAGAAGCAGATTGCTCAGAGAATTTGGATGAATATAACCTACTATAAAAGTCTGTACAAAATTATGATATTTTAGCTTGATCATCTGTTACAACCCCATCTATTTTTAGTTGTTCAATTGAGTTATTTTTAAAGTGACATTTCTCTAAACCAAAGAAATATGCAGAGTTTTGTTCTCCCTTTTCCATCCATTGCTTCTGTGACCTAATAAAAGCTCCTTCTGCCTTATTCTTATATAATCTGTCCAATTCCAATTGTTTGGCGACTAACTCAGCTTGTTCATCTTCATTTGGACATGATATTGAGGAAAGGACAGCTAATCTTGATATAATATTATCCTCCTGAAAACGTCTTTCTTTTGCTATTAAGCTTCCCTGCTTTCTAAAGCACTAGGGCTCGCTCTCAATTACTGCATCTCTTCTTTTCTAAAAGTGCTTTGTGCCATTAATATAAAATTATATTTTTAACATCTGTCTTAACATTATAATGATTGCAGCAATGAACTATTAAGTTTCCAAAATGAACTTCTACCCACAGAATATGAAGAGTTTTTGAGGTTAATAGAAATAACAACAGCGTTATGGTCACTGAGAGCTGAAGGAATCACATTAACAGAAATATAAATATAAGAAAATAGATTCATAGATACCAACCAATAATCTACACTAGATTGTCTGCTGCCAGATCTATTGCTCCAAGTGTACAGTGATAAATTAGGACACTTCAACCTCCTTATGTCAACCAAGTTAAATTTCTCCATAAAATGTTTAAGATTTTCATTCTGATTGTAAGATGTTCTTGGTGAAAAACAATCAAGAAGCCCATCCAAAACAATATTAAAATCACCCCCTATAATTAAGGTTAGATTTGGGAATTCACTCACCAGCTGTACCAAAGCAAACAGAAGGAGAGCATAAAGAGACAGGGCAACTAGAATTAAGTTCAAAATTACAATATATAGTTTATAGTTTATTTATATAAAAGGTGTATTTGTGTATAAAGTTGGGTATCATAGTGTTACGATTCCCACTCCCGCTGACATTTTTTCCTGTCCCGTCCCAATCAAGTTATTAATAGTGATTTATGAATCCCGCGGGGATTCCCGAAAAAATGTCAGCAATTACTTCCTACAGATCAAGCCTCTTTGGTGGTTTGGACAATCAGCCAGACCTGGTGTATGTGTGTCCTTCTGATGATGAAGGTTTGACCGGGTCAGATGAAGCCTGTGGTAAGGGCTTCACAAGAGTTGAGTCAGCAGATGAAGAGGCCTCTGCAACACTCCCTTCCAGCAAAGGAGGAAACTCCACTTCATTCCTGTCCAATGCTTGTGAAGAGGATGAATTTGCCACTCTTAGGTGCACTCTGTTGCATCTATATAAGGATCCACACACATTCACAAGATAAGAGTGTGGTGCCATTCGGATCCTCTCTCCTATGTTCAGCTCTGCAAATCATGAGCTGACCTGTCATAACAGGCTTTTGCCAACTGCTTTCAAAACCCCAGTCACTACACATGGCTCCAGAAGTTTGCTTCAGTACCATGTCTGCAAACTGAGCCTTGCAGCACTTGATTACAGTCTCTGCAGACAGATCAGGAAACAGCTTAATCTCCCAAATATCTGAGAAGTGGTCCACAATTAGAAGATTTTGCTGAAGACTGAACAAGTCCATGCTGACAATCTGTTGACTTTGTTCAAATTCATTGCAAGTTGAACAGTTACTCACAAAGTCTTTGTTTTCTGTTTGCATTCCAAGCCAATATAATGTGTCACGGGCTTGACGATAACATGCGTCACCTCCTATATGGTTTGAGTGTGTGCGCCTGAGCATCTCTGCACATAGTGACTTGGGGATAATATCTTTCTGTCCCCGATACAAGATGCCATTTTGTGTTCTTTTTTAATCTCGGCAAGGCCAGAATTCTGGGATGAGGTGTGAGTTTTTTTCTTTCTCATCAGGCCAGTCTGTAAGGACAGTGGTCTTAAGGGCCTGTAGGGCATCATCATCCCTTCCAGTATGCACCCTGATGATCTCCAGCGGCTGATACTTAAGGTATTCTGCTTGGTTGATGAGTAGCACATCTTCCTGCTCTTTCTGCAGATGACATACGACATGCTGCTGGTAAACTGCTTCCATGCTTATATAGTGAGCAGGTGCCCTACTTAACATGTCACTGATAAACATTTTAGACCCCGGCTAGTAGACAACCTTGAGGCTGTAGTTTTGAAGTGCTCTGAAGCTGTTTAGGTGCACTGAGAAGTGGTTTGCTGAATATCGAAATCAAGGTTTTATGGTCAGTCTCTGATGTAACCAACTCTCGTTCGTACAGGTAATGGTGAAATCTTTGGCAAGTGAAGACAATACTGAGACATTCTTTCTCGATTTGAGCGTAATTTTTTTTGGCAGGAGTCAGAGTTCTTCAAACAAAGGCATCAGGCTGTCCTTCTTGCATAAGACAGCAACCAAGACCACTTTGGCTAGAGTCACTTTGAACTGTGACAGGCCTAGTAAGATCATAATAGTGCCGTACAGGCATCAACGTGGCCAAAGATCTAAGCTTGCCAACTGCAGCCTCATGTTTGGGCAGCCAATGCCAAGGCAAATCTTGGTCAAGCAAGTGCCGCAGCAGCTTGCAAACACTCAACAAATGGGGGATGACCTTGGCTAAATAATTAGTGAACCCAATGAGACGCTGTACACCTTTTGTGTCTGTAGGGTTGGGCATGTCTATGGTAGCTCTCACTTTCTCTGGGTCGGGCTTCAGGCCAGTGAATGAAAGGATATGACCATGGAACGTTATTTCAGCCCCCTGAATTGCACTTTTTTTAAAGTGAAGTCATAGCCTGACCTCTCTGCAATGCTCCAATAGGGCCTGAAGCTTTAAATCATGATCTTTCTTGCTGGTCCATTTCACCACATCCAACGACGAGAAATATCATCTGCAATGGGCTCAATTCCTTTTAGACCTGCTAACAGTTCATGCTGTTTCCATTGATACACCTCAGATGCCACTGATACCTCAAATGGGAGTTTTAGCCACCGTTTCCTACTCCATGGAGTCTTGAATGTGGTCATGAAGCTTCTCTCTACTGATCCAGCTTGCACTGTAAGAATGCATGGTTGGCATCAAACAAGGTGAAACTCATTGCTTTAGGCAGTTTGCATAACACATCCTCCAGAGAGCATTTCATAATGAGAACTTTGTTTCAGAGCTTTGCTCAGGAACTTTGGGTCCAAACAAATCCTCAGCTTATCTGCTGTTTTAACAATCACCATATTGATAATCCAGTCAGTCAGCTCTGTAACATCTTACAGAGTTAATTTTTTTCACTTAACAACCTGTGTTTGGTACCTTCATTTGTAATACACAGCATGATTTTATCACAAATCATTTTATCCTTCAAGCCACCGTAGTCACAAGTTGCTGCTTTTTCTCTCAATCTTGTTACAAAATTGTCTCTGGATTCCCCTTCCTCCTGCTTACAACAGGCGAACACATACCTCTCATAAATGACGTTTCTAACAGGGTTAAAATATGCTTCCGGTGCATCTAGAATGGTTTTAACATCTCCTTGTTGCGCCGCCGTGAGATTCAAGTTGTGACAGTAAACATGTCTGCATTCAGGTCCCATCACACTTCTTAATCTTGCATCTTAGACCTCCTTGGTCTTTTCAGCAAGACCCGTGACCAGCACATAATCATCAAACTCTGCTCTGAACAAGTCGCCATCTAGTGGAAAATGTGAAAGAAAGAGCACTTTCACAACACAATGACTAGTTCACACAAAACCGATCATTCTGCCATTGTTTACACCTCTTTTTTTTCTTTGCAGCGAAACACAAAAGAAATTGTGAAGAATCTTAAATCATTTGTGCATCTGTAAGACAATGAAATCATTTAGAGATCTAGGGTTCGCAAAGGTCTTAGCCTTACTGTATTTTACTGATCACAGTATCTACATGTATGTATGTATTTTGAAATAAATAAAACATATTTTTGGAGGTTCTTTGCCTCCACGTTGTGCATTTAAAATCCTTTAATGCATGGCAAACAGTTGATTATCTCTTACTTAATAAATGGCATTCATTTTGGAATCTTCCCTTTGGGTGGGCCACGACTGAAAGTGGGCATCATTCTCCACTCAGCACAACACTCATTAAACACCCACAAATCAATAGCAATGGCTTCTGGAGGTTTGTCTGGAGATCAGGGTCATCCAGTCTTCCTCAATTACCTGCTCTTTACTTCATTCATGTTATGTCATCTCCTGTATCACTGCCAGTGCAACTGTGCCTTATTTTACTAGTCACAATTACTATTACTAGACTGTGATATCCTGGTAATCCAACTGCAATTGGTAAAACTTTTAAGAAGAATTGCCCTTTATGCTTAACCAGTGTTGTAGTTCATGAAGACTATATTTTATTATATACTATTAAATAATAATAATAATAATAATACTATAATAAAATAATATAATATATTTTATTATATTATATAAGACCATACTGATTATTTTATATTTGCACGTAATTCACAATGAGTGTAGACCAGAGGTGAAAAGTAAATATTTTGGGTCATTTCGCTGACTGAAAATAAGTGACGTGGCGCCATCTGGTGGAAAAAGCGACTAAGAGCAACACAGCAACACAATATTTAACACAAAACTGATCATTCTGTCATTACCAATCATATATTTAATTAAAAGAATATGATTATATTGGTAGAAATGAAATTAACGTTTGAAAAAATATGTGGAAAATAAATTGTTACTGAGTTCAACATGACTTCTACATGAATTATAATAATAAAAAAGGACACCATTCATTTCATGATAATCTGTTCAATAATATGTCCAGCATCATAAATCCCCAATACAATCCTTAGAGTACATGCATCAGACATACCTCAGTCTTTTTATGATAGTACAAACAGGGTAGGTACTGTACCTTTCTTACAAAGAAAAATGAATAAATAAACACATGAATCATTGCATCAATCTAAGCTCTAATATTCAAGATTGTCCAACATATTCCTGGTTTCACAGTGAAGATGATCAAAGGACATTTCACCTCATTGCAGAACTGTACATAAAACACCCTTATATGTACAAACACAAAGAAAAGTCCAAAATAGCTAAATCCTTGCATTACTACAACCAAAATAAATGCATCTGGATGAACATTTTCCAATGAATTACTTTCAAATGAGTCACTCTATAACATCACAAATACATCACAGATTTTATTTATTTATTTATTTATTTATTTTAATAATTGATAGCTTATTTCATTTTAAGTGCTTTCAGTGGCACTTCTAGTGCAGTATGCAGTAACTAGTAGTACGTCGATAGCAAGTATCCTGGAGGGCAACGTCATCACGTTCATTGTGTGGCGCTGTTTTCTTTTACCTGAAGTGAAATCGAAAGCAATCCTATGAATGTCTGGACGCCATTTCAGAGGATTCGACAGCAGGAAAAAAAAAAATAATAATAATAATAAAAAAAATTAAGAAATACTTTCTCGTATTACGGTAAGTTCATAATGTTTCATAGCTATAACATCAATACGGTTTATTTGCATCTAAACAGATCTCAGGTTAAACTCAGACTTACCTGTTACTGTCTTTTCGTTACTCCAGGTGATATCAGGTGCTCTAGTAATGTGCAGTATGTGTGCAAAGGCTTCTAAGCACCACCGTAACAATAATTGTTACGTGTACAGTAAAATAATAGATTCATCTTTTTTTTTTTTCTTGGTATCTTTGTCAGAGGTTTTTTGTATTCACATACATGCCCGATTGATTGTGGGTCGTAAATAGAGTGCAACAAGTCAGATTCCGGAAGTAAAATATAATTCATCACCTTGGCGAAATAGTTTTTCAACAATGACTTATAAATAATAATAATAATAATAATAATAATAATAATAATAATAATAAAAACATTTGTTAATTTGTTAAAGGTTGTTAATTGTTGAATGCATCAGTGTGCATTATGTATGTATGTATGTATTGGGGATATATGACGAAATCCCATGTGTCTCGCGAGATCTGACTGGTCTCATCTAAACAGATCTCAGATGCTAGAAGTGCCACTGAGGAGGGTATCGTCACACGAGAATGTGACGATACCCTCGCAAAACATTTTGCAGTGTTTAAAAGATTGATCTCTATTCAAACTCTCTATTCAAACACCCTCTTATTTCTGAATAACAACGATTCATTGGTGTCTATTATGACTGTTTCACATCGCGCTGCTCACGCTCCACGTTTACAATGTGAAACAGGTGTTAAAGACATTAAAATTTGTATTCATGCTGCTGCTCTTCCAGAAAAAGCAACACAAACAGACTTTTCAACCACACAATGATCATTATTTCAGTGTTACAGACATTTAAATAACAGAAGTACTGGGATAACACTTTATAGTTTGGGTTTAAACACGTATTGTCTACAATAGTGATCAAAACAAAAGTATCTTTGTTGTATAATTGTATGTATTGTAACGCTTATCCTCTTCCGCCAGGAGATGGCGACAACTGGACGTTAAAAAATGTATTTATCATTGACTCATTAATTCAAGCTAATAGTGAAACAAGTCTTTATTAATTGAGACCCTGATTTAATTTTTTTCTTTTTAATTTTGTTCGGATATATTTTTAAAAAGACTTATGCAATAACATTTTGTCAGAACCACTAGTAAATTGTTATTTTGTTTAGATTTCTAATCTTTTCTTCAGAATCATGAGAAAACTGTGATCTCCAATTTATAAAAAAAAACCAAAAACGTTATTTTTAAGTTTATCCAGAATACAGCTTATACATGTTTATTACTGCATATAATTCAAGTTTAATTTTTTATAAAGTACAAGTTCATTTCAAAATACACCTATATTTTTGCATTTTGTGTTTTTCAGTTGAGTAAAATACTATTTTCCCCTATATATTTCATCATTGAGGATTTCTTTAAAAAAGTTTTAAAAATCTCGTTTCATCTTGTTCTTGTGAACCCAGTCTTGTCTCATGGGATGAGTGTCTTGTCACACCTCTAGTATATATGTATATATGTATGTATGTATGTATGTTTTAGGTTATTATGTTCAGGGGTGTCGTAGCTTAGGGTTCTCAAAATACTTAAATACTTCTATAAATGTGCATTGTAATTTTTTTTTTTAACTTATTTTTCAATAAACTAAAAGTTTGCAACAAACCAAAATAAGACATTTTATATATACTGTATGCCCTCATGAAGCTATTGCACTTAACACTGCACAAACTTTAACATAAAGTCCACAATTATAGCTAAATTTAGTCATGTTACTTTTTGAATGTTTTTGAATGTTTTTGAATGTCATAACACATAAAAACATTTAGGTAATGCACGTAGTATTAAGAATCAAACATACAGTATGTACAGTCAGTGTTGGGAAGGTTACTTTGGAAATGTAATAGGTTACAGATTACAAGTTACTTGATTTAAAATGTAATAAGTAGTGTAACTTTTCAATTACTTTATTAAAGTAATGTAACTTATTACTTTTAATTACTTTTTGATTACTTTTCTAAATTTCTAATATTTTCAACTGTTAATCATTTTGAAACATTGAAACACAGGCAGCGTTAACCTTACAGTTGCACTCAACACTGATTACTGTCTTTCAAAATCTTTCAAAATCCTTTATCTCTTGAATTAAGATTATAATAAGTAAGGGATAACTTACATCTTTATTTTGCGATAACAACTGGCTGAATGTACATTATCTCACTTATTACACAGCTGCTTGATAGATTATTTAGATGTTTCGTGGCAAAATTATTAGACACGAAACACTGATCCGAGTTGAAATATTTGAACGCAAAGCTTCCACGAAGAAATCAGTTGCTAGCAAATGGCAAGTTCAAACTAGACATTTTAGGGATACAGTGCAGTCATACCAGTTTTCTTACACAACATTTCACCACATAAATAATTAAGTAGTAGTACTAGTTTGTTAGTTATCTTATAATCCATTACAGTGTAAAAAAAAAAAAAAAAAATGGCAGCAGCTGTGTTTCTATGAAACAAGTCCACGATACCAGGATGACAGAATTAAGAAATTGTCCACATGATATTTGGTTAAGGTTTAATATTTTATTAGCTAACCAAACGCAAAGCTTCTGCCAAGAAAAATTATCAAGTATATAGCATTGACTTAAGTTGCCCTGAATGAATTTTTGTTGTTGTTTTGTCCTTTTTATGCCTTTTATTGTGATAGGACAGTAGAGAGATGACAGGAAAGAGCTGGGAGGAGAGAGGGGAGCGGGATCGGTAAAGTACCTCAAGACGGGAATCGAACTCGGGTCACCACGTTATATGTCATAAAAAGATCATAACATAAATAACATCATAACAAGAAATAGTTTAATAGCTATGATACTGGGTTTGAAATCAAATGTTTGCATAGTTATGACAGAAAACACTAGCTTCTAACAATGCCTTGGGAAAAACAATCTTAAAAAATTAAGTTTATGCATAAACCCAAATAGGAAGTAAAACAGTTATCGAATAAGCATGTGTCCTATTCTGTGTCCTAAACTCCTGAAACATTGGTGTCTCATTTTAGAGCAGTCAATGCAATTTATGAAAGAAGTCAATTAAATCTGTAAGTGGGGGTGGGTGTGTGAAAAAATTCAGATGTAATCCCCTTTGTAATCACTGGCATTTTTCAAAAGTAACTGTAATGTAATTACATATTGTTTCTCAGTAACTGTAACTAATTACAATTACATTTATTTTGTAATTAAATTACGTAATTCCATTAATTAGTTACTCCCCAACACTGTCTGTTATATACATGAGCTATCAGGATGCTATCAATGCTCCGACACTTTCCCATTAATAATGGGGAACAAATTTCTATCTGGATTATTTAGATCGGTCATTGACCCTGTGTCTCATTGTTGTCCGTTGACAGCAACATTGCTCAAAAAGTCTTAGTCACTGTGTTCCAGAGGTACTGGAATCATAATATTGCTTAAATGTGATAATTGCACTTTAAAGCGGTCATGAACTGCATCTGTTTTTTATTTTGCACTGTTCTGTGAGGTCCACTTATACTGTTATCAAGATTTTTAAATCAAAATTGAGAAGTAATAGGCTATTTCCTGTCCTGTTTTTAACATGAGAACGCTCTGTTTGAATAGGTGTGGTGGATTGTAGACTAGGAAGTAAACACCCACTGCTATGATTGGCTAACACTTGCATGTTTGACAGTCTACATCCTTCACCGATGGACGCTGCTGTGATCTAGGTTAAAAGCACATAAATACTCATATCGAATTCTGCCTTGTTTGCAAATGAATCCATGGTAAAATGAAGTGAACAAATGATCGAGTTTTTACTGACACGGTCTGGAACTTCATTAAAAATAAAGTTCATCCACTCTTTCCTAAATGTTGGGATCAGAAGGAAGGCAATGCAAAAACAGTTTTTTCCACAACTTGGCACTGCCCAGCATCTTCTTGTCTTCGGAGTCATCTTTATTATTTGATTTCTGCGTAGACCAGTATGTTTACCTCTCCCGAATCGGTGAGCGGAGCTAAACAGGCAGTGATGTAGAAGTAGGCAGTGTTTAGCCACATTGTTACGTAGCAGAGTTATACATCCCACAACCTGTCATTTTGGCAGACTGGCTTCAATATAAAGTGTTTTTAGACTAATGAGGAAGTTTTGACTTTACAGAATCTTTTATAGTACAGTGACCTCTTATATGTCAAAAGATAAACGGAAGGTTGGTTTCTCTGTTCATGCCCCCTTTAAACGGCTATGATTCAATTAATTAAGCGCAAAACAAAAATGCAATCACCAAATAGCCCACATTTAGGCCATCTTAATAGTTTCGATCTACTGATATTGAATAAGGAATGTTTTGTGTAAATTATATCATAAACTGTGTAAACTCACATTTTGGCCAGGAACGTTTTAATGGCATTTTATTTCCCTATTATATTACCTCCATAAAATGCCTGTAATAATGTAGTGTGTACTTTACGTAGCAGCTATAATTCTGCTGTTCTACCACCGGCACCTTTTGGCAAAGAGTGAACTTGCATATTCACTTATATTATAATTTTATGCATAGAAGTGTTGTAAAACAATTTGTTTTTTGTGAAGAGACTGCAGAGTTGTATGTGAACTAGTAAAAGTTTTTCTAATAATCCTGAAAAAAGTTTAAGATAAATTTTAATAAGTATTTTAACTATCTAAAATTCAGTACAAAATTCAATACACTTAAATTTAGTGTATAATTTATGTTCTCTGACTCCACATACAGGCCTGAAATCAAGTCTCATCTAGCAGGAAAAGAAGCAGAAAAGCCTGTAAAATGAGTGTCTATGAGGAGAGAGAGGAGGAGAAACCTGCCTGTGAAATGAGTGTGTGTGAGGAGAAAGAGCAGGACACTCCTGTTGACACTCGTAGAGCAGCATCTCCAGGATTCAGCTGTGTGTCTATGAGGAGTAACGACTCCATGCATCAGCCCCCTGGACTCAGTGATGGACCTGCTGTGTGAGTGTCATCTATTTCCTCAACTATTTGCTGTAGTGAAACTTGGCTATGAAATCATTTAAATTAATTTCATAATTTAAAATCACTGTATAAAGAAAAGAAGGAAGATGATCTTGCTGCTCACCCACTAAAGCTCTAAATCTGTCTGTACTGTGTCCCAGTGAAGTGATTTTAATGGTTAGCTGAGGGTAACAGGTTTATGCAAATAACCAAGGCAGAGCTGATTCAGAGATTGTTTTGTCATGTGATTTTACATTAATCTTAATAATAAAAGATTAGTTAAACTCTCAGATGCCTGCTGACAAACATCCAAAAGATTTTTTTCTTCTCTGAATAGAATTCTTTAGAAGAGCGAGAATAACAACTAAAAACTGACACACCAGAAGCATTTAGAAGTTTTGTAAACCAGCTAACAACTGATGAACAGTATGTGTTTCTGAATTTAAAACAATGAATTCGACCCTATTCTTAAAATTTATATAATCTGTTTAGAGGCATTTGAGCAGGTCCGTCTGCTGTCATTAATGGTATGATGCTCAAAACAAACCACTCTAAACTTGTCTTACCCAAGACCCGGTGCCGGTCTCGAACTCAACCGGTATCCGAGGCACTTGTAGATATTTTGGACCCGAACCCGCTCCAGTCTTGAATCTGAGTGAACTCGTGAAGACCTCTACATTAGAATACAGTTGTGGTGTATAATGTTGCAGTGTTGCAGACTAGTGGTTGAAAGCCACACAAAGCACATAAAATTGACAAATGGGCACATCCGCTCTTACAGGAAATATAAGGTGGGCAGACCGTTCTTTCTTTAGATATGCATTTTTAGCTGTTAGACATTTTATTGGGAGTAGTGTGCCTTTCATAATCATACCCATTTAATTAAATTTGCCACATGTTAACTCCATTAATATTGGATATTGGAAGTGATATTTGAATGCCCTTGAACTAATATATACACACACACAGAAATCCCCAGAGTAAAATTAACTCTATTCAGAGAACATTTGGTCCCTCTCTAAACAGAGTTAAATTAACACTGAAGCAGAGTTAAAGTTAATGAGATAATTAAGTGATCGATTAAATGATGATTGTGCATTAGTGATGAAACACCTGCTGTTAACAAGCAGAATCACTGAAGGAATGAGAAGCACAAGAATTACAGCTGACTTCAGCCACTGATGAAATCAACTGAAATAAAAGACATTAAATCTCTCAAAATGTGATTAAACAACTCCACAAATATCATCATCAGCTTCACTCATTACTAACCAGATTGACTTTAAAGTGCATATTGCAGGTTAGCGACCCCAGTGAGTTGATGTATAGAAAAATAATGTAGGAACTAGATTTTCTTGAAACTATACTTTAAAATACGATATTAAGGCTTCTGGAATCGTTTTTGTGAGAGAATTTTAGTTCCGCATCTGAAAACTGCCAAAACCGGAAGTGACATAGCGAGTGTGGTCAATGTAAACAATAGAAAAACAATGAATCGCAATGATCGTTCGGACGCGGAGGAAATTTAAATGTTTATTTACACTCGTATGACGGACCACACATACAATTTTGAGTCTGCTATGTGGCCAAGAGAGCAGGGACAACCCAGGATTAGACAGAACAACGATCAGATGAGACAAATTGAGTTGTGGTGTGAGGAGAACAGGGAAGATGTTTTGGTGAGAGACCAGTGTTAGCTTAGATATAATGTTACACATGTTAGCAAACGATATGTAATCAAGCTAAAGCAAAGCTAATATTGGTAATCTACGAGTATTGATACTACTTACCCGTAACAGAAACTAATAATCGTTAATCAAGCGCGTCAAACTCGTTAATATCCGACACTAACGCTACGTGATATAGCGGTTTCTCATCAAAGCAGGAAAGAGAGAGAGGGAGATAAACACGTTTGTGTTTCATTATATTCTTGTGTGGGAAACCCTTACCTTCATGTGTTGTGTCAGTCATGAGTAGACAGTTTACAGAGGAAGAGTGACTTTATAAAGGTTTTGAATGGCCCCATTTTGGTGACAATCAATAAACAATAATCACAATCACAAATTGTCTTACTGTATAAAAACTTGTTTATGAAGTTTACATCACATATATATCAAGCAGATCTGCATTTATGATTAATTCAATTCAGTTTTATTTATACAACACTAAATCATAAATATTGTTTCATAGCACTGTTAATACCTAACTCAAAACACAACATTGCAACTGTTAATATATATATTAGCAGTTTATATATTAATATATATTCAGAGGGATCTGGAACGGGGAGCAGGTGTAGTGGAAGACAAGACAGTGCTGTGTTCTCGTAGAGCCTTTGGTGACCTGCAGTATTCTACTATCATTCATTGCTGACCAAGCTTTTCCACTTGACCTCCATCACATCTGCATCTCCAATAGGAGTGGAAGCTGCAGTCCAGTAGAGGTGGTTAATAACAGCTGGCCTCCACTACTTCAGATCTTCACACACCGTCATGTCTTGCAATGTCTCCCAAAGCCTTATAAACACACCACATGAGAACAAATGACCAATTAGTTGTGCAAATGATGTCACTAAGCTGTAACTAGACCTGATGGTTACAATATTATCAAACTGAGGTTAACTTACCAGTTATGCCTTCTCAAATGGTAACGTTTTTACACGGTTTTATTATATTGCTAATGCTTACAAGCAAGCCGCGGTGCTTTACAACAACTCATACACATCTCGTTGCATCTCATCATTAAATAATTATGTTCACTGATTTGGTAGTTAATACATGTTATAAAAATACTACTAATAATAATAAAAAAACCAAGACTTGCGGTGCACAGTTCACGTTTTCATCGAGCTGCATCTCTGACGGATCCGGACAAACCACAGGCTGACGGTGGACCCGATGAAGGCGCTGTGTGCACCGAAGGAACCGCACCAGCTCTGAGCCTGCTTCGGCATCCCATGTTGAACTCCATCATATCGCCGGGACAATAATCCTCCGGTGTAAATTGAACGCTAAACACCACCGTGTTTTTCTAAGCAAATGCACTAGTGAAGGCCCATCTCCCATCTCTCACAAACGCACACAGGCACGGAAGATAGCGCCGTCCTTTTCCTCGATGTCCTGACAGGTTGGAGTTTGGGCAACCTCCAAAAACACAATAATTTACCATGACGATAATCAATTGAAATAAAGAAATAACTACAGAAAACACACTGACTCAAGACCGTTCCTAGTGAAAACCAATAGACCGCGGCAAACGACTCAAGGTTTGCTTTAGTTGGTCTCTTGACCATTTTTAGTAATTTCAAATACTTGTAAGCAGTTGCAATATTGTTTCACAACAAACATTTGTGCTGACTCAAATGTCTGAAGTTCCAGATTGTTTTACATTTTCTGCTTACAAACATCACCACAATACTTTAGTGTTGAAAATAAAGAGCTGCATCAGCTCTGGTCTTTTACACATGAACACTTATCATACGATCCTCAAGAGTGGAGTTTTTTTTTTTTTTTGCCTGCTGTAGTTTCACAGCGTTGTTTATGCAAAATCTAAATGCATAAATTGGGAAAAAATTAGTTCAGATGTATTCAGATCAGCTCATGATAAATGTATCATCATATAAAAGCAGCTGTTATGTGCTTAATGTAAAGCATTGACCGCTCTATACAATTTACTAAAAAAAGAGATCTTGCCCAGAAAGTCGAGGGTGAAGAGTCCAACTAAAGCAAATGCTGATCTCCATGATTGTGGCATCATTTTAACCACTAAAACATCAACATCTGATTCTCTGTAATTCTCAATAAGAGCTTCTGTAAACGTGTGACAGAAATAAAGTCAGTCTGGTGAAGCTGCTGATGCTGTTTGTGGAGCTGTTTAATCATCATTTGCTGAGATCTTGAGAGATTTAATGACAAATTTTCTTTCAGTTGATTTAATTTGTGGCTGAAATCAGATGTCGTTCTTGGGTTTCTCTTTTCTTCAGTGATTCTGCTTGTTAACAGCAGGTGTTCATCACTAATGCTCAATCACCTTTTAATTGATCACTTAATTATCTCATTAACTTTAACTCTGCTTCAGTGTTAATGTAACTCTATTTAGAGAGGGACCAAATGTTCTCTGAATAGAGTTGATTTTACTCTGGGGATTTTACTGTGTACATATAAGGTCAAAGAGATGAGGATGAGACCGATCTACATATCACTCTTTGACTTACTTATTTTCAAAGTAGAGAAGAAAACATGCATTAGAGTAACTCTATAAGTAGTATGGAGAAAGTATGTTGCTGTGGATGAAAAGTGATGCAGTCAAGAGGAGAGGAGCTTAACAATGTCATGATCCCTGTCTGTTACTTGTCTTGTGTGTGTGGACTTTTCCACCTGTGTGCTACTTTCCATCTCTAGTGCCATTTGTAGTTGATTTGTGGTCCTGTTGTTTGAATGATCCCCTTGATTGTTTCCCCAGATGTGTATTGTTGTCTTGTTATCTTGTTAGCGTCTCTGTGTGTAAATAGCCTGGTGTTTTATGCTGTGTTCCAGACAGCTCGAAATTTAGATTTTTTACCACCTCCTACTTGGAAATAATGTCTGTAATGCCACTTGAAGTCGGACATCTGACCTGTGAACTCGGGACAGATCGGGTCATTTGATCTCACTGCTGCCAATGAGCACAGTGTGGAGCTACCTTATGTCAAATTTAAAACATTAACTTTGTAAAATGATACTTTAATTTATGGCTGGTTTCAAAATGAACAGCAGCATTTTTATGTTATTTTTTTCTTTTCTTTTTTTCTTTTTTTTGCCATAATTGACACAAACATTTTAAAAATGCTGTTGTTGTATTATGGCGACATCATGGGGGTTGTTTTGTTTTGTTTTGTTTTGCGTGAGGCTGCTGTCGATAGCTATGAAGATTGTAAGTTATGTTAGCACTACATTAATTTTAGTGCTAAGTTTAATGTACAGTAATACTAGTATCACTCAGCTGAAGGCAGCGCTAAGCTATAGCTAAGTGTCAGCCTGTAACAGCCTGTTTCAACACCTCACATTTAGCCCATCAGCTGCTTCAAAAATTTGAGTGCTGAAATGAAGATTTACAGTGGTTTATTTGCCCTGACTAAGTTCATGTAACATCTTAACAACAATCCTTGTTGATTGTAGACTGTAGTTGTCGCTCAAACTTCTTTTAATCATATAAAGGTGTTTATCCTTGAATGGTCCACTGCAAAAAATGCTTTCCTACTTAGAGTTTTTGTCTTGTTTCTAGTCCAAATGTCTAAAAACTCTTAAATCAAGAGGCATTTTCTAGACAAGTAAAAACTGTTGTCTTGTTTTCAGGAAAAGAAAAAAAAAAAAGTCAAAATTGAGTTTTTCCTTAAAATAAGCAAAATAATCTGCCAATGGGATAAGCAAAATAATCTTATTTGAAATCGAAAACTAAAAATAACAAAGATGATTTTCTGGAAAAAAAAAAAAAAAGATTTGATTGAAGAATTATTCGATATTTGATATTAGATATATACAAGTTTGCACCCCTGCTGAACACAAAACTTGTGAAAATCTGTTGAATGGTCTAATTTACTACTACACAGTTTGACTTTGCAACAATAGAAACAATTTAGAAATTAGATTCTCTGAATTGCCTTTACACAAATTTTAAAGAAAGAATCAGCAAGGCTTTTAAGTAAATCATATATATTTTTTTTTCTTAATTAAGCTTCTCTCTTTTTTATTTTGGATGTTATGACATTCATACTTTAAATATGCAGGGCATTATCTGCTATCAATATCCTTGCTGTGCATCATTAATCTATAGTGGGGGTTCAGTCTGAAGTCTACATCCAGACTGTGAGAGACGAATGTTTGTCCTGTGGTCCCGCGCTGAAGTCACTATGTCAGTGTGTTGTCACTGTAAGCTTATTGTTGGCATGAAAACCACTAAAAAAATGTGCACCATGTCTACACTGCACACAAGCAACAAAAAAACAGCCTCTCTCTACACTGGATGTTACACGGTGTGATAGGAGTGTGAAAAAGAGTAAACACTGAAAAATAGATTTCTTTTTTTGGACTGAACAGTTTAGTTTTGTGTTGTTTATGCACATAAACCATGATGGTCTGTAAAACTGACTCTCTGTGAAAAGTAATTGAGGATCTCTGGTCTACAGTGTGTAATAAACAATGCTGGTTGTAGAACAGAACTTTGAGGAACTTAATTTGCAATGTTGGGAATTAAATTGGCACAACATGTAGAATGCTAATAATTACAGTTTGTCAAATGAACAGTTTTTTTTTTGGTTAAGTTAGACATGTAAAGAGACATTTAAATATTTTCTCTATTTTGATAAATATATTTTCTGTTTGTTCATCTTAATGTCTTTTCAGTGGTGGGAGAGCTGACCAGATCAGATGTGTGTCCTGTCAGAAATGCAAGTCCTCACACTGTCACTGTCACATCAGTCATCATGACACAGAAGCAGATCTGCAGCTCGATTCTCAGCAACCAGTGCATGATGATCTGCAGAGAGTCAAAGACCAGCACAAAACCAGCATGAAGAGCAAGTATGAGAGCTTATTTGAGGGAATCAAACTACAAGAGAATCAAACCCTCCTGAACAGGATTTACACACAGCTGTACATCATAGAGGGAGAGAGTGAAGGAGTGAATGAAGAACATGAGGTGCTACAGATGGAGAAAAGATACAAGACAATTCAAGACACTCCAATCAACTGCAATGACATATTTAAGCCTTTACCTGAACAAGGATATGAGGAGAAGACAGGAGAGAAGAAAGACAAAATAAAGACTGTTCTTACTAAAGGCATCGCTGGAATCGGAAAAACCGTCTCTGTACAGAAGTTCATTCTGGACTGGGCCGAAGGAAAAGTCAATCAGGATGTAGATTTCATGTTTGTGCTTCCATTTCGAGAGCTGAACTTGATTAAAGATCATCAGTACAGTCTTCACAGACTTCTGCTTGACTTTCATCCTGAACTTCAAGATCTGGACTCAAATATTTATGATGAATGTAAAGTTGTGTTCATCTTTGATGGTTTGGATGAAAACAGAATTTCACTGATGTTTTCAGACAGTCAGAAAGTTTCTGATGTGACTGAGATTTCATCAGTGGGTGTGTTGATGTCAAACCTCATGAAAGGAGATCTGCTTCCCTCTGCTCTCATCTGGATCACCACCAGACCAGCAGCAGCCAATCAGATCCCCTCTAAATACATCAACCGTGTGACAGAAATTCAGGGATTCAATGACACTCAGAAGGAGGAATATTTCAGGAAGAGAATCAGTGACGAGCATCAAGCCAGCAGAATCATCTCACACATCAGAAGAGCAAGAAGCCTCCACATCATGTGTCACATACCCGTCTTCTGCTGGATCTCAGCCACTGTGCTTCAAAACATCCTGAAACAAGATCTCAGTGCAGAAATCCCTCAAACTCTGACTGAAATGTACATCCACTTCCTGCTCATTCAAACACGTATGAAAAATCAGAAATATGAAGATAGACATCCAGAGAAACTCCTGCAGTCCAACAGAGAAGTGATTGTGAAACTTGCTGAAGTAGCTTTCAATCAGCTGATGAAGGGCAATGTAATCTTTTATGAGGAGGACCTGAGAGAGAGCGGCATAGACGTCACTGATGCCTCAGTGTATTCTGGGATTTGCACTGAGATCTTTAGGGAAGAATCTGTGATTTATCACAGGAAGGTTTACAGCTTTGTACATCTGAGTTTTCAGGAGTTTTTTGCAGCACTGCATGTGTTTTACTGCTATTTACACAAGAACAGTGAGGTTCTGAATATATTCCTGAATGAAATGTACAGAACTCAGTGTGAAAATGTTCCTCTGGATGAGTTTATGAAGGAAGCAGTGAATAAAGCCTTGAGCAGTGAAAATGGACACCTGGATCTTTTCCTTCGATTTCTTCATGGCATCTCACTGGAGTCCAATCAGAGACTCTTACAGGATGTACTGATACACACAGAGAACAACCCAGAGAGCATCGAGAAAATAATCCAAAACCTCAAAGAAGATCAACAAAGCGATGTCAGTCCTGACAGATGGATAAATCTGTCACACTGCTTGATTGAGATGAAGGATAACTCTGTTGTTGAAGAAATGCAGGCATTTTTAAACTCTAAATCAAAAGAAAAAAGTCTTTCTCTTACACAATGTTCAACTTTGGCAAACATGATCCTGATGTCAGAGGAGGTGCTGGATGAGCTTGACCTTAACAAGTACAAGTTCAACACAAGAGAGTGTCGATGGAGACTGTTACCTGCTGTGAGGAACTGCAGAAAAGCTCTGTAAGTGTGAAAATATGAACACACATTTGTTACATTTTGATGGTTGATGGAGGTGAAGAGTATTATTTGGTCTTGTGTTCATAAGCATAAAATATAAATTATGTCTTTTAAGAAAACATTAAAAACTAGGGATGCGCACTATTATTTGCACATCAGCTGTGATGTATCTTTGGTGATATGCCTTTGTTCATTGGTTTCATTTTGACAGGTTAAAATAGCCACAGTATGCTCCTGTTTTGATTGACTCAATATTCTTAGTCACCATTAAATTGTAAATAAATAATCCCTTCATACCATTAATATAATTATTTCTTTTTTTTCATGTGATCTCCTAATCTTTAATCATGAACATTATCCCTCCCTGGCCAAAAATTTATATTGCAATATATAAAGATTCTGATTCAGTTTCATAGACGTTCCAGGAAATCCCTAATATGGACAAAGGCATATTTTTCTATGTTCTTAAAGCCATATTTTTACAAGAATAAAGTCTATTTATAATGGAATGACAATTGACATAGCTTTTATTACAGTATACAATACTGTAGAATGATACATTTCCAGCCTAATTTTATGGTAAGAAGCAGGGCCGTCCTTAGGGTGTTGCAAATGGTGATAACAATGTATCGCAATATCTAGAGACATATAATAGTTTGCTTTTTTTTGCCATAGTTAAATAAGCCCTCCATAAAATAAAGGAAACAAGCCCTTCAAATTAATAGAAATGCATGTTATACAGATACTTCATATTTAATGGTATGTGATAATTTATTAATTGCATTTAATTTATTGTACTTTCAGTAAAACATTTGCATTGGGATTGTAGAAGCTGTATTTTTGCATGAGGTTTTGTTGCATTTACATGGTTTTGACTAGCAGGCGTCACCAGCGTGTGTGTTAAAGATTCAAAACAGTGAATCATTTTGCAAAGCGTGTTGATTTAAAGCATCGAAAAGGTTTGTTTCTCGCATCAGTACAGCATCAAAGTACGACAATATATGACAATAACAACATATTTTTACTTCAAACTTACTTTATAGTGACAATCGAGTTTTGAAATGACCTCCTTCTGTGAACTGATACTTCTTTATACAGTTTTCTATACAGGGATGAAGGCTGTTGATTATCATTGCATTATAAATATACATTATCCTTATAAAAATACCGGCGATGGCTTGAAGAACACAGATAAAACATAAGCTGTTGCAATGGTGTGTTAATTTTCATTTAAACATTTCCAGCAGCATTTTATTGAGTTACAGCAAGCGATAAGCGGATGCCTTTGTACAAGGGATTTCCTGGAAAGTCATTGGTTTTATTACTCCTTCAAGTCTCGCTTGTGGACTTTCTTTGCCAGGGTGCCCACTGACATTGAGAATGAATGAAACAAATTACATGTGAGAGTTTAATACTGTGTACTTTTAATTTTGAAATATCAACAAGATTACAATACTTTGTTTTGTTTTTTTTAAATATCACAGTTATTGTTGATAACGGTTTTTACATGACACACCTAGCATGAACATGCTGTTGGAGAAAAAAAACAGTACTGAAACTGTTTGAGATATTTTAGTACCAATTTATCGAATCATTCTGCCCCAGCAAACTGTCACTCATGAAATGATCGCAGCAATCAACAAACCACAATGATTCAACAATCCAATCAATTCCAGATGGACAATACAAAGTCCTTTCTTACACTTTTTCTCATTCGAGAAACTCTGAAATTTAGACAAGAGTAGGTGTCTAGAGTGAGAAGGTGTGAAAACAATGCAGTCAAGACTGTCAAGGACAGTTTTCATTTCTCATAATGGATCAGCAGATATGAGATCAAAGGCGAATGAATGTCAATGAATGTGTATATTTCTGTGAATGTGAATAAGTTTTTTTTTTCTGTCTTTATTGGGAAAAAATATGGTTATTACAATAAGAGTACATTTGTTAAAAACAAAACACACAAACAAAACAAAACAAAACACTGTATTGGTTTCGCCACTTGCAATCAGCCAAAATCCAATGCTGAATTTTGCTGAATGTCATAGTTTTGATTGAGTTTTTTTATTTCTTTTTTAAGTGCTTTACAACATTTTATTTATTCATTATTACAAGAGATAACACTAATCTCTGTTTTTAGAAATAAATGGTCTATAATTTAGAGGTGAATATTGTTTACTTTGCAGTATTTTTGACATATATACTGTTTATAGTAGGGCTGTCAAACGATTAATCGTGATTAATCGCGTACAAAATAAAAGTTTGAGTTTGCCTAATATATGTGTGTATACGGTGTGTAATTATTATGTATATATAAATACACACAAATTAATGTATATATTTAAGAGTGATATATTATTTATGTAGAAAATATTATATATATATATATATATATATATATATATATATATATATATATATATATATATATATATATATAATATAAATTAGATAAAAAATATAATAAATACATATACTTGTAAATATTTCTTAAATATATGCATGAATGTGTTTGTATTTATATATACATAATAATTACACACAGTACACACACATATATTAGGCAAACTTTTATTTTGTACGCAATTAATTGCGATTAATCATTTGACAGCCCTAGTTTATAGTCGTAGTCGTTTGGGGACACCATTTTATGAACATGTTTTTTAACCAAAGTCCTCCCTTTTTCAGATTGGCAGGCTCTAATCTCACAATTCAGCACTGTGAAATTGTGGCTTCAGCTTTACAATCATCAAACTCACCGCTGAGAGAGCTTGACCTGAGTAACAATGACCTGCAGGATTCAGCAGTGAAGTTACTGTGTGCTGGACTGAAGAGTCCAAACTGTCAACTCAACATACTGAGGTTTGACTTATACATGAATTCATATTTTAGTGATAATGTGACTATATAGCAGATTCTTTCATGTTTTTGTTCTACCTTTTCTTTTATTGGTTATTCTGATTCATAAATGCTCAAGAGCTATTGAAATACTTGAATAAGAAAGGATGAAAACAATGATAATGTGACCATTAATTAATGATTCCTTGTCAGTTAATACTGTATAGAAGAAAATTAATGACAAATGTCTTTGAAACAAAAAAGCATGTTGACTTAAAAAAAGAAATTTCTGTTCTTTTTAACCTTTTATTCATCAAGAATCCTGAAAAAAGAATCACAGTTTCCAAAAAAGTATTAAGCAGCACAACTGTTTCCAACATTGATAATTAACAGTAATTAATTAGCATATTAGAATGAATCAATTATATTTTAAAATACATGAATACAGAACACCACTATTTTAAACTGTAATAATATTTCAAAATATTACATTTTTTTCTGTATTTTTGGTCAAGTAAATGCAGCCTTGATGAGCATATAAGAATTCTTTGAAAACACTGAAAATCTTACTGATCCCAAACTTTTGAGCGGCAGTGTAAATCTAAGAAGAAAAGAAAAGAAGAAATCACTCATTGCTCTACTTAAATAAAAATGTAAATATATATTCAATTTATAGATTATGTGATGATTGCTTTAAGTTCACCTAAATTAAAAGTTGTTATATTTATCAAAAACTATTAAATGTTAAAAATAATGGGTTTTAATTATACTGTAGTGTTAAATGGCTATAATTTATGACTAAAAATGAGGGAAAAATACATTTAATAGAGCCATCAGTAGCTGTATTGGTATCGGTGATACTGGCCTTCATTAATAATAGGCTGCTTAGCAAAAGGATGCCATTAAACACATTTAAAATATAGCATCTTTATGTTGTTTCTACATTAATTTGGAGATTCAGTGTGAAATTATGACATTATATTAATATGTGATTAATCATAATTAATTACAGAGAAATGTCAGTTGACATTGATTGACAGCACTAGTTATTAGTGTTCTTTGATTAATATTAGCAGCATAATAGGCAGCAGAAGATCTATTAGGTTGCATTTACACTGTGTAATATACATTAACTTAAGAAATAACTGACTGTTTTACATTACTTTTACAATTATGCTTCACAGAGCCTGTTCTCAATACTGCCAATACTGTAGAAAGAAAGTTATCGTTCCCTTTCTTTTTTTTTAGTACCAGAACTTTTGAAATCTCAAGTCTCACTTGCATTCTAATGCCTTGTATTTTCAGGGCTCGCATTTTTAGGTACTGAAATTTAACATAGTTGTTTATTTAAGCTGTGAATATTTCAATTCAAAATATTTCACCCACATTTTAATAACTAAAAATTCAAAAATTAATATTCACCTTTCAGAATTCACTTCCCAAATATACAATCAGTTTAAAAATACGATGTATAATATTCGACAAGCAAATTTCAGTCCATTTTATTTCACTTTACAAATTCGCTTTCACAAATTAAGTGGTTCAAATTCATCAGAAAATTCGGCATTTCACATCCGGGAGCTGCAGGAATAGCAGTAGAGCACCGATGCACGATCTCCAGCTGCTGTCAGTCGCTCACCAGCAGGTGTCGCAAGCGGCTGTTGATGAAGGCCAAAGCGACCAGTAGTAGCACAAGTCATTCATTCACAGAAACTGATTTGCAGAAATGGAGCAAAAAAAATAAAAAAAATCATTGTTAGGGACGTGAGAGTTCTGAAAGCGGAATTTACCCGACTACGGAATCCGCATTAAAGGCTTTAAAAATTGAGATGTCTCGTGGTTATTTAATAGGGCTTAACTAGTCGTTAAGCCATTATTAACGTACAGCACGTTTATATTTAAGCTAATAATACAAAACGAATCTTAATATTTTAATGTTTAATGTTTATGAATGTGGCATGAAAAAATGATATTTTAATTTATTCATACACTAGTGTTTATGTGCCCTTGTCGGCTGCAAAGATGAAATACACAGTGCTAACTCTCCTCTCCAGAGTAGACTACTGGACGCGCCTTTAGAAAGAAATGCAACCTTCATACAGATTACATAATCAGGGGGGTATTTGAACTGTTTTAATTACTGATTTATGAATTAAATAATTAAGATGGGTGCAAAATAGGATAAGTAAAATATGCTGAATAATATTTTACAAATACTTATAAAAATGCTAGCCTATGCGAATAAGACTGCAGTTTCACATTTTGCGTTTGCATAACAAAGTACATTATTTTTAAACATGCAATGATACGAAATAAGACCAAAAAGACCTGTAGTGAAGAAAAATATTTAGACAAAAAATAAAAAATAAAACATTTTAGAAAAGAACGGCAACATCACGGTTGTCTGAACCAATGAGCTTTAAGCTGTGTCGTCATCCAGTCGTTTCCCGTCGTGCTTTTGGTCAGCGCAGTCGGTGGAGAGCTACTGCGCTCGACTGCTCAATCCGACACAGCCGCCTCGCCGCCTTGGCCTGTGTTTTGAACTTACTATTTGAACGAATTCGTTTACTGGATCCTTGGACTTAAAAGTTTAAACGGGTTCACTATAGTTTAAGAAAATTCTGATCTTAAAAACCTGCTTCCTTTTATTTGTAAGGTGCTGTTTTCGTTATTATTTACGGATTTAAATCAGTAATCAATAATAATTGTTATTTTACCACTCCCCTGAAACTAACATGCTCTCCCGAATGAACAGGCAGCATCTCTGTCACTGCCTCTCTGACTGGAGTGCGGGAGACGGAGCGGGCGCGTGCGCATCAGGCGCAATCATCAAACATATCTTGATGAAAGCCAGCACCACGGTCCTGACCGCATCATCAACTGTCTTTACTGGCTGTTTTAGCGCATATTTGCATTTAGTGGTAGACTGTCATGATTTTGGCTAATGCAGGCATACATCGTATTTTTAAACAGATTGTATATTTGGGGAGTGAATTCTGGAAGGTGAATGTGAATTTTTGAATTTTTAGTTATAAAATGTGGGTGAAATATTTTGAAGTGAAATATCCACAGCTTAAATAAACAACTATGTTAAATTTCAGAACCTAAAAATACAAGCCCTGAAAATACAAGGTATTAAAATGCAAGCACTGTTAATTCAATGCATTATTATTTCAGTTGATGCAATTCAACATGCTTTTTTGTTTCGAAGACATTTGTCATTAATTTTCTTCCATACTACTGAGATGTCATCATCATTACCTTCAAACAAGATAACTGAGCATCATTATGGGATGTAAACATTTACATTCATATTGGGCCTCATTTACAAAACGAACATACAATAGAAAATTGGGCGTACGGTCGTTTCTACACAAAACTTGGAATTTATCAATATGGACGTGAGCGGTGGCTACGATCAAATCTCACGTTGGGTCTCAGCTTGTGTACGCAAGTTTTTGAGTTAGCCTGCACTTGCGTGCAGCATAGAGCTATACGGAGAATAACGACAGCATTTTGTTCATTATATTATTTTCGTGACTGATAACCGAAGCTTTTTTTTCATTCGGGGCTTTAAGCTTTATATGCACAAATAGCAAAAAAACAAAACAAAACAAAACAAAAACACAGATCAGGAGGATTCATACATTGTCACGTGTAACGTGGACGCTGAAGCAGTGTTTGAATCCATGCGCGGTCGTTTATTGAGGTATTCAGAACAGACAGCAGCACAACAGCAGGCAGAGAGTCGATAACTGAATAAGCAGTCCAACAGAGCATACAAAACAAAAGGGCAATCCAGAAATCAGAGGTAAATAGACAGGCAGTGGGTCAAAGCGTTAACAGCAGTCCAATCAGGCAAACGATACAATGGAGCAAGCCAGGAGACGATAGTGAGGAGACAGGCGCAAGTTCAGATCGTGAAGGCAATCCACTCTGGCAAACAATCCAAGGGTAAATCCGTAAACTCGTAAATCCAATAGCAAGGCAGAACGGCAACAGGTAATCAGACAGAGAATAATAGAACGCTCGGTAAGGCAGGTTAAACTGACAATACTTCGCAGGGAGCAACCGCATGGCATGAGTTTAAATAGTAGCAAACAGGAAGTGAAGGTAGAAGCCACAGAGGGAGCGGAGGCAGTCACCCAGCTAACAATTTTTGGTTCCCAGAACGTTCTGGGAACGTTAGGTTTTGGTTCCCAGAACGTTCCCAAGAACGTTCCCTATTGGTTAGCCAGGAAAGTTTTCTTAACGTAACTAGAACATTCCCTGTAGGTTAGGGGAACGTTCCCGCAACGTTCTGAGAACGGTCCCGGAACGTTCCCTGTAGGTTCCCAGAACGTTCCCCTAACCTACAGGGAACGGTCTATTTACGTTAAGAAAACTTTCCTGGCTAACCAATAGGGAACGTTCTATTTATGTTCCTAGAAGGTTCCCTGAAAGTTCTCTGAAGGTTCCCAGAACGTTCTCCTAACCTCTTCACTCCGATACTGCTGCCGTATGTCAGCACTCCCGCGTCCCGTAGTAAGCAGCATGGAAGACGAACGGATGTGGACCTCAATAATCACTAATACAAACCATGTCTTGTTTTAAACTATTGTTTAATCCTTACAGATATTTAGAGCACATTTAGCCATCATAAGGCACATTAAATGACATTAAATTATCCTTTAATATGCTAGATTTGTTTTATTCGTTAATATATAAGATTAGAAGTACCATAACCCAGATTTTGTTTATTAAAGCACCAAATAACACTGACTTCAACAAAATATTGGATTTTAAAAATGTGAATTTTATTTTTACAGACATTGAAAACGAATAACATTTATTTGACTTTACTTAGAATAATATTACATTCGTTTCTTACCACTGAATTAACGACGATGTTTCTCTCTTTTGGTCGGTACACAAAAACTTCTCCGTTAACATCATGTTCTCTTCAATTAGACATGTCAAATTTCCCTGAAATCACAATATTTACTCTCGTATATATATAAATTATAAGTAATTATTCATTAAAGAGATCAATCAACGAATGTTAGTTAGTCAGTAAAACGAAATGACCGTTAATTTTTAAATTACGCGAGTGCGCGGCTTTCTGTGGAAGGCAGGATTAAGCGCGTACTAGAGAAGCGCGTGCAGGTTCGAAGAAAAGAAATATAATGTTAATAAGTAATAATGATAATAATAAGTGTTAATGATATGATTTTCTGACTACGCTTAACATTGGCTTAATTTTAGCTATAAAATTGGAATTAAATTACAATTATAATGCAATTTGACCACTTTGATGTCTACACTTTATTAAACGCTTATTTCAGACATGAAATTCTGCAAAAAATAGTTTATGATGAAAAAGTATACATTTCAGCATTAGAATGATCAGAAAGATCTGCCAAGTTTTTATTAGTCTACACGGATATGACAACTAAAAATAACCTGCAGGGAACGTTCTGGGAAGGTTCCCTCTAGGTTGTAAAAATGCAATCTAAAAATAACCTGCAGGGAACGTTCTGGGAAGGTTCTTTTTAGGTTATAAAATTAAATAAAAAAATAACCTGCAGTGAACGTTCCGGGAACATTCTCTGTAGGTTATAAAAATAAAACCTAAAAATTACCTGCAGGGAACGTTCTGGGAACATTCCCTGTAGGTTGTAAAAATGCAATCTAAAAATAACCTGCAGGGAACGTTCCGGGAACGTTCTCTGTAGGTTATAAAAATAAAACCTAAAAATTACCTGCAGGGAACGTTCTGGGAAGGTTCTTTTTAGGCTATAAAATTAAACCAAAAAATAACCTGCAGGGAACGTTCTGGGAACGTTCCCTGTAGGTTATTAAAAAGAGAACCTACAGGGAACGTTCCTAGAACGTTCTCATTTGGTTCCCAAAAGAAATAACCAAACGGGAACCATAGGGGAACGTTCTGTGTTTGCTGGGCAGTACTCGGGTGAGAGCTCCCTCTGCTGGCTTGGCGTTACACACGTCACGCATCTGCAGCACTTGTGAATGGAAAAAAAATAATAATAATAGAAATTAGAAAGTATATAAGGAATGAAATAAATAGGGCTGCATAATTGGGGCTATTTCTCCTAAATAATTAAAAGATTAACAAAAGAAAAAAGCTGTACAAGTATAGGCTACTTTTGTTTATGTGACACTCTTTATGCATTTTATTTGTTTTCTTTAAATCTTTATTTTATTAAATTCAGTTAAATTCACACGCACACACACAAAATATCAGTGTTGCTAACTTGACATATCAGCAGTAAATGCAGTCAACCAAACATAAAGTTACACTGTTTTATTTAAAAGTCAACGTACAGCACCCAAACAAACATTTTTAGACAGAAAGGATTCTTTTTTACATGGATATTGGAACAAGAGTGAAGTACAAAGCCTTGAAATTTAATTAAATTTAACACATAAGAATTAATTAGAATTAATTAAATGAGATGCTTACATATTAGCCATTCAAAATGAGTAAAATTGCACAAAAAAAATTAAGTAAAATGTAAAGAAAAATATTGGTTACATTGGAAACAAAAAAAGCACTATGCTAATGAATACTGTTATGCATGCCAGGCCAGTAGTTGGCGATCAAGAAACACCCTTCAAAAACATAATACACTTTTACTCTGTAGCCACAATGTTATATTGAGTCTTGTTTATCAAAAAGCACTTTATTGGTATTTAAATAGTGTAGGCTTATGTTGAGCTTTATTCTTGTACAGATGGCAGTGTATTAAACAGTACATTAAAAAGTGTTTTTTGCTTTATGAAGACAACTCTGAAACATCTGTGTATTTGACAAATATTGCATTTAATTCACTTAATCTGCGATAAAGTATACAAACACTGTGCGAGCATCACTATGAGGAGCAGAAAGAGTCCGACTTCACGTCTCCGCTTTCAGTTCCGCCTTCGACTGCAATCGGCAACTCTCGCTGATCGGTCTGTGCAGCACCAAAAGCACTTAAACATACCTAAAGACATGAAAACATTAACACTAACAAAACCTAAAACAGATGCATTAACAGTGTGTATGTAATTAATTATTTCTTATTACCCTGTTTAGATTGGCAATCTGTAATCTCACTGATCAGCACTGTGAAACTATGGCTTCAGTTTTACAATCATCAAACTCTTCTCTGAGAGAGCTGGACCTGAGTAACAATGACCTGCAGGATTCAGGAGTGAAACAGCTGTGTGCTGGACTGAAGAGTCCAAACTGTCAACTCAACATACTGAGGTATTTAATGTAGTATTTAAATGTTCTTTGTAACATATACATTTACACTCACTGGACACTTTACTGGATACAACTGTTCAGCTGCTCATTAATGCAACTGTCTAATCAGCCAGTCATGTGACAGCATACAGAAACTGCTGAACTACTGGTATTTCACAAACCATCATCTCAGAGTCACCAATGCAGTGGCTGCCTAATTTTAAATGGAAAGAGCAAAGGAAAGCCTTAGTTTGTTTATATGAAAAGAATTATTGTATTTATTCATTTAATTGATTGGCTATTTGTTTTAAAATTTCAATTTGGCTTTGTTATTTGACATATTTAAATTTCTTAAAGAAATGTGCAGTGTTTTGTCTGAAAAATAATAAAAGGACACCTTTACATTTATAATTCGTCTTAAATCTCATTTTGTCAAAAAAAAAAAAAAATTAAAGTAAGGAAATATTATCATGAATTGTTACATCCCTATTTGAAAGTTTGGTCTGGCGTTTCATTGTTATGCTGATGATTACAGATTTATGTCAGCATCTGCCCTAATCCTAACCTAAAAGCTTAGATGTAAGACAATTTTCTTAAACTCAATCAGTGACATGCACAGACCTCGAGGGGCAGTTGAGAGTGGCTAAATAATTCCTGTGTAATTATTAGATTTGAGCACTTTAATTGTTAATAACATTTGATTTGTATCATGTGTTTGCTCTCTGAGCATTAAAGGGATTGTTCACCCAAAAAAGACAATTCTGTCATTAATTAATCCAAACCCACAAGACCTTCATTTATCTTCGAAGCACAAATAAAAACATTTTTGATTAAATGCAAGAGCTTTCTGACCCTGCATAGACAGCAACACACCTGACATATTCAAGGCCCAAAAAAGTAGTAAGGATATCGTTATAATAGTCCGTGTGACATCAGTGGTTCAACCATAATGTTAAAAGAGCAATGAGAATAATTTTTGTGTGCAAAGAAAACAAAAAATAATAACTTTATTCAACCATTTGTTTTCTTCTGTGTCAGTCTTCTATGCACGTACATGAGAGTATCACAATGCATGCATGTGCATTCCTGTAGCGTGTGCTTATAAACAAGGTGAAGCACATCTGGGTTCAAAACTCCGGCTCCTGCGTCAGCAGCACCACACACACATGTACTTGTTGCACACTGCAGTAAGCTGCTTTGATATTAGAATATGATGTTAATAAATGCTGGATGGCTTCTGTTGCTCAGTGGCATGCAATTAATTTTTAAATGTATTATATGAAGCTTTCATTACTATTAATACAAATAAAATTGCATATGACTTTGCAATGTTAACCACTTGACAAATAATATTCTCTCTGAGGCATGGTAAAAACATGATACTTGCGGTAAATCAAGAAAATGATATTGAAACAGTAAGACTGTACAGTGTTGAGCTATATAAAAGACATCAGTTTTCTGCCTGTATTTGTATCCAAGCAGCTGCTCACCTGTCTAATAAAACATATAACCGTATAAATCAAGTGTGCATGATGCCATTCGCAGGTGATGCAATGACATGGTCTGTTACTGTAGAAAATATTGTTTTGATTAAAAAATCTTACATATTGTGCCTTTAAGTCCGAAACACACTGCATGATTTTCGGCTGTCCCAGATGAAAGATTGGCCTCGTGAAACAATCGTGGTGATTTCTGTGATCGTGGCTCCTAATCTGTGATCCTATGTCTTATAGTGAGAGAGGTTCAAAGACGGCCGTTGTCACGGTCTTGTGACCAAAGATAGCCTACGATCATTTTCTGACAGTGTCAGAAATTCAGCCTGATCATCACATGGCGTGTTTGCTGTCACGACCCACATTTACCGACCAGCCAATAAAAATGCTTTTTAAAATCAACGTGACATAGTGCTAAAACAACAGCAACAAAAAAAAAAACTGTTTACCTCAAGCTCTTATTCCTTCCTCTTTTGCCACTTACACTTTTTTTCATAGCCTACGAGTCAATAGGTGTCATCTACATGCATGTCGTACTCAAGTTTATTAGATCCATGTCACACAGTGTGATCAGCAATGATCTTATAGGACTGCTAAAATTGTGAAGTGCGTTGAAGCCTTTAAAGGCAGTAACTGTGTAGTTGCTGATGCAGTGATAGTTACATTAGCTCATGCATGTGTGCTGTTGCTATCTAATAGTTAACTGTAAGAAATTTACATTTTACATGTTCACAATAATAATCTAGGAAATACCTGTAAAGTTAGTGTTTTTTGTAAAAACTTGCTGGATGTATATTATCCCTTACATATTGCATGGCTACTGTATTTATGAAAAAAGAAGCACTCTAACACTCACTGTTGTTGTAGATTATCTGGCTGTATGGTGACAGAAGAAGGTTGTGCTGCTCTGGCATCATCTCTGAGTTCAAACCCCTCACACCTGAGAGAGCTGGATCTGAGCTACAATCACCCAGGAGATTCAGGAGTGAAGCTGGAAAAACTCAAGTAAGCTGAGCAGTAACAATCATCCTGTCTGCTGTGTATGTGAGGGAATTTGTCATTATTTTTGTGGTTGTCAAGAGAAGCTTAAAAAAAAAAAAAAAAAAAAAAAACAATGTATGGGAAGTTCATTAAAAATATGACAGTTTATATATGCATATAAAATTATTCTATGTATCACAGACCCATGATCAATGTAGAAGAGCCGTTTTGTCAAAGAACATTTCACTTCTGGTCCTGTCAACATGCTGTTCTTCACTGGTGGTCTGTGAGATCATTATACCATGACACTATATATCATGTTAACAAACAGAATTACTGAAGGAAAGAGAAACAGAAAAAAGAGAAGAGACAAACAGAAACACAGCTACAACTAAATTAGTGTCACAGCCTTGGATGAAACTGAAATAAAAGACATTAAATCTTTCAAGATCTCAGCAGAGGAGGATTAAACAATGCCACAAACAGCTTCACCAACTTCACTTATTACTAACCAGTTTGATTTTATTTCTGTCATACAAAAGTTGTTAATGAGAATCACAGAGGTTTAGATGTTGGTTTCATTTCACAAAACATCACCATCACTGTGGTCCGTGTTTGCTTTAGTTGGGCTCTTGACCCTTAATTTTGTAACATTTCTGCTGTAATTATGTGCTTACAAAGCACATAATAGCAAATAAAACAACTTTATACTTTGTTGAATATAAAAGCCTTTTGATTCTACAAGTTGAATTTTAAAAGTATTCTAGCAATTTAAACATTTAAAAAAAAAAAAAAAAAGGGTTTTGTTTATGGCACACATAGACATGAAGAATCAGCATATGAATCTCAACAATGGTGTCAATCAACAAAATATGCAAATAAACATCTTTGAACATCACAAAACACGCTACTAAAAAGTCACAACAAAAATAGCGAAAAATTAAGGCAAACTGTAAGAATAAACACTTACTCCTTAAAATACAAAGACAATTCAGGTGCATAATTTATTAATATTGCAATGCATTCTGGGAGCTATGGATGAGTTTTGATTGGTTCACCCAAAATGCACTGCAGCATGAAGCGTTTTACTTATTGTCACCATCGTTGAGATTCATATGCTGATTCTTGATGAATGTTTGCATCTAAATCGAGAAGGGTGTGCCTGCACAACCAGAGAGACTGCAGTTTTAGGACCGCATTTTTAGGACCCTATTTTTTTGTAACAGCGCCACCTACTGAATTGGATGATATAGTGGAGGTTGCTGTTTCAGGTAGTGATGGGAAGTTCGGATCATTTTACCGACTCGGTCCTTTGAGTCTCGTTCAGCAAAATGAACGAATCTTTTTTCGAGTCATTTCGTTCATTTTGTTCATTTTAGCAAAATATAATTAAAATGTCACGTTTTACTTCCCTAACACATCTACTGCTTACACAAACGTTGATCACACTACAAACAAAACAAAACTATAATGCTATAAGAAACAGAAAATATTAATTCATTGTTTACCTGTGTCTTTAGTCTATGATTCGCTCACCTCACCTCTCATCTGACAAGATTTCGGGTTTGAGTCGTTCGTTCATCACCTGACAGCCCAATTAGCTTAACCAACGCAGCCTGAGCCGGAAAGAGAATTGATTAGTTCATTTCTCGAGTCCTCGGGTTTGAGTCGTTCGTTCATCACGTGACACCCCCGTAATGTTAACCTATGCAGCCTGAGCCGGAAAGAGAATTGATTAGTTCATCTTTTGAGTCTTCGGGCTTGAGTCGTTCGTTCATCACGTGACAGCCACATAAGGTGAACGAACGACTCTAAAACAGGTGAACTAATTCCAGTACAGGACCTAATAGGATGTTGCGCATGCGCGACTGAACGAATCACTCGCCGAGACGACTCGTTCGTCCCGAGTCACATTAAAGATTTGTTCAAAATGAACGAATCGTTCAAGAACGACCCATCACTAGTTTCAGGACCACATTTCTAGGACCCTAGTGGTTTAGTTTGTAGTACTGTTTGTACATGTTGTCAAAAATATTGAATATTAGGAACATTTTTTTTTATTATTTCCACTGTGATATGTTGATTACAAAGTGTGTAATACCTGCTTCTGAGTCACGATTTCAAATTAAAACAAATTTACGCTTAAAATATAAAGGGAAAAAAATATTTCAATCTTTAAACAACTGAAAGAGTGGATTATCTTAAGTCTTAGTTTCTTGAAATATACTGTATATTGATTAACCCCCTTAAGTTCAACCATTTAGCTTATTATCAGTTATAATAAAGATGGAATCACATGAAATCAGCATTTGCAGTCATTAAATTAAGGCCAGATATTTAAAAGTTTGTAGAGAGGCAAGACACAAGACTCAAGAATGATTCAAGAATGTATATTTATATATAAATTTACTCATTTTTGCAATAACACATAATACAAAATCATAATTTAAAAAAGACTTTTTCCATCAGTTGCTGCATGGACAGAAAGGCTGTAGGCTTCAACTCCTGAGAGAGAGAGAGAGAGAGAGAGAGAGAGAGAGAGAGGGTGAATTAAATAAGAAACATTTGCTTTAACATGTTTAACTCTGTAATATATTTTCATATATTTAACACTTAAGCACTGTTGGAGTTGTGAAGAGAGAGAACCAAACAGAATAATTGTTACTGACATCTAAATCCAAACTCTAAACTCCAAATGTAAGTATATAGAGCAATACCCACCAACTGATTGTTCTCCCATTTTCCTCAATTGTTTGTCAATCCAGTAATACTTTCTATGAAGCCTGTATTTATAATACATTATAAGGGTATTCTTAAGGAGTTATAGTTAATGCATAAAGCATTATCAAAAACCTTATAATATGTTTTATCATCTCATAAGTAATCATAACAACAATTATAATACATTATAATACTTAGGCATTTGTAACAAATCTTAATTTGTAATGGATTATCTCATATCTTGACATTATTTAAGATCTGGGCAGTATCTTACTACATTTTGTGAGTGGTTAGAAGAGTTTCCTGTGAGGTTAATGTTAATTATGCTGTGAGCTAGTTTTTTGATATTAGATTACATTTTATTTTGATGGTCCCCTTTATAAGCAACTTTGCAACTACATGTCAACTAACTCTCAAAGTATTAGGAGACTTGGTTGGGGTTGGTAGCATAAGTTGATGCATTTGCAAAGTTGCTTACAGTCAGTAGAATGTCTGTTGGGGAACCATCAAAATAAATTGCTATCAGATATTAAGCAGGCAGTCTAGTAATACTCCAAAGACTGTTAGTTGACATGTAGTTGCAGAGTTACTATTAACAGTTATCTAAAGGGTACCATAAAAATAATCAAACTGATATTACAATAAAAAATAGTTCAAAGCAAATGTGTACACGTTCATATGATCTGATACCTGATCTTATTGCTGTTTGAGAAAAAAAAAATTATTATTATTATTATTATTATTATTATCATTATTATTATTATTATTAATTTATAAGTGGTCTTTGTCTGCTTTAAGTAAAGTGAAGTTACTTCACTTAAATCAGACACTGACCACTTATAATTAATAAGACCACATTATAGACTATTGGAATGTTTTTATGAAGACTTTGTATTTGATATTTTTTGGTAAAAACACTAATAATAAGTAATATGTTATTGTGCACATCTTAAACAATGGCAAGATATTAGACCTGTAATACAATATAACTATAATACATTATAATCCATTGAACTTAAGTGAATTCAACGTGTTCATTGTATGTTATAAATCGTCATACTCTTAACCACAAATAAGTATTATAATACATTAAAACTGTTCTTATAATTACTTATAAGATAATGCAACATTTTATAAGGTTTCTTATAACGCATTATTCATTCATTCATTATAATGCCTTAAGAATATCCTAACGCAGGGGTGGGGAATGTTGATCCTGGAGCGCCGAGTCCCTGCAGAGTTTAGCTTCAAGCCTAAAATAAAAAAACCTATCTGTATCCTGAGGACCTTGAATAGCTTGTTCAGGTGTGTTTGATCAGGGTTGGAGCTAAACTCTGCAGGGACACCAGCCCTCCAGGATCAACGTTCCCCACCCCTGCCCTAACGTATTATAACTACAGGATTTATAGAAAATGTTACTGTCAGTCCTTCTACTAAAATCTTTCATTTTACTGAAATAGGTATCAGAGAACAACCACTGTTAGGTTAACAGGAATATCAGTAACAAAAGGGTGCACTGGGCAATGTGCACAAATAATTCATATACAACTCTGACCTGTAATGATAATCCGGACCAGAAAGGAAGACCTGCTCAGCCTCCTGCAAGGACAAATTCCATAGGACAGCCAAGGCATATATGATGGCCTATGAAAAAATAATTAAAGCATACTATTATACCACTACTGAACAGCAAGCCATTATACATGGATCCATACACGAGTAGCACCAGCATGCAGTTTATACAGTAGGTTTTGTAAGTGCCGGAGCAGGAACACATACAAACACATTACATGGTCCAGCATAGCTCTGGAAAAAGAAAGTCACAGATGAACTGCACTCCATCTGTGAAGCTCAGTTGTGTTGGTGTCCTGTGCAGTGCTCCTCTCAGACAGACAAAAAGGATGTCCTGTTGTTCCTCACCGCAAGGAATTTAGAGGGCTTCCCGTTGAGTACACCCTATGGGCAAACCATGGTGCAAAAACAGTTAATGAATAAATGCGAACACTGTTAAAGTAACTTACCCCCATATGCATGACTTTATACTTCACTAACATGGTAAATCAATGAGTAAACAAATGTTCACACTAATACAGTAAGCTACAGGTAAATCTGACACATCTCACATCAACATGCTTTTATTATCTTTTTAAGTTTATTGAATGTGCTGGCTAGATTTACTTGTTATAGTCATTAAATCAGCAAGGTTTAATTAAATCATGGCCACGAATTAAGAACGTTGTAATAATCAATAAAACTAGCAAACAAATTATTAATTTGTGGGAATTCGTTATTATTTCTTAGCAATTCTCACTTTGGCTATGTAAACTTTGCATCGTTTTAATGTTATAAAATAAAACTCAATTGAAAAACGTTTACTCACACTCTGATTGCAGTCCATGTCGTCCATCTTTGGTGATCCAATTCGGTAGGTGGCGCTTTTACAAAAAAACTAGGGTCCTAGAAATGCGGTCCTGAAAGTGCAGCTTCTCAGGTTGTGCAGGAACATACTATTGTCTAAATCACACAGGTGTTCAAAATGTCTTGAGCAAAGTATTTTTAAAATCTATTATCTTATTTGATTTTAACAGCAACAAATTAATATAACAATGTTGCTATAATATATTGAACGTAACCACAAGTTCCATCTTTTGATCGGATCAGTGAATCAGGATATTACACAACAAGTAAATCTCTATTAATGACTAATAACATTTCAACTAAGGTTTTTTTCTGGCTTTTTTGCAACAATAAGTGTGTTTTGCAGACACAGACTTACAGCAGCCAGAAAGCAAAAGTTATGAATTGAAGGGTCAAGAGCCCAACTAAAGCAAACATTGATCGCCTTAATGGTAAGTTCAAACTAAGCAAATTCAACATCTAAACCTCTTTGTTCTAAATAATTACTTTAGACAAACTGATCAGTAATAAGTGAAGCTGGTGAAGCTGTTTGTGGAGTTGTTTAATCATCCTCTGCTGAGATCTTGAGAGATTTAATGTCTTTTATTTTAGTTGACTTCATCTAAGGCTGTGACTGTAAGTCAGTTGTGTTTCTGTTTGTCTCTTCTCTTTTTTTCTGTTTCTCTTTCCTTCAGTAATTCTGCTTGTTAACATTCTCATTAAGTTCAACTCTGCTTCAGTGTTACTTTAACACTCTGTATTGTGGGACCAAATACACTGTGATCAGTGTTAATCCCTGAAGATTCTCCAAATAACGTCACCCAACTCTTTACAGAACTCACATCATGAACATCACCCACCCACAACCACTAAAGAATTGCGTTTATTTAGACGCAGAATGTAATAACGAGCACATCAAACGGGAGACTTTTCAGACGCGCGTTTCAACGTCACCTTAGCGCCAGGCGTGAGTCAAACGAGTGTGGAAACGGTACCGGTGACGAGGAGCTTCAGTAGAACATAAGTGAACTGTGGTCAGATGAGATGTTGTCTGGTCATATGTCAGTAAAAACGAATCTTCCTGTCCTGTCAGTCGTTACACTGTGCTCGTAACACGTGCTCTTGAAGTGCACGCACAAATATGCTGGCACGCGCTGTATCATATTTAAACCCAAATGAAACTACGAGTATGTAGTTAGTCGTAGTTATGTCGTCAGTTAAGTCATGAAGTTACAAAAAAGGCGACTAAAGGTGCCTTAAAACTGTGCATGTACGTGTTTATTATTTAAGAATCACATTTAAAGCAGTGTCAGATCGGCTTCAAGTTCAGCAGCAGCAGCTTTTAAAGTAACAGCAGCCAAAATATCCTAATAACCAGCTGCTGTGATGTCTGTTAATCGAAGAACAAAATTAAAAAAAAGGAAATCAATAACTTCTGTAGTTTTAAACTTTATCTTTTATTTAATTTAGGCTTTAGTGTTTTATAACTTTATTAAATTTGGCTATATTTTCTTGCTGAAGGGAACAGGTTATTATACACAGGTGACAGTTATTAAAATGGGTTTATGTGAAGATTGTTTTAAGTTCACTTAAATTACAAGTCTAGTAAATGTTAGATTAAAAGCTCTCAATTATACTGTAATGTTGAATGGCTATAGTCAATGGTTAAATATTTGGGGAAAAAAACAATCAATTGACACCACTAGTAATTAAACTTATAGCATTATTAAACTTTTAAAAGATCATAAAATGCATTTTCAGATTTACTTATGTTTTTGGAGGTTAGCTTATGAAGTTTATTTTATTTTATTTTTTATTTTTTATTCAAATATTTGTCAAAATATTTTGAAATGCAGGTAAACAGCCACTGTGTGACGTGTGTTTTGATGCTTGAGAAGGTCAGCTCTGTTATTAGATTATTTTGAGCCAGAGTCAGATTAAAATGAACTAATGCAACCACAACGACTGAACCTGAGAGCAAAACACTTGATACTGCTGGAGCTTTCAATCAGGGACGAAATGAAACTAAAAGGAGCACATAAAACACACCAGATCATTTTGCATAGAGCAATTTTAACACCTCTTATTAACTTAAAAATACAACACAATAAGGAAATATGAGATTTAAATTATTTATTTATTTATTTATTTGTGCTTATAGTTAACACATTAATAAATGATTGGCTTCAGTCTTTGCTATAATTTGTTCAGTCATTACTGGTGAACAATGCAAATAGAATTTTTTATTTTTATATTTTTTAAAGCTGAGGTGTAGCCTACCAAAAAATCTGTCAAAATATGACAAACTGCTTTCATATGGACTTACGTAGCACATAAATGTAACACATAAATTATGAGGACTGTCTTTATGGTGTTTTTCTAGTGGTTATAGTGTTTGACCACCTTTCTAGAAATTTGACAAAAATGAGCAGTAGTTTCCTTTCCTGGATATTACTGTGGGCTGTTTAACATTTCTATAACACCAAAAAGGGGAACATTTTTCAGAAAACAGTGAAGCCGGTTTAAATTAAATAGTGAAAGATGATCCCAAACCTATAAGCAGTGACAGACACTGTTACATTAAAGCGTAATATTTAAATTGATTTTCAGAGTCATTGTTTTTTTGTTTTTTTTTCTTTCCTTATAAATAATATTGAATCATTTACTCATTTAAGAGCTAAACATCGCTATGTTGATCGTGAGATGCAAATGTTCTGCTGTGACTCTGTTTGGACTATTTTGGAGCAAAAGACTCAATATTGACAATATTTTGTGTAAACTATTGGATACTTCATCTAATATTAGCTAACCTATGCTTAATTTTTTACCTTTATTTATTTATTTATTAATGATATACCACAGATAGCAACTCGAAGTATGTTGTTTGTTATAGATTTTTTAGTTGATGATTTATTAATCGAAGTTATTAAAAAGTGTTACTGACTGAAACACCAAACTCCTCTCAATTTACTAGCAGAATCCAAGAATAAGCAGGTAAAACATGCATGATGACAATTACATAATCAATTGGGAAATGATCAATACAAAGCATACATGTTCTTAAAATAAATCCAAGTATAAAAGATGCAAACCTGGTATGAAGATGTCCACACTATGAGCTCATCTGACTCCACAATCACACTGAGCCTTTTGCAGCTCTTGCTTAACTACTCAGAGCAAGAGAAACATTTTACAAATGTGAGAATGACAGTCAACATTTTTAAAGATTGTTCTTGTTCTGTTTGCTTTTTTTAACACCAAACCACTCTTGAAACAAACTTTTCCCTGTTTAATGATTAGAGTCACTGTTTTTCGACTGCTGTCTTGAACTGAACACGTCCGGTGTGTGATATAATCCATTATAATCACAGATCTGTCAATCACAGTTCAGCGTGAGCTCAGAGTTGATTCTGTCTACACTGCACAAATGTCTTATCATATCTAGATCATATCTAGCAACCACACAAAATGTGTTATCAACCACACAGCAAGTATCATAGCAACCATATAGCAACAGCCTAGCAACCACCCTCAGTACCTTAGCAACTGCATAGCAACACTCTAGAAACCACCCAGAACACCCTAGCAACCACACTGAGTGCCTTTGCAACTGCATAGCAACCACCCAAGTACCCTGGCGACTGCATAGCAACTGCATAGCAACCACCTCCAGTACCTAGGCAACAGCCTAGCAACTGCCTTCAGTATCTTAGCAACTGCATAGCAACAGTTTGTTGACTGACTGAATGTGTGTGTGTGTGTGTGTGTGTTTAATGTGTGTGTGTGTGTGTGTGTGTGTGTGTGTGTTGGTTTTGGTGGATTACAAGGACATTCCACCAGTTTACATACCAGCATTATAAGGACATTTGGGATTATGAGGACCAAGGACATGTCCTTATAATTCAAACAATGTAAATGCATATGTTTGAGCCTCAGGAACAATCTCCTGCTTTTTTTTGGAATGTCCTTTTAAACGGGTAAACCAGTTTTCTGGTGTTTTTGAGTGTATGCCATCATGCCTCCTAATGGCAGGATTTGTAACTGCTCATTTATACACATTACGACCTAAATGGGCGGTGACCGTTCGGAAAACGCGGGCTGCATTTTGATTGGTTAATCATGCTCCCGCGTACCGGAGGCGGAGTCTCTCCGGGAGCGCGCAATCTACCTATGGACGTCGTCGATTGATGCGGCAGCAGCAGTGACAAATTAGGTAAGTAAATAAAGTATTAAGATTTATATTCATTCATAAAAATGGTATTGTCTGAATGGTTTATTTTTCTTAGCATTGTTTTCTGGTGGTAGTCGTTAAAATATATATTCATGCCGTCATAATCCATATGCGATTTATGAAGCTGAAGATAGGCTGCGTCTAAATAATTAAAAGTATTTTGGAAGTTTTGAAAGAACTGTGACATCAATGAGGAAATAGATTCTTTATTAAGCATCCAAATGCCTTAAATTTGCGTTGTGATTGAGATGATTAATCACGTTGTTCCCTGAAATGGCTTTATTGGTAAAGAAAACGATGACCGTAAAGAGAATAAGGCGTACATATGATTGAAATGTTAATGGGTATGAAAAGCTAATATGCTATTAGCTTGATGCAACACTGGCCATGTGCGCGATTCATATGAATTAAAATGCGCAAAATGAGCATTTATCTGACAGAAATTACTTAAATCTAATAATATATTTAATTTGTCATCTTTAAATTAAATTAAACTGCAGCGGAGTTTTATGGTGATAATGCAACTTTTCCCTGAGCTTTGGGGAATATATACTCTTTTTCTTAGCCTGTACTTTAGGATGGGTAATATGTAGTTAATACTGTAAGCTTTTAAATTGTGTTTTTTTTTTTTACTTGATTTTTACTTCTTTATTTAATTTCAATTAACTGTAACTGAGGTCAACTCAGCCTGTTTTAAGAATATACATTTGTAATTTAGAATTAATAATTCATTATTAATATTGCATTGACTGTTGCAGTGCAGTTAAGACTGTCTAATTTAGCATACTAATATAATATAATTAAATAATCTAAATAGCAGAATAACACAAAAAAGGACTAAAAGCATATATTTAGCTTACTTTTTAATGAAAAATATAATTAGAAGTACAGACTTAATGCAAAGTTAGCTATGTAAACTATCATGAAATGAATTGAAATGAATACCTTAAATTAATGTGCTGCACCATATATGTGACCCTGGACCACAAAACCAGTCATAAGGGTAATTTTTTTTTAAAATTGAGATCTGAAAAGCTAAATAATAATAATAATAATAATAATAAAATATATACAAACTATCTTCATTGAACATGATCTGATCTTAATATCCTAATAATTTTTGCCATAAAAGAAAAATCTATAATTTAGACTTATACAATTTATTGTTGGCTATTACTACAAATATAGCCGTGCTACTTATGACTGTTTTTGTGGTTCAGGGTCACATACAGATATACACACTGGAATGAAGCAATTCTGTGTATACCTGTATATATGGTGCAGCATATTACAGATTTTTGTATTTGCAAATGTTCTGCAAACCATACTGTGTTTTTAAAGAACTATATCCTATTTCTGCAGGTAGAGGAAATGGAAATCATCTCAAGGCGACGCAGGCTTAACCCTGTACATGACGCAGAGAGCCACATTGTATCACTAGCCGATAAACCGTATCTTGAGCAGCGTTTTATTAACAAGTTCAAAGGTACGGTACTCCATACACTGGACTGAGTGTGTTTTACCGTTTTGTAATGTCTCAGAATTATGTGCACATTTAGTTACACTTGTCATCATCACTCTAGGCTGGTCCCTGGACCATACAATCACACTAATGTGATTTCAAAGTTATGTACTTGACATTATTAACTACTATTCAAATCTGCTTTCCTACCTTTTTACTGGCACTCAGCCATAGATAGACTTGGAAAATACTTGCCATAAATCACTACTGTTCTATGCTAACGAAATAATGTTTGTTTCAGACATTTAAATAACCACATAGAGTAACAAAAATATTTGTACACAGTGATGAATGTTGTAAAACATTAAAAGTGTGAATGTTAAAATACAGACAAAAAAAGACAATGAGGTGGCTCTTAAGGCCCATTCACACGAAGAATGATAACTATAAAGATAAGAATAAGGACTTCTAAAAATCGTTCTCAGTATTAAAGAATAACAGAGTCCACACCACAGCTATAACGATAATGGCACAGAGAAACGATATCGTTAGAATCACTTTCAGAACAATTTTTTTTTCCAGCTGATGAATGATACAAACACTGACACCCAATCAGAATCAGTCCAGCTATAATGAGCTCGAATTTAAAGCAGACGAGGGTGCGCTTAGAAAAAACAGACAATATTGTTCACTGGTGTGGATACCAATATCTTTATAGTTACTTTTATAGTTATCACTCTTGGTGCAAACAGGGTTATTAATCTGATCTTTTATCCATTAGGACGAGGAGTATTTACAAAACAGTTAATTCGAAAAGGGGATTTCGTGCTGGAGTATCGTGGCAAACTCCTTACACGGGAACAGGGGGAGGAAATAGAAAAGCAGTATGAGGAATCCTCCAAAGTATTTCTTTTCAATTTCCAATGGAGAGGACAAATGTGGTGGTAAGTATTCTTTATCAATGACTGTAAGACATTGATAATGCATTTTTGATATGTTAGTGGAGTAATAACATAATCCTCCAATATAGATAAAGAAATTTAGGCTAAATTTATTTAGGTTTTTTGTCCAGAGGATGACATTCATCTTCATATGTGCCGTTGGTCATGTTATTTCTTTGATTTATATAAAAATACACACTTTATTGCAGCATGGATGCATCTGAAGAGGACGGCAGCCTGGGCAGAATACTGAACGATGATCACAAAAAACCTAACTGCAAATTTAAAGTTATTACAGTCAATAACCGCCCACACTTATGCCTTTTTGCAATTTCTGACATTTCTCCTGGTCAAGAATTAACGTACGACTATGGAAATTCAGACTGGCCGTGGAGAACCCAGGTAAAAAAAGATGTCCCCCTCCAATATGCAACCAAGCATGTACCTCAGACTGAATTTTCACAGTATTCCGACAGTCTTACAATAATGCACGTTGATGTTCTCTACTCTTCTACTCATTTCTTTGCAGAGTAAAATGGATACTGACACTGCTCAGATGTTTGGATCTTGTTTGCTTGAAAAAAGTTCAGAAGAGGTATTGTATATTTTTGAATATGACACACCACCAGTTTTGAAATGTAAGCAGTTCAGAGAATTGCAGAAAAGAAATATCTTCCTCAGTATTTTTATTTTACTTTATAAATAAAATACAATTATTAAATCAAGAAATACTTATTGTGAAATGCAACACGAAGAATAAAAAAATAAGTTTATGCTTAAAACAAGAACAAATATGTCTAAATAGGGTACGAAAATCACTTTTAAGTAGATTTTTTAAAGCATGTTGGCAGATAATTGTTCTTGTTTTAATCATAAACTTGCTTTTCATCAATTTCACTAAAGGAAAACTTAAATCATTAACAAAAAAATTTTACTCTCACTTGTTTGATTGGGTTCTCTTTGTCTACTTTCAGGAAAATCTGATCATGTTTGGGTCATATTTATGCAGAAATATAGAAAATTTGAAAGGGTTCACAATCTTTCAAGCAGCACTGTATTTAAATAGCTAGAAACATAAGATACTGTGCTTAATGTTTACTAATAAACTTAAGCATTACCTAATAATTAAAGATTTATTATTTTTTGCAAATTAAAATGCCTACCAATGGCATTCATCTTTCAATTCATATGGTCATGCACGTTTTAAAAATCTACAAAGGATTTTAAAAGATGTTTTGGAAATATTAAACGCTTTTGTTAATGTACAACACTTTTGCTGCTATTGAGTTGTGAACAGGTTTAGTGTTACGGGTAGGTTAAAGGTTTGGTTGAGGAGTCAACAGTGTACAGGGTTCAGTTTGATTATTGTAGGGGGGACATAATAACATGATAGCATAGTACAACAGTAGTTTTTGAAGTGCTTAAATTAACTAATTAATCTTAGACTTAGTGTCAAGATTTGGTCTTGGATTTTCTTTAGGTTGAGCAAATTTGATATCAATATTTATGTACATTCATTCTCTATTTGACAGATGAATGCAAACATCATTACTGAGATGTCAAGACCCTTCCCAGAAGCAAGTTCAGAACAGGTATTGTGTCATTTTGGTTGAGTGTGCTTACATTATATCTGCAAAATAGAAAGTTGACAGAGACTTGTGGTAGAATTACACACTGTTTAACAGACAACACACTGCATTGTGAGGACTGAGTGGTTTGCCAGGACATTGAAGTGAAACCATAGGCATTTTAGTTTCACCAAACATGAACCAGATAACACACTGCATTGTGAGGACTGAGTGGTTTGCCAGGATATTGAAGTGAAACCATAGGCATTTTAGTTACACCAAACATGAACCAGATAACACACTGCATTGTGAGGACAGAGTGGTTTGCCAGGACATTGAAGTGAAACCATAGGCATTTTAGTTTCACCAAACATGAACCAGATAACACACTGCATTGTGAGGACAGAGTGGTTTGCCAGGACATTGAAGTGTGTAAATGATTAGTAAAAAGTAGGCATATAACTGTCATAATGTACTGTTAAACCGTTCTGTCTTTTCAATGCAGTGTGTTGTCAGTGACATCAATAAGGCTTGGTCATTGTAGCTTTATATGGTTGAAAATTCTGTACCAGAAAAGGCAT
>JAMKFB010000159.1:0-10000 GCA_036247105.1 Cirrhinus mrigala | reverse complement strand
TAAAACATGATGGCATGTATCTGAACAAGATGTCTAGGACCTTTGGTGTAAAATTAGGTCCACAAAAAAGAACATCTGGTGATATATTTAAATGTGGACATGGGGCACTTTTTTATCCCTGTGTGCACCAAACCTTTAATGTGTTCTAGCTCCAAAAAAAATAATTCTCATTTCATATGGCAATAAAAGCCAGTCCTGGCTGAAGTTCCAGTATGGTAAATTAATATGGTGGAGTTTGTTTTAGCATGAGAGCAGATGATTTGTTTCTTGAACAGTGTCTGAAATGATTTGTTGTGATGGAGGTGCAGTTTTCCTTTATTTTTAATATTTTTTCTGACACTAAAATTCAAATGATTTCTGCAATTTTCCATCTGTGATCTTTGAAGAGTATTTGGCCACTTAAATTGTTCTCTTTGCTGCACATTAAGACAATATTGACACACATCATGTTTCAAGCAGATTTTTAACATCTCCAGTCCATTAAAACTTCTTAATTATTTCCCTGATGTTGGAAATGAGAATATTTAATGTTTTAAGTATTTTCTTAAAGCCACTTTGTATTGTGTAAAGATCAACAATCTTTTGCTGTTTTACCCGTTGTGATGAATGATTAGGTTGGTTTGGGCTTTGTGTTACTAATATTTATTCATCTGTGCACCAAGACGTCATGACTGGACAACATCATGTTTCCAATCACCTTGGTGTGCAAAGAAATTGGAAATTTCAATGGAAATATATTTAGGAGATAATTTACTCATAAGCATTTCTAAGGGTGCCAATAATTGTGGCCAGGGTGTATTTGAGAAAAACATTTTTTCATAAAGTTATATTCCACCTCACTTTAAATTGTTTAACTTTAATGAAATGTTTGAATTTTGCAGAATTTTTGACTAAAAGAGCTAAAGGAGAAACAATGCAGATTTTTTTTTAGCCTTCTTTGCCCATATTTACCAAGGGTGCCAATAATTTTGTCCATGACTGTATGTATATATATATATATATATATATATATATATATATATATATATATATATATATATATATAATTCTCAAATGTACTCTGGAACATTGTAAATCTGAAGACTTTCACTTTCAAAGTGACACATATTAGGCTATAATAAAAATATAATTTGCTATTCCACATGCATTATTTTATTATTTTAAAATGTAATTTATTTCTGTGATTGAAGCTGAATTTTCAGCATCATTACGTCAGTCTTCAGTGTCACATAGCTCTTCAGAAGTTATTCTATTATGCTGTTTTGCTGCCTAATTATTGTCAGTTATTAATTTATGTTCAGTTATTACTAATTGTTCTTAAGTATTATCATCAATACTACAAACTTTTTGTTTAATGTTTTTGTGGAAACTGTGATACTTTAACTTTTCAGGATTATTTGATGAATGCAAAGTTAAAACCATTTATTTGAAATATAAATTATTTGTATTAAGTATAAATCTTTACTGTCACTTTAATCAATTTTCAATATTACTCTAGACTAAATGGTACTGTATCACATTTTCCATAGAAATATGAACCGGCACAACTGTTTTCAACATGGATAATAATCAGAAATGTTTCCTGAGCAGCAAATCAGAATGATTTCTAAATAAAAGCACAATAAAACACCATAAAATAGTCCACATTCTGCACTACATTACAAGTCTTCTAGAGCAGAGCATTGTGTTATATGGACTGATATTAAGGTAGATATTTAACTTTAATGATATTAAACTGTCCCTCTAAAAGAGATGTGTACAAATTCTTCTAAATGATCTACTAATTGTTATATACACCAGGAAAGACAAATTCTAATTTAAAGAAGTATAGCAGAATTTCAATAAAAAAATAGCATTTTATTTCTGCATTGTGTTGTATTTTTATGTTAGTAAGTGGTAAAAATTGCTCTGTGCATGATGAGCTGGTGGGTTTATGGTGTGGTGTGTTGTGGACCAGGTGTGGTTCGCTGCTCTGTGGCAGAAAGCTCAGGGCCATTTTTAGCCCCAGTTTCTACAGTACATGGCTAACTCACATTAAACAAGTTTATTAATGAAACATGGAGAAAAATGAATAAGTAGATGAAGAGGACCTACAAAGTAATCCAGAGCAGGAAACATTTTGTTAAAGTGTTTACATATTTACTGTTAATGCCCTGTATGGGTCTTTGCTTAATGAGTACAATATCACACAAAGGCTGTTTGCCCCAATTATCATAAGTGCAAACATGACTGATTTTATACAGCAGTTCAATAAATAACAAGTTAATAGTGTGACATATTTTGGACACTTATGATGCTTATGATTTGCTTATGATGGCATTAATCAAAACACAATAGACAGGAAATGTTTTGCAACATATGTCACAATTTGCAATTTTTTTTTTTTTGCAAAAAGTTATACAGATGCTGACATTCACAAATGAAAACAATGGAATAGGGTAATAAAACAATAACGATAATTATTACATTATTTTCCTCTATATAGTAATAAAAGTTTGGTAAATGTTCAATATAATGTGTATGCAGTATGCAAAGAAAAAACACTGTGTCAATTCACTGGTTTTGAATTGTAACTGTATTGTAGCCATATCTATGTCTCTCTGTTTATGAATATAAAGTATCACACAGGTACTGTTAAGCTGACGTCTTCAGAGAAGGAATGCCATTCCAGAGCGGAAGCAAATTATCCAATTTTATCAAAGATTACCAAGACAAACTATTTTTTTTTTCAATGGATTATCTTGCATGAATTAATTGTTTACCTTAAGACTAGCAATGTGCACTAACAAAATAAATATTGTGATTTCGATTTCATGAGGACATTAAGGCTAAAAAAACAAAAACAAAACTGTTCGGATGGATTGATGTACTCAATCATTAAATACATTTGTTAATTTTGAACAAAAAAAGTTGTTTTTACATTTTAATGTAGTGTGCATGCTTACGTGAGTTGATATTTGACTGTCCAGCCATATGTTTATTTTATATCCCAACCACAGAAAGTTAATATAGGAACAGTCAATGTCATGTTAAAGAAATAATTTCAGCTTGTGGCCACAAGCAGACTTGCAGGCCATTTCTCAATATGCGTTCTTATGTGATCTTGCGTCCTTATGTTCTCTTGCTCCTAACAAGAAAAGTAAGCATAGAGCCTGGCATGCCAATTCTCACAAAGACGCGTTCTGTGTTCTCTCGTCCTTCCATGTTCGTTCTTTCAAGGAAGAACACAAGTCTCTGTTCTTTGCGTTCTTGAGAAACAGTCACAGTGTCTAGATTTGGTCTTTAGTTTATTGGAGTTTCTTTAGCTTGTGCAAATATTTGATCAGTATTTCCATTCATTCTCTCTTTGACAGATGAACACAGAAACCGTTACTGAGATGTCAAGACCCTTCCCAGAAGCAAGTTCAGAACAGGTATTGTGTCATTTTGGTTGAGTGTGCTTACTTTATATCTGAAAAATAGAAAGTTGACAGAGACTTGTGGTAGAATTACACACTGTTTAACAGACAACACACTGCATTGTGAGGACATTGTAGTGAAACCATAGGTATTTTAGTTTAACTGAATCTGAACCAGATAACACACTGCATTGTGAGGACAGAGTGGTTTGCCAGGACATTGAAGTGTGTAAATTATTAGTGAACAGTAGGCATATACAGTATCTCACAAAAGTGAGTACACACCTCACAATTTAGCAACCACTTTAGTATATCTTCTCATAGGACAAGTTTATCTAATAGTCTCATCAGACCACAGGACATGGTTCCAGTAATTCATGCTCTTGTTGGTTGTCTTCAGCAAACTGTTTGCCGGCTTTCTTGTGAGCCAGCTTCAGAAGAAGCTTTTTTCTGGGACGACTCCTATGCAAACCGACTTGTTGCAGTGTGCGGCGTATGGTCTGAGCACTGACAAGCTGACCTTCTACTTCTGTAACCTTTAAAGCAATGCTGGCAGCACTCACACATTTTTTTGAAGCCAGGTTCTACACCTGACGCACAGAACCTTATTGATCAACCCTTACAAAGCCAATTCCGAATGAAACCCATTGTCAACTCTGTTTCAGGGTGTTACTGAACCTCTAATAGCCTTGGCCATCTTGGAGAGCAACAATTTTAATTCTCAAATGCTCAGAGAGTTCTTTGCCATGAGATGCCATGTTGAACATCCAGTGGTCAGTATGAGAGTAACTGTACTCAAAGCATCTAATTTTAACTGCCCTAATACAAGATACACAAGTTTGTATCCCTAGTTTGTCCCTTGAGAAGATATACTAAAATGGTTGCTGGGTATACTCACTTTTTGTGAGATACTATAACTGTCATAATGTACTGTTAAACCGTTCTGTCTTTTCAATGCAGTGTGTTGTCAGTGACATCAATAAGGCTTGGTCATTGTAGCTTTATATGGTTGAAAATTCTGTACCAGAAAAGGCATAAGCAGATGTTAGACATAAAACAACAATTTTCAAACACCCCTTTTAATGCACTATTTTGTATTTTAACAGTAATGTAATAAAGAAGGGCTCAGTTAGTCCTGGGTGGTATAAACAAATATCTGGATCTCAGTACTTTTTTTTTTTTTTTTTTTTTTTTTTTTTTTTTTAAAGAGTCAGACAGTTTTTTAAGAGTCAGCATATTATACCCCCCCTTCTTTAACTTGTGCAAATATTTGATCAATATTTCCATTCATTCTCTCTTTGACAGATGAACACAGAAACCGTTACTGAGATGTCAAGACCCTTCCCAGAAGCAAGTTCAGAACAGGTATTGTGTCATTTTGGTTGAGTGTGCTTACTTTATAGCTGAAAAATAGAAAGTTGACAGAGACTTGAGGTAGAGTTACACACTGTTTAACAGATAACACACTGCATTGTGAGGACAGAGTACTAAAAAACCAACAAAAGATGTTAAATAAATGTATGCATCTTAAGCAAACATACTGTATCTGAAAACTGAGTTTAATTTGTATCTCTACCCAGAAATGAAAATTGTTGTCATTTATTCCAGTTTTTCTGAATTCAATTCTTGATTCAATTTTCTCATAAGCTTAATTGATTTGGTCTAAAGAGAGAAGAATTTTTTTTAAGACTATAAAATGGCTACCAAAATAAGTAGGGATGCACCGAAATGAAAATTCTTGGCCGAAACCGAAAACCGAAAAAGAGGAAACCAAGGCCGAAAACCAAAACACCGAAAGAATTATGGCAATTATTAGTACCATTGCATTTATAACTATGATTGTGTACTAATCTTACTAAAATCAAGGCAGTGCAATTGCATAAATTAATATTAAAGTTATAAAGAATAAATCAATTATATTAATTGAAACAATTATTATCAATCAAGTATTAAATTACTTAAATAACATACATATATTTTACAGCCTTTGTTTAAATTGTTAAAATTTTTATAACACATTATCTTGTGGATCCATCAGTTCACATTTTCAAGTCTACGTGTTTCTCTTCCAGCAGGAGGCGCTGTCAGAATGGTAGTATAAAAAGCAGCGCAGCAAATGAAAAACGTGCAGCGCTCATATTTATTCAATGGATAGCCTTTTGAAGTTTCATCGCAATTCTTGTCTTTCAGTCTCCACATTTAAGACCACCTGAAATCATAATTATGACTTTCTTAACCCCTAATAACACTGCAGTCACCAATGAAAATTAAGAGCTTTATTTCAAGAACCGACTTTCAAAAACAACCCTTACACAAAATACATTTCTTTTTAGTTTTTTCCCACCATGTTCGGGGCACAAGAAAAATATTAGGGGGCTAAATTAATATCAGCATGTGAAGTATAATCGTCTCTCATTGTCTCTGAGAGAATGCACGTCAGATGCTGAAAGCACTGTCAGTTTTTACTTTCGCTTTCACATATTGTGCAGTTTTCACGTTGCTTGTGTGATATCCATTGGCTCACCTCCATGGTTTAAAACATAAATATTTATAAAAATACAGTATATAGAAAAGACATATCTTTAAAATATTGCGATATAACACCAACATAAAGCCATTGTTTTTCACTCATTGAAAGCTACATCTGTCTGCGTGCAATACGCCGATCTCTGCTCTCATCACTGGCTGCACGCACGACTGCAGACACACCCCCTCTTGAAATTTCGGCATTACAAGTTTTGCAAATCGCAATCCGAGGGTCTTTCTCTCAGATATACTGAAATACGCCCACACCACAGACGTGTTGCTTCAGACAAGCACGTGCAGGCTGCGGTTTCGGTTTGCGTCAACATACTGTTTCGGCCGTGTTGTTTCGGTGATAAAAGTCTTTCGGCCGAAAACCGAAAATGCACTTTTGGGCCATTTTCGGCCGAAAATTTTCGGTGGCCGAATATTCGGTGCATCCCTAAAAATAAATGTTGGTAACTGCAGTTTGACTAAAAGTATTGACTACAAGTTGACAAAAATGCAATGACATTTTGTTGACTAAAACTAGACTAAAACTATGAAAGACTCAAATGACTAAAATGTGACTTAGACTATTAAGCATTTTCGTCTCAAGATAAAGACTAAGACTAAATAAAAAATGGCAACTAGCTTACATAACGCTTATTAACAAAAACAAATAAGGTGAAGCATGGCATACACCACATGCTGTAGTCTATTATATACCGACTAATAAATTACAGAACCTTTAGCAAACACTGAAGAATCGAATAAAATTATTTAAAGAAAGCTTCCATAGCGTAACGTGAGGTAAATGACAAAGCATATAAAAAAAAAGTAAAACTAAACTGGCTGTCAGTGACAGTGTTTGCATGTTTTTTTTTTCCCCACAAGAATACCAAAATTTAAACTGTGGTTTAAGATGCGGTCTTTTACTTTACTTTAGCTTGAAAACCAAATCCTCTGTCCGCCATTGTTTTCTCAATATTCATTTTAACTCGCACATTCTTAAAAAACTATCGCAGTCTAGAGCCCTCCAGTACTTTTTAAGAGTGCCAGTTTCACGACATTTTATAGTGTTTTTCTTCCTCCTTTAGCTTGAGCAAATATTTGACATCAATATTTATGTACATTCATTCTCTCTTTGACAGATGAACACAGAAACCGTTACTGAGATGTCAAGACCCTTCCCAGAAGCAAGTTCAGAACAGGTATTGTGTCATTTTGGTTGAGTGTGCTTACTTTATATCTGAAAAATAGAAAGTTGACAGAGACTTGTGGTAGAATTACACACTGTTTAACAGACAACACACTGCATTGTGAGGACTGAGTGGTTTGCCAGGACATTGTAGTGAAACCATAGGCATTTTAGTTTTACCAAACATGAACCAGATAACACACTGCATTGTGAGGACAGAACCGTTTGCCAGGACATTGTAGTGAAACCATAGGCATTTTAGTTTTACCAAACATGAACCAGATAACACACTGCATTGTGAGGACTGAGTGGTTTGCCAGAACATTGTAATGAAACCATAGGCATTTTAGTTTTACCAAACATGAACCAGATAACACACTGCATTATGAGGACAGAGTGGTTTGCCAGGACATTGTAGTGAAACCATAGGCATTTTAGTTTTACCAAACATGAACCAGATAACACACTGCATTGTGAGGACAGAACAGTTTGCCAGGACATTGTAGTGAAACCATAGGCATTTTAGTTTTACCAAACATGAACCAGATAACACACTGCATTGTGAGGACAGAGTGGTTTGCCAGGACATTGTAGTGAAACCATAGGCATTTTAGTTTCACCAAACATGAACCAGATAACACACTGCATTATGAGGACAGAGTGGTTTGCCAGGACATTGTAGTGAAACCATAGGCATTTTAGTTTTACCAAACATGAACCAGATAACACACTGCATTGTGAGGACAGAACAGTTTGCCAGGACATTGTAGTGAAACCATAGGCATTTTAGTTTTACCAAACATGAACCAGATAACACACTGCATTGTGAGGACAGAGTGGTTTGCCAGAACATTGTAGTGAAACCATAGGCTATACCATAAGTGTAGCATATGCATGTGAGTGCTTGATGCTTTATATTGAAGATTTAAAAAGCTTAGTCCTTGAATCTGGTGTCCAAACAAGCAGCACTGCATTTAGTTTAGTTTTAAAAGAGGTCACGAACTGCCTTGTTCCTTTTGTACTGTTCTCTGAGGTCCACTTATGATATTATCAATATTTTTACATCAATTCTTAAAAAACTATCGCAGTCTAGAGCCCTCCAGTACTTTTTAAGAGTGCCAGTTTCACGACATTTTATAGTGTTTTTCTTCCTCCTTTAGCTTGAGCAAATATTTGACATCAATATTTATGTACATTCATTCTCTCTTTGACAGATGAACACAGAAACCGTTACTGAGATGTCAAGACCCTTCCCAGAAGCAAGTTCAGAACAGGTATTGTGTCATTTTGGTTGAGTGTGCTTACTTTATATCTGAAAAATAGAAAGTTGACAGAGACTTGTGGTAGAATTACACACTGTTTAACAGACAACACACTGCATTGTGAGGACTGAGTGGTTTGCCAGGACATTGTAGTGAAACCATAGGCATTTTAGTTTTACCAAACATGAACCAGATAACACACTGCATTGTGAGGACAGAACCGTTTGCCAGGACATTGTAGTGAAACCATAGGCATTTTAGTTTTACCAAACATGAACCAGATAACACACTGCATTGTGAGGACAGAACAGTTTGCCAGAACATTGTAGTGAAACCATAGGCATTTTAGTTTTACCAAACATGAACCAGATAACACACTGCATTGTGAGAACAGAGTGGTTTGCCAGAACATTGTAGTGAAACCATAGGCATTTTAGTTTTACCAAACATGAACCAGATAACACACTGCATTGTGAGAACAGAGTGGTTTGCCAGAACATTGTAGTGAAACCATAGGCTATACCATAAGTGTAGCATATGCATGTGAGTGCTTGATGCTTTATATTGAAGATTTAAAAAGCTTAGTCCTTGAATCTGGTGTCCAAACAAGCAGCACTGCATTTAGTTTAGTTTTAAAAGAGGTCACGAACTGCCTTGTTCCTTTTGTACTGTTCTCTGAGGTCCACTTATGATATTATCAATATTTTTACATCAAAAAATATAATTTGGAAGTAATAAGCTATTTTCCGTCTTTTAGTTGCAATCTTTCTGAAAATCCTGCATCAAAGTGTACCTTGTTTGTAAACTAATCCGCAGTAAAGAATATATATGTGAAAAGATCAAAGGAATTTTTATTTCTTAGTTCATGACCCCCTTAATGTAAATTGAAATAAATAATTTTGAAAATTCATGTTTCATTTTACATATACAAAGTTGAAAGTTGATATGCTCTTAGTTGAACTGACAACGTAATATATTGTGGACAATTTTAATGCTTTAAAAAAAAGTTTGTATTTCCTTTTTCATACTTCAACTGAATTCAGTTGTTGAAAGTAAATTAACATTTTCTAACCCACTCTTCTTCCCTGCCACTGAATAGTGTCACAAACATGACTTTGTTCATACAAATGTATCATGCCTGGACAAGTGCAGAGTATGCATGGGATCGGGGATGTCATCTTTCAAGTGGATTGGTGTCAAATGTAGAGGTCAGTTTGAGCTCATTTTTGAGGCTATGCTTGTAAGACTTAATTTGTTTACTTGTCAAAATGTACATATCTAGCTATTGTTGTTTAAAAAAAAATAACACATTGATGTTAATGTATACCCTGTGCCGGTACCATTAGCGTTACCATTTTTGAGATTTGAGACACTTTGATTAGCCTATGGTAAATCTGCAAATGGTAAATCCCACCAATGAAACATGTTTGGAAAGGCATAAGCTTGTCTATGTTAGATCTCTCAGCTGACAATGCATATCAGAGAACAAGCTACATATGGAAGGTTCCCAAGATCGCAGTTGCCTCCATAATTCTGAAATGGAAAAAACACTTTGAAGAGAGAGGGGTGTGTGGAGTTAATGTATTTAGGAAATGCTCTTCTATTCTAGGTCTTGCTCTAAATGAGATCCTAACTGA
>JAMKFB010000158.1:0-10158 GCA_036247105.1 Cirrhinus mrigala | reverse complement strand
GCAAAATGTTTTGCATGTGTGTGCGGTCTTGTTTTTATATCTTGGTGGGGACCTAAACCTGAATACACACAGGCTCATGGGGACTCGTGTCACCGTGGGGACCTAAATTGAGGTCCCCATGGGGAAACAAGCTACAGAATGAATTTTTTTGAGAAAGTAAAATTGCAGAAAGTTTTCTGTAAGGGTTAGGTTTAGGGGTAGGGTTAGGGTAAGGGGATAGAAAATACAGCGTGGACAGTATACAAACCATTGCAGTGGAGGAGTGCACTGAGGAGAATCAGAAACATTGGCATATTACTATCCTCATCTCTGCGCTGTTGAATGTTCTTCTGATCATTGTGATCACAGGTGAATTATTTGACAGAATGTGTATTTCAACTGTAAAAAAACAGAGTAATATTGTCAAATCTAAATTCATTGTGTCACTTTTAAGGACATGGAGGTCTTTCATTTATGGAACCAAAGACAGACATTTTAAAGAGCTTCAAGTTATGGATTTTGAACAACCTCAAGACTCAACACAAGTGCAGGTAAAACAAGTAAGACTTCATGTAACAGGATAACTTTAAAAAGAGTGTACTGAATTACAATTATTATATAATTATTATAATCTGATAACGTATGTGGTATCTTTCATGTAGATATTTTGTTCAGGCAGCACATAGCTCTCTAGATGTTACTGCGATGCTTTATATGTGTTGATTTGATGTAACGCAGTTAAAAAGAACATTAATACTAACGATATTCATTTTGTTGAATTACGTGAAATTAGAAGGGTGAACTAAATCAAATGGTGTTTTGATGCCCTCTAGTGGTTAATACATTGCAACGTTAGCGTTATTTTGTCCATGTGCGCCTACGTATTTCAGCAGAAAATGGCCCCCCGATAGAGTCTGGCTGCAGACATGCACCTGCACTCTCAGACTGCTGCACTTCCGCAAGTGACGTTATTTGCAGTCTATTTTATTTTTTTTTACTTTATTTTATATATTTAGTATTTTATTTAATCGAATCTCTCAACATTTTACAACAGTAGCCAGGTGGCAAACGCCACCTGCACTCTCACATACCTGCCAGGTCACTTGCAATCCACACAAATCGTGCGTGTTGCCAGCGGAGACAAGACGCTGTGGTGGTTAAACGATTAAAACTAAGGTAGCATACCTCAGGTTTTTACGTGAAAGAGATATTTGAGGGGAAGCTGCTAGAAAAGGAACGTTTTATATAACGTTACTCAAATAACGTTAAACGACGTCAATTTTTGTTTGGTCCAGTTAATGTATAATGTCTTTTTGTCTCGTGTTTACCAGAACAGAAACGTATAACCTTAGCAGCAACTTCTCTTCTATTTACCGTATCATTTAGAAGGCGGGAGTTCCATTACTAGAGCGTTGCAGTTTTACTGTACTATACTGCATTACAGTAACTTTCACGGTAACAGGAGTGACACGTAAAAGTGGCACATCCATTAGTAAACTGAATTGAAAATGCTCTGTTTTGATGTTTGATACTGCAAAAAGGTATTGCCTAGTTTAATTAATTTATTATTCTATATATAAAACGCTGGTTTGTAGTGCAGATATAGTTTTACCCTAGATTGCCTGTAGTAGCTATTGAAGCGGAAGTCCATGTTGTAAAATTGGGATGGATAAATATATATATATATATATATATATATATAAAAATTTGTGGTAGGTTTACATAGTAATGCACTGTACTGTAAATATAAGGGATTCAGATTGAATGTTTTTGATGGAGGATTAAACTTTGACATTTTCTTTTCTTGCAGGTTAGGTGCCAGCATGATTTGGCAGTGTAAGTTGTGTCACATGACCCTTCAGAAATCATTCTAATATACTTTTTTTTTTTTTTAAATAATGTTAATAAAGTTTCAGCTTTGCTCCACAGCATTTTAAAATGTATTTTACAAACAGTTTAAACAGTTATTTTAAAATTTTTTGACACTGTTAGTGTTTTTACTGTATTTTTGAGCACATGAATGCAGCCTTGGTGAGCTGAAGAGTCTTCTTTGTGAACATTTACAAATTGTAATGTTTACAAACTAGACAAGTACTGTATGCCATTATGTGTAGTAAATGATGTTTAGTTTCTTACACAGACCAATTGTTTTGTTTCAGAAGACCTCACTACATCGCCAAGCACCAGTGGACCACCAAGGGTGTTAGTGACCAAAGGACAAACAAGGAACTTAAGATAAAAGATAAAAAAGATTAAAAAAAACTGTCGTGAATCATCCAGGAAATGACACCCAGTGTTGAGATTCAAGGGTATGTAAATTTTTGAACGTGGTCATTTAAATTAGATATTATTTTGTCTTGTGGAGTATATAAAAAAATCTGTAGTGTTCAATCGTTTATTCCTAATCTTAATCCTACCCAATACCTAAACTTAACAACTAACTTACTAACTATTAATAAGCAGCAAATTAGGAATTTATTGAGGGAAAAGTTGTAGTTAATAGTGAATAAGTTTACCCTATTCTAAAGTGTTACCGTAAATGTATGAGCACAAGTATATATGACATTTTCATCATCTCATTCAAAATGGGATTTGTCTGTTTTATTAATATGCAGTGGGCCATTTTTCTTTAAATGTTCTGCATAGCAAAGTGTTATCATTGCATTTGTACTACTTAAACTTTTCAACACAGCACTTGCTCAGATTTGTGATCATGTGTTAAAAGGATCTAATTCCTTACCTTGCATTCTGACCTAAACAAATTTAACATGACTGTCCTAAAAGGATTAGTTCACTTCCAGAATCACAGTTTACTGATAATTTACTCACCCCATGTCATCCAGAATGCTCATGTCTTTCTTTCTTCAGTCAAAAAGAAATTAATCTTTGTGAGGAAAACATTCCAGGATTTTTCTCCATACAGTGGATTTTAATGGTGGTCAGCGGACTGAAGATTAAAAATGCAGTTTAAATGCAGCTTTTAGACCCAGATGAGTTCTCTGCAATCTGACTTTGCTGCAACATGGAACCTTTGCATTATTGACACACTATTGTCCTATTTAATACTGTAAAGTTACTTTGACACAACCTGTTGTGTAAATAACACACTGTATAAATAAACATGATATTAGACTTGATATTGGTTAGTTGGTTATTAATTTCTGTTTGTATCTCTCTCTCTTTTTTATTCAGGAGGAGTCTGATGAACCAGATCTTGGAGATGTTCTGAGGATAGTTTGCCAGATCTCTTCCACTAGCTTGCTATTATTACAGCTTCAAGTGAGGGTGCTTTTGCTCAGATCTCTATAGAACCGGGCCTGGGCTTGGCTAACCGCTTCAAACTGCAACACAGCTGACATCAGGGATTCTCATCTTTTGAGTGGGTGACACATGTTTGCACAATTACTGTCTGCTCTAATAGCCTTATCACTAACAGCAGTTATTGAAGGTAAACCTGTAAAAAGAAATAATTTTGTAAAGTTTTTGCATTTTGTCATTTTACTGTTGCTGCTGTCTTGTCCTAGCCAGATATCATTATACACATTGCCTTTACAGGTTTGCCTTGATATAACACATTTACTTGACTCTTGTTAGTTGATGAGGCTGGGCAATTTAGGGCAAAAAAGCTTTTGTTTTAAAAGGTTAAAAAGACTTGTATTTAATTTATCAAGATGTATCAAAGTACATCTGCATTTGATATTTGTTAATGAAATGCTTTTGCATTTTGAGGTTGTAAAATTTTTGTGGTATTGTGGAAAATGTTTAAACTCTACAGTGTGTTGAAACTGATTTTCCACAATTAACAATATATTGTTGTATTTTAAATATTCATTTTCACTGTGTTAAATGGAAGCGGTTAAGAAAATTCTGTTCAATAAAAGTCATTAAGTTTTTTGAGTTACTTGTACTCAGTGTTTTAAGGCTTATCGGGGTTTACAGTGTACCCTCACTTGAAAGGTTAAAGGAATACCACAGAATACTCCAAAAATATAACAATTAAGGGCAGCAGGTTTATTACAAGAAATTCCTAGTATTACTGCAGAAATATGACTATAATAACACAAGAATATTACAGCAATATTACATATTATACAACACAGTATCCTGTGGTAAATACTATAGAAATATGAAAGTAATACCACACAGTACCACACGAATATTACATACTATACAGCAAAATCCTGTGGTAAATACTACACTGAAAAAAATGTTATGTTGAATTTACTTAATTTTATTACGTCAAGGGGTTGCACGAAATAAATTTATCTAAATCCAGATATATTTTTTAAGTTGAGAGAATTTATATTTTATAAGTTGAGTTTACTTATATTTTATAAATTGGTTGTACTTATATTTTATACATTGAGTTTATTAATCTCTTTTCCACAAACAACATTACAGTTTGACTTGATTTCTGTCATATATCCACAAATATTATTTGAGAACATCTAAACAGAGGTTTAGATGTTTTATTAAAAAAAAAAAAAGTTTCATTTGACCTCACCATCATGGCGAACAGGGTTTACTTTAGTTGGGCTCTTGAGCCTTCACTTTCTTAATATAATTTTTTTGTTCTTTGGTTGCTGTAATTGTGTTTACAGAGCACATTTGTTATAGCGCCAAAAAAAAAACAAGGGGAGGGCCTTATTAAATGTTTTTGGTTAATTATTATTGATGGTGTAATCATCATCCAGTGGTCTGATTGGCTGATATCGTTCTATGGTTTACCTCTTAGTTTCATGATATTTACAATAGTTGTATGAACTCTTACTATTACTACTTTAAGATCTCCAGCATTACTTAGACACACACAGACATCAAGATATTCAACAGCTGCATGCTGGGAGTCATGGGTGAGTTTTATAATCTGCTGTTACCCAGCATGCAGCTGTTGAATGTCACCATTGTTGAGATTCAAATGCTGATTCTTGATGTCTGTGTGTGTCAAAGGGACACCGTAGATTTCAAGGTTTAGTGTATAAGATAAACATCCATAATAGTTCATACACTTGTTGTAAACATTATGAAAATAATAGACTAACCACTGCATGAGATCAGTGCATCAGGCCACTGGATGTTAGTGATTTCCCCACAAATAAAAATTAACCAAAAACACCTAATCAGACTTCTTTTTGGCTTTGTTATTTTGCTGTAATAGATGTGCTTCATACACATAATTATAGCAGCCAAAAAAAAATAAACTAAACTAAAGTAAACCCTGATCGCCATGATGGTGAGGTCAATTGAAAAAAAAAAAAAAAAAAAAAATATATATATATATATAAAACATCTAAACCTCTGTTTAGATGTTCTGAAATAATATTTGTAGATATATGACAGAAATCAAGCCAAACTGTAATGTTTGTGGAGTTGTTTAATCAGAGATTTAATGTATATTAAATTTATTATATTAAAGTTCATTTTATCTTTGGCTGTGTCTGATTCTTGTGTTTCTCTTTCCTTCTGTGATTCTGCTTGTAAACAGCAGGTGTTCATCATTATTGATCAATCATGACATAATGATCTCCTTAACTCCAACACTGTGTCAATGCTACTTGAACACTCTGTGGAAACACATGAACACTGAGCAGGGTTTGTTTAACACTGGGAAATGTTACATAAACTTTACCTGTTTCATTTACGTAAGACTGATGTATTTGAATTACATTAAGTTTAATTGATTTGTTTAAATTAAAACTATGTAATCTAAATGCATGGAACTGATGTATGTAATTGAATTAAGTTTAGGGCTGAAATATTTTTTTGAGTGTATATGGAAATTAAATGAAACTTATTTTTTTCTAATTACTTTTAATTGAATGAAATTAACTTGTTTTAAACAAGGGCAGTGAATTTGAAAATTAATAATAAAAAATAAGTAGGATTAAATAACACATTAAAATCAGTGAAATTAACCAGATAAAAACATGTAACATTTACAAGGGGTCAGAATCATTTTTTTCAGTGTATACAAATGTGAAATTAATACCACACCTTACCACAAGAATATTACAGGAATATTACAAACTATACAACAAAACTCTGTGGTAAAATGTCCCAAAAAAACAACACAATACTACACAATTACCACACAAATCGTATGTGGTACTTTTGATGTATTATCATATGGAATACCACAGTACAAAGTAGCCAGAAAGAAATGCTAATTTTAAAGAAATATGTCAGATTGATTTAGGGGCTTTTGCATCTGAACTCTTCATGCATTATATTAATAAACTGTATATAGAATCATTATATTAATAAACTGTATATAGAATCTCTTCATCTTTTAATTGCATCTTAATACATTGAGCCATATTATATTTCTGCTGTTCTGTGGCCACGGATTTGCCGGTCTTGTTTTTATCTCCTACAGATGACTTGCAGGACCCCCTGTATATTATGTTAAATTAGTTTTAATCGTTTAACCACCACAGCGTCTTGTCTCCACTGGCAACACGCACGATTTGTGTGGATTGCAAGTGAGGTCACAGGTAGCTGAGAGTGCAAGTGGCGATTGCGAGTGACATTGTAATTTAGTTTCTTTTTTCTTGTCTTCACCACCTGGCTACTGCTGTAAAATGTTGAGAGATTTGATTAAAAAATAATAAATATATAAAATAAAGTAAAAAATAAAATAGACTGCAAATGACGTCACTTGCGGATGTGCAGGCGTCTGAGAGTGCAGGTGCATGTCTGCAGCCAGACCCTATTGGGGTGGGGCAACCCTTACGAAAATAAAAACCACAATTATTAAACTGTAACCACAAATGAACCATAGTTTTGCTACACTAACCATAATCTAAGAATGAGATGTTTAGTAAAACTATGGTTGTAAATTAAATCAGATTGTAATCAATCCAAAAAAAAAAAAAAAAAACATGGCTACTATACTTTTACTGTAATAAACCATGGTTAATTTTGGTAAGAGACAAATATGACTTGTGATAATGCAATAATATGTTCAGTATTAGGATTTTACTGTAAAGATATTGTCATGATGTAATGATACTAATTTTGACATTTAGGCAATTTAAAAAATATAGTTTTGTTAAATCCATAGTATTTAAGCTAAAACAACAACACCTGGTCATAATGTAATACTTTAAATTGAACTTAAACAAAATTGGTACTACAAATAGAATATAATCAGGTGGTTGTTTTGCAACAAGGTGGATACAGTTCTGCTCATAACAGTAAATGGCTGAAGGAAAAAGTGACAGGTACAAGAAAAGTGAAAAAAGCAAACACACAAAGTGAGATGCAGAGAGATATCATGGAAAATAACGAGACTGAAAAGGAAAAGGTGCAGTTCAAGAGAGAGCCTTTATTCTTATTTTGCACAGCCCCAGCCTAAGGTTTTAAACATTCATTTAAATGTGATGGCCATACAAAAAAAAAAAAAAAAAAAAAAAAAAAAATAGGCTTGTCCCTGTTCCATGTTTCAGAATTTGTTTTGAGAGTATGGGATGGCTTAGATGAGCCTGCCTGAAATTCTGTCCCAGTCCGACCCTGTTCTACATGGTGGTTGTTTAGCTTTGATACATTCATTAGCTAACAAATTTTAAATGTAAGTTATTTTGTATTAATGTGTCAATATGTGTCCAGTTAACAACGTGACACTAAAACAGGTAGTAGTAATGGGTACTTTTTCTCATGTCTGAGCTCATACTTCTTTACTTTAACTTAAACTGTAGGGGCTAAATGTAATTTTTTAACCACTAGATGATGGTGTGGGATGGGAGGAGTTGGTGTAGGTCATATGGCATTTAAACCTCATGATTGTGTGTGTCGGTGAACAGGTGGCGGGAGTACACGGTTCTTACCGTCACTGAGCCATGAACTTGTTTTATTGTAAACCACCTTTCTTTAATCAAATGAGCAAAGTAAGAGACGTGTGTGGACAATGATTTTATTTCGACGAGTAAAGAACATTTCATCCCCTGTTGCTGGGCGGATAGGAAGCCGCAACACAAAGTAAGAACCTTCTCTCGGACTAACAGGGATGTGCCGAACGAGGCTTTTGAAGCAGTGAGGCTTTTACAGCAAACTGCGTTGATGCTTCGAAGCTTTTGATACAGTTCTCTACTCCGCCATCTGGTGGTCAATAAAAATTCTTACACAAAATATGTCATTATGATGTTTTGTTCATTGGGGTGTCATTGTAAGGTTTTTTTGTTAATTTTATGAGCATATTTGTCATTAGCAAGGTGGCGCGCGTGTGTGCAGCGATAGAGTTTCCCAAATGTATTAAATTTTGCACAATACAATGACAAAGACTTTATGTTCTTCATTTTTTACTTGAATCAAACTTTTCACCTCCTAAATATAATGTTTAATACGACAATAAATGTGTCTTCCTTACACCAGAATACAAACATGCATATTGTTAAAAAATGCACAACTACAAATGCATTTATTTGCAGTGGTGGGCAGTAACGAAGTAGTTGTACTTCGTTACTGTACTTAAGTACATTTTTCAAGTATCTGTACTTTACTGGAGTAGTTTTATTTTGAGTAACTTTCACTTTTACTTCACTACATTCCAAAGCGCAAGATCGTACTTTTTACTTCACTACATTTCATAAAACATATCGTTACTCCTTATAATATATCCCGTGCTCAGAGACGCAGAAGCCGTGTCTGATTCATGAGCAAACTGATTCTTTTCAATGAACCTGTTAAATCGATTCGCGAATCGCACCAAACGATTCATTCACGAATTAGAATGATCCGATTGCAGCTGTTCTTGAGTCGACAACTCATGGATTCAAATGATGCATTTAGAGCGAGTCTCCACTCAACTGAATTCAAGAACCGGGAGACCTTGTGAACGCGCGCACGACTGCGAAAAGTAAGATACTAATGTCGAATTTTAGGATTAATTATTGTAACTGAAAGTCATATTTAAGTCAAAGCTGTCCGTTGTTACATCACCTGTAAAGGGTGATTTGTTTAAGCCCACTGAAATCAACATCAGTGTCTTAGGTAAAAAAAAGCGAAAAAATTAAAATAACACAGATTAAATAAAATAACTCGCGCACATGCATATTCCCCGCTGCTGTAACGTTAGCAATTTTATTAAAATGCTACGCATTTTGCCCTATGTGACGTCTGTTTATTTGTGACGTCTATATTGTCAATCAACAGTAGACAGAGAGTAGACAGATATGAATGATTATTCATAACCATACTGAAAATAAGTAAATATTGTTAGCTGATGCTAACTGTCTAGCTAAGAAGCTTGCTGGTGCTGAATTGAGGTATGTTTTTATTTTTTTTTTTTTTTAGATATAAAGTCCAAATATTTTTATTCAACCACCTAGATGGATTACACGCGAGGGAAAAAGAAAGTATGTGATGTTCCGAACATGGTGACTACAGTAATTATCAAAGTGGGAAGCGATGCCCTCTGGGGGCATTTGGCCAGGGGTGTTTTTATACAGACAATGTTTGAAAGGAAAAAAAAATCATTATGAAAATATAATTATATTTTCCTTAAAATGTTCTTGCTAACTTTATTCTCATGTCATATATAACTGTGACGTTATGCAAAACAAGAAGCTTTAAAACACTTTTTTTCTTACTGGTGAAAATTAGATGGTCAAATCTGATTTCCCTCAGGTACATCACAGTGTAAGCTTCACAGTCAGTATTACTATCACTCTCATCAACAGTCCATATCAACAACAAAAATGTATTTTTACTCCATATAGTGGTTATTTTGGGAAATTTACAGGTATTTTGAGCAGTATGGTTATTTAAAAAAAAAAAAAAAAAAGTGCTAATATAAAATTAACTTAAGTAGCCTATATAAAATTGCAAAATAAATCTATCAGTACTTTTTTACTTAAGTACATAAAAAAATTGAGTACTTTCGTACTTTAACTCGAGTAAAATTGAAAAAGGAGCACTTTTACTTTTACTGGAGTAATATTTTATTATACGTATCTGGACTTTCACTCAAGTGCCACTGATTAGTTGTTTATATATGTATATATATATATATATCACCAGTGTGATCTGTTGACAGCTGAGCAATTGAGATTGTTGTTTACAAGCAACAAATAAGTTTGTGGTTGAGAAAGGGCTTTTATCCTTTTATCAAGTTGTTTTCATTTTCATTCAGACAAGACACATTCAATCACACATCATTGTTTTTTAATAGTAGTACTTTAA
>JAMKFB010000156.1:10805-26214 GCA_036247105.1 Cirrhinus mrigala | reverse complement strand
GTAGGAGAAGAATTGTCGTCATCTACGTCTGATGTACAAATCTTTTTTTTCTTTTTTTGGAAAAATTCTGGTGGCAGAAATGGCTTTGATCTCAGCTGCAAGATACGATTTGGCGTGAGAGCTTCCAAGTCATTTGGATCATCAGAAAGCGTTGTGATAGAAAAGTCATTAAGAATCGCTTCAGCTTCACAAAGAGTAGTGTGAAAGCACTCATCATCCAAGCATTGTTGTGTGGAGTACAACACTTTTTTTTACAAGACGAATTAGTCTCTCCCACATGCCTCCATGATGTAATCCTGCAGGCCTATTAAAGGTCCATGTTATTCCTTCTGATAGGAAAGAAAGCTGAATTTGTGTCATGATCCAAATTCTTTACATTTTTTCCTAAGCCCTCTCTCCGCTCCAATAAAATTAGTGCCATTATCAGATCTTAAATGCAGTACTTGCCCATGACGCCACATAAAACGACGAATGCAATTTATGCAGGAATTTGTATCCAGAGATTAGGTTATTTCAAGGTGTACTGTTCGAATGGTCATGCAGGTAAACATAACTCCATATCTTTTAACAACACCACAACCTTTCTTCACATCAGTAGTTCCAAAGTAGTCCACACCAGTATTGGAAAAAGGAGGCAAATCTGGCATGATCCTTTCCTTTGGCAAGTCAGCTATTTTTCATTCTCCAATTTTGTCTTGAAAATGTCAACACACAACACATTCAGAGATTACCTTTCAACAAGCAGTTTGAAGAGTTTGCTTTAATAATCCAGTATCTTCTTCAAAATGTTGACAACATGTGGTTTATCCCCACATGGTGTTCTTTTGGCACTGGGTTTTTTGTCTCCTCAGGAATTGCTGCTCTGCAAAGTCTTCCAACCACTCTAAGTAAACCATCCATCAATACTGGATCAAGCTTATAGATGTTACTACACCTTTTTACTCCAGATGTTCCATTTTACAAGGAAGAAATGTCTTGTTTAAATGCTTCGTGTTGAGAAAACGTCCCAGGTTTCCCACGGTTCCCCGAGGGAACGAGACGCTGCGTCGAAAACGCATTTGGGAACGCCATCAGTGAGCCACGCTCTGAAAAGAGGTGTGTAATCAGGCCAAATGAGCAACGAGCCGTCACGGGCGGGGTGACGGGGTGACCAGGAATATAAAAGCACGTGCGGTGAGTAAGCCGGGAGCTTTTGAGATAGAGAAGCAATCGCGGCAGGGATGCCGGAAGTATCGCAATGAGACGTAGTGTCTCATTCCCTCTGGGAACCATGGTTACATACGTAACCTGGGATGTTCCCCTTCGGGAACTCGAGCTGCGTCAAAAATGCATTGGGCAATGAGATCCCCACGCTGCCAGACTTTCAAATCCCTGCCTAGTGTGAATCACTGAGCACAGCTAGGACGAGAGAACTGAGGAGCCGGGAGTAACTTGAATGTCAAGGCCGTAGAACCTCACGAAAGTGAGTGGCGTGGACACAAAAGGTTAAGTCTCTGCTGTTTCTGGTCCCGGAAGGGAGGAGGACAGAAGGCCTGGAGTACGATTGGCTGTGGCACAGATGCGGGCACCTTAGGAATGTACCCCGGCCTGGGGTACAAAAAGGCTTTGGCCATGCCAGGCGCAAAGTCAAGGTGCGAAGGGGCCACAGAAAGGGCCTGGAGGTCGCCCACCCTCTTGAGAGAGGAGATGGCCAGGAGGAAGACCGTTTTTAGGGTCAACGTCCTGTCTGAAACTGCTTCGAGGGACTCGAAGGAAGGTTTGCAGAGTGCCTCCAGCACCACGGCCAGGTCCCACGTGGGGACACGGGATCGTATGGGGGGCCTCAGCCTCAGTGCACCGTGGAGGAAACGTGTAACCAAGGGGTGTTTTCCCACTGATTGACCACCAAGAGGGGAGTGGAAAGCAGCTATGGCCGACACGTACACCTTCAAGGTGGAGTGGGTCAACCCTGCAGTGAACTGGGCCTGCAAGAACTCCAGCACTGTACCAACTAGGCAGTGGACTGGGTTGAGCTGGCGGACACCATACCAGGAAATGAAGAGTCTCCACTTCCAGGTATACAGTTTCCTCGTTGAGGGAGCTCTGGATTGGAGGATGGTCTCAACAACCTCGGTTGAGAGACCGTAAGCCACGAGATGCGCACCCTCAGGGCCACACCCACAGCTTCCACAACTCCGGGCAGGGATGCAGAATCGTGCCACCCGCTTGTGAGAGGAGATCCTTCCTGACAGGAATCTCCCATGGAGAGCCGTCGAGGAGGAAAATCACGTCCGAGGACCATACTCGGCCTGGCCAGAACAGGGCTACTAACAGTAGCAAGATGCCGTCCTGGCACACTCTCTCCCGGGAGCAGAGCAATCGGGGGAAAGACGTACAGATGAAAATTCGGACACATCTGCACCATGGTATCCAGCCCCAGGGGACATTGCGATGTCTCCTGAGTCGCAAAGAGGTTCACCTGAGCCTGGCCAAACACTCTCCAAATGAGCTCCACCACCTCGGGGTGGAGTCTCCATTCCCTGGGCCTCGGCCCCTGTCTCAACAGGACGTCTGCTCCCTGATTGAGATGTTCAGGGATGTAGACTGCTCTCAGTGAGAGGAGTTTCCCTTGGGACCACACCAGGATCTGGTGCACCATCTTGTACAAGGGGCGCGAACGCAGACCTCCCTGGTGGTTTATGTAAGAGATCACCGATGTGTTGTCGGTGCGCACCAACACTTGGTAGTCTCTCAGATCTGGGAGGAAGTGTTTCAGTGCCTGAAACACGGCCAGCATCTCTAGGCGATTTATGTGCCAAGTGAGATGGAGGCCACTCCACAGACCACGGGCTGGGTGGCCACTCATGACCGCTCCCCAACCAGTTAGGGATGCATCCGTCGCTAGCGTTACGCGGCGACAAGGAGCTCCCAACACCGGGCCCTGATTCAGGAACCAAGGTTTCCTCCACATGTCTAAGGCACTAAAGCATCACCGCATGACCTTGATCATGTGAAGCGGGTTTCCCCTCAGGGAGAACCCCTTGGTCCTGAGCCACCACCAGAGTATGTGAGCGGAGTGGAGCAGCAACAATTTCCCCTCTGCGCTCCAAGCATTCAATAATCACTCCGCTCCAGCTCCGCTCAGGGTTCACCATTTCCCATTCCCCACTCCACTCCTCGCTCAGCTGATCAGGAACACCGCTCCACCTTCACTCCAAAGAAATTTATGGCTAAAGTATTTTAGTATGTTTTGAAATATCACATAACATATATTACAATAAAATAAAACAAAATAAAATACTATGAGAGAAGTTTTGTGGCTTATTGGACAACTAGTGTGTTGTCAACAATTTTGTCCTACCACATTCCTATCAAGCTTATTACGTGGTTGTCAGCATTAAAAAGCATCATCTGCTTTTTCAGTGCAAATTTTGTTTGTAAAGGATGAAAATAATAGTTTATAGTTCAATAGTTCAGTTATTTTATCTGCAGATCGCTGCATTTCCTACAGATTTCTGCTCGTTCGAAATCGGATACAGATGAAGCAGCACTTTAAGATCTGATTGAATCCCTTATTGAGATACCAACTGCGTGTATAAATAATTGTTGTACCTGTTTAAATAATGCTTTTAACCCGAAAATATTCAGTATCTAGAAGGAGCAAACAAATTCCTTGAAAACTATCCTCCTAAACCTCCCACTCATGTTTATTGCTGTCATTATAATCTTCCCATTCTTTCTGATCTCAGTGATCCATCTATATCAAGCTAGCTGACTATGTTTAACATGTGAGTTCTTGCTAAACATGCAGTTATATTACGGACCGTTTGCATGACTTGTACTCGTGATGGAGCGGTAGTGGAGCGCTCTTGGAGCGAGTGAAAACCACGGCGCTCCAGCTTTTAAAAAATCCGCTCCTCGCTCTGTTCGTAATCACACCGCTCCACTCCACGCTCCACTCCCACTCCACTCCGCTCACATACTCTGGCCACCACTGCAGGGGTCTCATGTACAGCAGGCCGAAAGGTATTACATTGGACGCATCTGCCATCAGACCCAACAGTTTCTGGAATTGTTTGACAGTGAATGACCGGCCTATTTTGACTCTCTTGACTGAGGTAAGGATCGACTCAATCCGAGCAGGAGATGGACGTGCCTGCATTGCGGACGAATCCCACACCACGCCCAGATAAGTGGTCCTCTGTGGTGGAGAAAGCACACTTTTCTTGGTGTTTAGTCTCAACCAAGCTCTTTCATGTGAACGAGAACAACATCTCGATGTTGAACCGCCATCTGCTCTGTTTGAGCTAATATCAACCAATCGTCGAAATAGTTTAGTATGTGGATGCCCTGGAGTCGCAGAGGAGCCAGAACTGCATCCATACACTTCGTGAAAGTGCGGGGTGAGAGTCCTAGGCTGAAGGCAAGAGGCCTCCACCTTGATGGCCTCCTTCCTTAAGAGAGCGTTTACTTCTTGTTCCATGACCAGAGCCTGCTCAGGGCTCACCAGAGTGGGAAGAACCTTGTAAAAAAAAAGAGGCGGAGGAGAACCAAACTGGATTCTGTAGCCTCTCTCTACAGTGTGCAGGACCCACTGAGACACGTTTGGCAGACATTTCCACGCCGCCAGATGGTCTACTAAGGAAATCAGTCTCTCGAGACTAACCTCTGGTGTTACCAGAGCGGCTAGATCGGCGCCTTAAAGCGGATGACCGGCAGGGAACAACCGATCTGGCCATTCTGAGGACCTCCTCAGAGGTCGTGAGCCTCTCAGCACCTCTACGTTGCCAGGCAGATGCTGAGAGATGAGCTCTCCGGAGACCGCTGCGCCCTGAAGCACCATGACTGGCAGGGTTGGCAGTACGATCTCCTGAGGGCACTGAGGAGAGACGGGCACCATATGATGAGGTGTTAACCACTCTTCCCCAGATGTGTCTGCCCTCAGAAGTCTTGAGCCATGAACATCAGGACTTCTTAGCCAAAGACTTCTTTGCCTGAAGAAGGGTCCGCAGGTCTGTCTTTAGCGCAGTTGGCTTCGACTTAGAGCGCCGCCTAGATCCCTGCTCCCTCTTCGGGCTCTTTTTGGGCAGCCCGATACGAGGAGGAGGTATTCGTATGTGGCTGCTCCCACCCAGCAGCTGCAGAAGCTGGAGAGCGGCGAGGAAGATACCTCTGGAATGCCGCCGCCTGTCACCGCGCCCCCTGAAACCTGTCGACGACCGGATTGACTGAGTCGCCAAACAGGCCATAAGAGGTGAGAGGGGCGTCCAGGAGGATGTCCCGTTGTTTCATGTGGGACAGGGACAGCCACAGATGCCTCTCAGCAGCCAGCATGGCTGCCATAGACCGCCCGATTACGTAGACGGTCTCCTTGGTGGCACGCAAAAAAAGGTCTGTGGCTCAGCGGAGTTCAGTGATATCCTCCGCCTTTATCTCCTCACCCTCATCCAGCTCCTTCAGCAGGTACACCTGGTATGCCTGCAACACCGCAATGGTGTGCAGGCAAGCACCAGCCTGACCCACTGACAAGTACCCTTTGCCCGCCAAAGCTGACGTGGTATGCAGCGGTTTAGTGGGTAAAGTCGGGGCTTTAAGGGATGATGCCATGCCGGGAGACAGATAGCTCACGAGCATCTGTTCTACCCGGGGCATCACCCCATAACCATGCTCAATAGCTCCCACCACATTGCTGTAATGGAGGGTTGCAGAGCTGTGAACACAGGCCGAGAAAGGCTTTCCCCACGATCTAGACACCTCAGTGTGCAGATCGGGGAAAAACGGCAAGCCCTGTCGCAGAGATGGTGGTTTAGAGTGCAAGAAGCATTCATCAAGTTTGCTTCTTGGCAGCTCTTTTGGTTTCTCCTCATACTGGATGAACTGGGGGGGGCGAATCCCCAGCCACATTGAAATCCTCCACATCCACCTCCTCAGAGGATGAAATATTGAGGGTCAAGCACTCTCCCCGGGAGAAAGAAACCGCAGATTGTGAGAGTGCAGGATCTGATGGGTGAGAAAGAAGAAAGGGACTGACCCGTCTCCATTCCCACGACCAGATCCATTTGCGAGCCCTACGACCGCAGCCACCGCTCTGCGGTCAAAGAGAGTCCTCCGGGAGTGAGGCGTGCGCAGCGGGAGCTCGAGAGCTGATTCCGCGTGCTTCGCTTCCAATCAAGCAACACACAGACTGTGTGTGTCCCCACCCATAATGTAGCGCGGGCAGGGAGGCGCACATAGCCTATAATGCTGCTGTTTTAATTTGCCCTTAGTCTTTACCGAATGCGAGTACATAGCAAACACTCTTAAATAAAAGTTGTGGACTGCCACAGAAAAACAGAGTGAAACGCACACACGTAGAGCGCTTGCTGAAATGACAGAAGCTGCCGGCTTACTCACCGCACGTGCTTTTATGCTTCTGGTCTCCCCGTCACCCCGCCCGTGACGGCTCATTGCTCATTTGGACTGATTACACACCTGTTTTCAGAGCGTGGCTCGCTGATAGCGTTCCCCAGTGCGTTTTTGACGCAGCTCGAGTTCCTGAAGGGGAATCCAATAATTGCTGATTCTGCTTGAGAAAGATCATCTGGTGTAAGACTTTGACCATGGAATCCAATTCGAAACCTTCTCATTTTCTCATTTACTCTGTCCTGCTCTACTTTAGAATTGTTAGGACTGAGAGGCCTTGGAAGGGAGGCGCGGATGGTTCCACCAGGTGGCGGTGTTTTGCGGACTCAAGTGCACCGAAACTGCAAGCTCCACCTGGGGGATGTCAACATACCCCCTGGCCGCCCCACCATCCAGGGTAGTGAGGAGAACTCACACGTGATTGGGTGGTGTACGGCAGTACACAAAGCAGCGCAGCACCGGACTTTGAAACATGCAGCATTCATGTTTATTCAAAGAAATCATAGCATTTTAATGTTTAATCATCACATTAAGCTTTATAGCAATTCTTGTCCATCTGTCCTCAAATTTAACACCTCTTGAAATCATAATAAGACTTTCTTGTACCATTTAAGACTTTTTTTGGCCTTAAATTTGATACAATTAAATTTAAGACATTTAAGGGCCCACGTAAACCCTTATTACTTCTGTTTATAAATAATGAAATAGTGACACAGCGCTTCACTTACCTTAGCCAAAACTTTATTTCCTTCATTTCGCCAAAGTTAGGCAGCGATGAAGTAACAAAACCATGTGATCAAATGCATGCTATAATAAAAAAGGAATAGCAGATAAAACTTTAAAATGTATGCAGAAGTCAAATGTTGTATTATTTGTACTTCCGTGCTTTAGCTAATTGAGTAGGGTAGAAAAAGCACAGGGAGGTTTTATTTAAAGGAGAAGTCCACTTCCAAAACAAAGATTCACATATAATGTACTGATCCCCTTGTCATCCAAGATGTTCATGTCTTTCTTTCTTCAGTCATAAAGAAATTATGTTTTTTGAGGAAAACATTTCTGCATTTTTCCCCGATTTTGACTCCGACGCAGTCTTTGCAAAGTGAACATGCAAAGATCAAACACCCTTAACAAAAAGGTAAAGCAGTGATATAGCACGATTTCAAAGTTGAGGGAGAACATGAGATGGGAGTTTTTCGACATACCCTAACTGTCATGAATTGGAACAAAAGCAGTCCAGGCAGAGTAAGACAAGACGAGCATTTGGCATTAAAAAGTATATAAATTGTATTATTTTTTTATTAAAATAACCGATCATTACACTAGATAAGACCCTTCTTTTTCAGCTGGGATCGTTTATAACCGCATTTTGGATCATGTGAAGCCGCATTTAAACTGCATTTTGGAAGTTCAAAATCGGGGCACCATAGCAGTCCATTATATGGAGAAAATGCTGAAATGTTTTCCTCAAAAAATTTCTTTACAAAAGAAGAAAGAAAGATATGATATCTTGGATGACAAGGGGATGAGTACATTATATATGAATCTTCGTTTTGGAAGTGGACTTCTCCTTTAACTGCTCATATATAATTAATAAGATGGAAAATCACCCATTCTCTGTTCCCCAAGCACAGGTACATATACACTACAGTCCATACACTACAGAGTGTCATGCGCTTTCTCCCAACCGCACAAAATTATATATTAACGGCGCAGTAACCAGTTACACAATACCTACTTGAACGCTAAACAAAACACTAAAAGCATCCCAAAAACTTTCAGAAACACTAACATAAATTAAAGACTTTGATTTTACACAAAGAAAACTTCAGATTTTCTTACCTAGCTGGTACTTTCAGCTCTGATGCCATGCACCTCCTTCATGCTATCTTCATCAGGTGCATTGGAAATCGTCATATCCATTTTTTTTTTTTTTGAATGGCGTAATTAAACCTTTTACGTTAGTTTAACGATTGATAGTTTAGTAAAGTGAAAAAATTAATTAATTAAAGTTAATTAAGCACAATACAATAGTGTTTTGGAGGACCAAATATGTTTGTGTTGTTTTAACAAAAAATAAATAAATAAAACAAACAGTGCCACAAAACATTTATTTATTTATTTTTGAGTGCAGTCCATTGGACTTAAATGTAAAAAGCCATTTCAAGTGGTTTATCCCATTTCAGAAGCACAAATGATGTGGAGATTTCAGTTACTGTGAGTTTCACTTTATTTTGATGGTCCCTTTAACACATTCTGTTAACACATTTCACCTACATGTTTACTGATTCTCATTAGAGTGTTAGTAGAGTATTAGTAGACTGGTAGGGTAGGATTAGAATAAGTTGACATGCACTTGCAAAGCTAAAATGATAGTCAGCAGAACGTCTATTTGGAGACCATCACAAAAAAGAGTTAGTAGATGTTGAGCAGACAGTCTACTAATACTCTAATCAGAGTTAGTAGACATGTACTGTATAAGTTGTTCACAAGGGACCATCAAAATAAAGTGCTACCTATATGTTAGTGTGTTGCTTTAGAGGGCTGCACTGGGATCCTGCGGGACCCAACACAAATCTTGTGGAAGAGGGCGATTCCGCTTTCCTGTGATTTGGTGCATAACAAGAATGATTTACATAAACACTAGGCTTGCTGCCGTAATCAGTGTTGGTCGACAGTTCTAAACTTGAAGTGACTGCTCTGCTTCATACAGCTATGGCTGCCAGGGGTGCATTAATCCAACTCTTTAACAGTGTAAATAAGTGAGAAAGCATGAAATAGCATCCCCTTTAACTTCCTAAGGTATACACGCCTGGAAAAAGTATACCTTTAGTTAAGGGACTAAAGAGTGCTAAGAGACAATGTTATTGGGGAACATACTTGTGGATTCTGGAAGCAGCTGTGCAGTTTTCTGCTCAAAGTAATGCTGATATAGCATATAATCTGAGTCCTATTGAAATACATGCAACAGACATTTCATCTTGCTGTTTACGATTTCCTATTTCCCAACGAAAAATTTTACCTTGTAGACGCTGATGTTTGATACTTAGAGTTTGACATGAAATAATCACAATTATTATCACAATATACCACATTAATGATAAATATGAACGAAATCAACATAAGCTCATTGGAAATATGTGCCTCTATATGCATTTCTGCAAAACTACCTATATGTACAAATCACTGCAGTTTTGCAGGTGAAATGAACACACGGTGAATAACGTATAACATACAGCTATATAGTAAGTGTTTACACAGTTATTCCATGAATAATACTCACTTGAAGGAGTTGTTTGAGGAGATGCGTGAGACTCATTTGAAGAAGTACTTGAAGTGACAGGGACTGATGTGACATCTGGACATATGAAGATATCAAAACACATTTACTAAAAAGTCTTTTTTGACAAGCTCAGAAGGGCATTTGATCATACAATGAAGGTTTATATTATATTATATTATATTATATTATATTATATTATATTATATTATTGTAACGTGGGGTTTGGGTTTTGTTTGTTGTTCATGTTTTCATGTGTTTTATTTTGAAGTTTTGCCATTGTCCTTGTCTAGTTATATGATTCCCTTGGCCTGTTGTATTTCTGCTATTGGTTCCCTTGTTCAGTGTGTCATGTTCTGATTGGTTGTCCACGTCATGTGTCTTGTTTCTCATTGGTTGGTTTGTGGCATGTGTCCCTCATGTTTTGATATATATAGCCCTCATGTAGCAATTGTTCCTTGTTGTGTACTGATGTTGTAACCTGCTGTTGGTGAGTCTGTGTTTCTGTTCATGCCAAGTCTGTTTTAAGTCAAGTCTAGTCTTTGTTTGTTTGGATTTTGGATTACTTCACTGTTTCAATAAAACTGCACTTGGGTTCATCCACATCTCGCCTTTAGTTGGACTAATCATTACAGAATGCACGACCATAAAAAAATTAACCCAGCAGATTGTCTCGGACTACGCCAGGGGAATTGTCCCATTCAGGATTATGCAGAGGACTTCTGTGGACTTTGTCATAAGGTGGACTTCAACGATACATTTCTAAAAGACATTTTTCGCTATAGTTTGAGTAAGGACATTTTTCACTTAATGCCATGCAATACCCCACACTAGACTCTAGGGAAATATATAGACTTTGCTCTGCAGTTGAGTGGGTCTGCTTTTACTGTGCGAATTGTGGATGAGGGGTCCCACATACCTACAGCACCCACCTCTCCAGAGCATTTTTACACCCGACCGTCATGTCTGGAGTGATTCACATCATGCCAGCCACTCTAGAGCCCCAATGCAAGATGGCTGCCATCCCACAGTCTGTGCACAAGATGGCTGCCATTTCAAAGCCTGCTCATGCCATGTCTGCTGCTCCAAGACCCGCTCACGTCATGTCTATTACTCCAGGGCCCGCTCAACCCAAGCCTGCCAAGCCAGAGCCTGCTCACGCCACGCTTGTTAAGCCAGAGATTGCACACAGCCCCCATGCCAGAGCCTTGTCAAGCCAGGGCCATCACAGCAGAGTCTGACCTTCCAGAGCCTTGCCATATCTCGTCTGATCTGCCAGAGCCACGCTATGTCTGTACATGAATTTGCGACAGTGCCTCTGGAGGTGGCGGCTCCTGCTGCAGAACCTCCTGAAGAGGCGGCGTCCACTGCAGAACCCCCTGAGGTGGCAGCTTTTGCTGTAGAACCTCCCAAAGTTTCTGTTTCTGTTTCATGTCAAGTCTGTTCATGCCATGTCAAGTCTACTCTTTGTTTGTTTGGAATTTGGATTACTGCACTTTCAATAAAACTGCACTTGGGTTCATCCACATCTCGCCTTTAGTTGGACTAATCATTACGATTATATTATATTAATAAAAGATTAGCATATATTATAGGATACAACCGGTGAAATGATAAACCTGAGATGACATCAAGCTGAATCCCAGTTAAATCAGTACAACATACCCAATTAATAATAAACAAAACTTTCCTTTTCCATTCATAATGGTTACACAGTTGTCCAAGAATAAACATACTCACTTATAGGAGCTAATGTTTGAGACTTACTTGAAGGAGCTGCTGGGATATTTGCTGGGAGTAAAAACAAAAAACAAACAAGCAAACAAACAAATACAGGTTATTTATTTGTTAATTGATAAAATCTAATTTTAGCTGACTTGCTTAAGAGTACTTTTGTATGCAGTGAAACTCTATATTGCAAAATGTATTAATAAAACATGAATGACAGCTGTAAACAGCATAAATTCATTTTTCCCAATTGCAATGTCATAGTTGTCAGTCTATATTAATTATATCTGGTAGATATTTATGTTTGAGACAATTATAAAATTACATTAGCAATAAAATGAGTAACATACAGCTATACAGTAAGTGTTTACACTGTTATTCCATGAATAATACTCACTTGTTGGAGTTGTTTGAGGAGATGTGTGAGACTCATTAAAAGAAGTACTTGAAGTGACAGTGAAGTGAAGTGATGTGACACCTTGACATATGAAAATATCAAAACACATTTATTAAAAAAGTCTTTCTTGACAAGCTCAAAAGAGCATTTGATCATACAATGATGAATTATTACGTTATATTATATTAATAAAAGAATAGCATATATTATAGGATACAACTGTTGTTGTACCCGGTGAGATGGTAAACCTGAGATGGCATTAAAGTTTAATTCCAATTAAATCACATTTATTCAATTGTCCATGAATAAAAATACTTACTTGTAGGAGCTGATGTCTCAGTTGAAGGAGAGCTTGTAGTGGCAGGGGATGCTGAGACATTTAGATGTGCAATGAAAAAGTGAAGTATTTTTTTTTAAATATATATAAAAAGAGTTCAGATGCAAAACCAGCTAAAAGCCACCTCAGCCAAAAATGACATGATGATGCTGAGTGAATGCTTTTGACACATATTATACCTCTATCAAATACTTCAAACTCAGCTCAATCAGAAATGCCGGTACTTGCATAGAAACCTATTCATAGGAGCCTGATAAAAATGCTTATTTAAAAAAAAAAAAAAAAAAGAAAAATGTCAGATGGATTTAAAGGCTTTTGCATCTGAACTCTTCATATACAATCAGTTTTAATATTGCAAGACTTATTAAAATACATGAAATCGCTGTAAACTTAATAAGTACAATTTTGTCCTACTGTTTACTCATTTTGTTGAACATTTGAATCGGCAGGCTAGTGTATCGTCCCAGCCCCCAATAGCAATATCGAATCAAAATACTTATAGAATCGAAATTCTTAAAAAAAAAAAAAAATCGCAATACATATCGTATCGGCACCCAAATATCGTGATAGTATTAAATCGGGAAGTAGGAAGTATTGTTTATAAATATATAATCAGTATTTATATTGTAAGACTTGTTATTAAAATACATGAAATTGCAGTAAACTAAATGAGTATAATTTTGTCTTACTGTTTACTGTTTTCTATTTCCCAACATAAAATTTTAAATGGTACATGCTGATGTTCAATACTTATAATCTGATATGAAATAATCACAGTTATTATTAAAATATACCACATTAATGATAAATAAGAACAAAATACAAATATAATTTTCACTAATAACACATTTACTCAATTGTTCATAAATAAAAATACTCACTTGAAGGAGCTGATGTTGAATGAGAGTTTGTAGTGGCAAGGGCTGCTGGAATATTTAGATGTACAATGAAAAAATGAAGTAGGTACTTTTTCTTATTTCCCAGCATAAAATTTTAACTGGTAGGTGCTGGACAAATAAAGATATCAAAATACATTTACTAAATAGTCTCAACCATTTCACTGGTGGGACTCTGATGTTTCATACACAGGATGTGATTGTGAATGTTAGTACTGACCTCTATCAGTCTGTGTATTCAACCCCTGAGAAGACAAGTGAAGTGCATTATTAAACAGTTTCAAATACATTTTAAAGAGGCTTGAATCTAGGTCACAAAAATGACCATTAAGCCCCATGTCTAGGGAATAATTGCATGAAAAGGGCATAATAAGGATAAGGCTATGGTGAAATCCAAAGTAATCATTCTAACCTAAGATTAAACAATCATACATACTGGCAAAGAAAACTGTTATATTTATTAGACAATATGAGAAGGCATGAAAAGCATGTCTTCGGGGTTGCCACAGGCCAAAATAACAAACAATATTCTTAATAGAGTGACTAATAACTCCCCAACACCACATCTTCACGCAACCTATCAAAGGACAAACAAAAAAGAGAAACAAGCTAGAGAAACAGCAGTGCAATGCACCAAAGGGAAATACAACAAACAGTTGTAACATGACTTTCATCTAGCCTTTGATTCATTAATAATCAAATTCAGATTTGATTTAGGCTGTGTCTGAAATCGCCCTAATTAGCACTATTTGAGAAGACAGCCATTTGTAGTGGTGTTGTTTTAAACCTTCCGTCCTGAAGATTTCAGCTCCAACCCCAATCAACACAATTGAACCAGCAAATTATGCTGGAGCAGGGTTGGAACTGAAGTCTGCAGGATGGTAGCTCTCCAGGAGCAGGGTTGGAGATCCCTGTTAAAAGCCATAGTGGATGTTATTGAGTACACTTATTCAATCCCATAATGCACCGCAAAAAACGTGTACAACCAATGTATACTCAACAGCTAGAGTATACCCATAATGCCGACTAACTGCCTGGCTAACTCTTCTCCCCTGTAGCTATCCAGTGAGACTATTAGAGCATATTTAACCTAAAAGAGCATATTTTTAGCAGCGTTTGTTATAAAATGGTATCCCATGAATGTGGTATGTGCAGGGCACCCCTGCCCTCCTCAGATGAGCACTCTGAATGCATTGACTGTTAGACACAGATTGGGCTCACTGAGATTAGCTACTCTCATTGCGAGAGCGTGAGTTTGCCTCGCTGCACTTACAGATCACCCAAAGAAGAGGGGGAACACTGTAAAAAAATAAAAAAAAACACAATTTGTTGAGTCAGCTTAAAATAATTTGTTACCCTGCTGCTTTAAAATTTTAAGTTCAGTCAACTAAAATAAGTTTAGTCAACTTGAAATGTTAAGTTGTACTAAGTAACAACTTAGATATTTGTGTTGTGACCAGTATAGGTCATAAACCCCACCTTCTCCATGTAATCTAATGGGACGTGAAGCAAACTAAATAATTAAATTTCACTTCAAATAAGTGTTTTCCAAAGAAGGCTTCTGTCATTATATGTAGTTTTTATCATGCTGATGTAGGTTCAAGTATTAGCTTTTTAAATAAGTTAGTTTTTAGCTAGTTATGTGATGCTATAAAAACTGGTGCGTGATGTCATGATTGACAGCTGCGATTGACAGATTCTCTGAGTGAACTGAGGAGTCAATGGACTTTTTCGGGATCTTCAGGAAGAGATTGGGGTTTTATTTACCTTATTTTAACACAAGCCTCTGGTACTACAAAAAACAGACGTCTCTGCGGGAATGTGGGTGGGACATGGCTCCACTTTGCTCGCTACTGCGCAGACTCTGGTCCCAAATCAGTGCAATATGTCAGGGTCCTATTGGGGTGCTGGCAGCTTCCATTTTCCTTAACTGAAGAGAGTGAAGTTGCGTCGTCCATCTTTTTTTTTTTTTTACAGTCTATGGGTTTGATCCATTAGATGTGTGCGCAAACAATTAAACCAGGTTACTTGCTCCGGATGTAGTGGACTAGAGTTTTTGCTACAAAATGATGTCAAAAATCATCCTGCTCACTAATTCACAGGAAACAATACACTGTCAGAAAAAAAGGTACAGTTCTGTCGCTGGGGTGGTACCCTAAGGCACAAAGTAAAAAGGTACAAATATGTACTTTTAAAGTACTAAAATGCACCTTTAAGGTACCAATGTGTATCTTTAAGGTACCAATGTGTACTTTCAAAGTACTAAAATGTACCTTTAAGGTACTAATATGTACTGTTTAGGGGCAGGTAAGGTACAAAGAGGTACCTTTTCACCTTTGTACCTTAGGGTACCGCCCCAGCGACAGAACTGTACCTTTTTTTCTGAGAGTGTA
>JAMKFB010000156.1:0-10705 GCA_036247105.1 Cirrhinus mrigala | reverse complement strand
TATAAAATTCAAGGCATTAGTGTTTGCCTACAAATGGACTCAATACGTAACCTGGCCAACGCCCTGAAGGCCAGACTAAAAGGGGGCTCACCAGGAGTGCCAGATTTTCTGAAGCAAACCGTTGGGGGGCGGAGCACAAGACAGGATGTAAGTCATGTGGAATAAAGCATTTTTCTTTTTTTTTTATTTGAATTTGAAAGGGGAACACAGTGGGAAAAAATGTGGACAAGGATATAGAAACATAATGCCACATCTGGAGGGAGTGAAGGAAACCCCCTACCAGCACAGTAGTGAACTACTCCGCCTAGTTCAAACTGGAGGGCATGGAGGACCCAGAGTTCACCATGAGGAACAACTGGGAAAAAGCGCACAGATCCAACTGGAATGGGGCAGCAAGCCGACACCGAGCCATCCTCCCACAAATTACCTGATTTTACCGTAACACATGGGAGGAAACAGGCTCAACATGGAGGTTGTAAAATCTTGCGAAGGTGTTAGGTGTCACCCAGCCTGCAGCTCTACAGATGTCTGCTAGAGAGGCACCGTGCGCCAACGCCCGGATAACTCCAACTTTTCCTGATTGAAGGAAAGCACCACTCTGACTGAGGATATCTGACGGTCCTCTCGACGAGAGGAACACCATTCAACGAACAGACCCCACTTCAGAGCATAGACCTGCCTCGTAGAGGGGGCTCTAGCCTGAGTGATAGTATCTATCATGGCCTGGGGAAGGCCAGAGAAGTCTGCCACACAGATCGGGGTGCGGGTGCCAGATTGTGCCCATCCCCTGAGAAAGAAGGTCCTTCCTCAGTGGAATCTTCCAGGGAGGGGCTTTTGCGAGGAGCATGAGGTCCGCGAACCAGGTCCGGGTGGGCCAGTAAGGTGCAAGCAACAAGACCTTCTCCCCGTCCTCCCTGATCTTGCACAGGGTTTGTGCAAAGAAGCTCACTGGGGAAAGGCATACTTGAGAAGACCCTGGGGCCAGCTGTGTGCCAGTGCATCTGTGCCGAGGGGAGCCTCGGTCAGGGAGTAAAACAGCTAGCATTGGGAGGATTCCAGAGAAGCGAACAGGTCTACTTGAGCTTCCCCGAATCGACTCCAAATAATCTGGACCGCCTGAGGATGGTGTCTCAATTCTCCGGGAGGGTGAGCTGTCGTAAGAGCACGTCAGCTGCATGATTCAGCTCTCCCGGAATATGAACGGAACTCTGTGATTTGAGCTACGTCTGACTCCAAAGGAGGAGATGGCGGGTAAGTTGCGACATGTGACGGGAACGCAATCCACCTTGGCGATTGATGTAAGCGACTGTCGCTGTGTTGCTTTCCCGTGAGGCGCGCCCTCATGTTGACCGAATCCAACTCCATACCGAGAAAACAGATGCTCTGCACAGGGGACAGCTTGCTCTTCTCCCAGTTGACCCGAAGCCCCAGATGGCTGAGGTGCCGGAGCACCAAGTCCCTATGCTCACAAAACAGATCTCGCGAATGAGCTGTTATCAGCCAGTCGTTGAGATAGTCAAGTATGCGGATGCCCTGCTCCCAGAGCAGGGCGAGGGCCCCCTCTGCGAGTTTGGTAAAGACGCGGGGAGACAGGGCCCACCCAAAGGGGAGGACTTTGTACTGATACGCCCGACCCTTAAAAGCAAACCGAACAAAACAGTCTGTGTCGAGGTAAAAATCAAGACATGACAGTACGCATCCTTTAGGTCGATGGCTGTAAACCAATCCTGGTGATGAATGCATGAGAGGATGCGCTTTTGAGGTTAACATCTTGAATGGCATCGTGTGAAGAGACCGATTCAGAACTCGAAGGTCCAGGATGGGTTGTAACCCACCGCTCTTCTTTGGTACGATGAAATAAGGACTGTAAAATCCTGATTTCATCTCGGCTGGAGGGACCGGCTCGTTTGCGTCCTTCGCCAAGAGAACCACAATCTCACACGCAGCACAAAGGCATCTGTGTCCGAGGGGACAGATGTCAACAAGACGCCCCTGTACCTGGGTGGGCGCCTCGTGAACTAAATCGCGTAGCCGCCCGGATCAAGCAACGTGACGGGTTGGGAAGCGTTAACGATGCCCCCAACCTGCGTGCTAGCGGGATCAACGGAGCGCATGACGTACCTGCGGTGGGGCAGCCGAGGGGAGGAAGGTAACTCAGCGTAGGAGGCGAAGCGTCCTGAAGAAGAGTCAAACTGCTTAATGCAACACCTACCTTCCACTCCCGATCCCACGGTGGTGGCGAATGCATGCTCCAAGTCCGAGTCTGAGAAAGCAGAGTGTCGTTCAAAACTTGAACCCGGGTTGAAAGACCTAGAGACAGAGAAAATTGCTCTTTTTGTGAATAGGTGGGTACCGCTGACCCGGAGGTCACTGGCGCCAGCAATAGTACAGCCCCCCGGCCCTCCCCCAGGAGTGGGGGCGCAGATATCCAAGTCCCCCGAAGAGCAATCCCTCCCATCCCTGGGTCACCCGTCTCAGGGTTGCTTCGCAGACTTGCGGGTGTTCTTAGTAGCCAACGCCTGAGGAGCGGGCTGCGCCGCTCTCCTATGGCCGGCTTGACGCCCCTGCTGGGGAGTAGTCTCCTTCGATGGTGGTGGGGGCGGAGCAGATGTAGAGGCCGCAGGGGGCCGTTCTCGGCGACGAGAAGATGAAGGCCTGGCCGCCGGTGGCTCGTGAAGACCAGCTGTGACTTGACTTGGCTCGTGAAGACCAGCTGTGACTTGACTTGGCTCGGGAAGATTAGCTGTGGCTTGACTTGACTCGGGAACAACAGCAGTAACTTGACTTGGCTCATGAAGATCTGCTGTAACTTGGCTTGGTTCATGAAGATCAGCTGTGGCTTGACCGGACTCGGGAACAACAGCAGTAACTTGACTTGGCTCATGAGGATCTGCTGTAACTTGGCTTGGCTCATGAAGATCAGCTGTGGCTTGGCTTAACATAGACAACCCAGCTGTAACTTGACTTGACTCAGGAACAACAGCTGTAACGTGGCTTGACTCAAGAACAACAGCTGTGACTTGGCTTGACTCAGGAACAACAGCTGTGACTTGGCTTGACTCAGGAACAACAGCTGTGACTTGGCTTGACTCAGGAACAACAGCTGTAATTTGACTTGGCACTGAAAGTGCAGGTTTGACTTGACTTGACACCGGAGGATCAGCCATCACTTGATTTGCTTTGAGTATGGCAGACATGGCGAGATGAGATTCAGATGAGATGACCCTGGTATGATGAGGCTCAGGCGTGGCAGCCATCTTGGCCCGAGACTCAAATGGGGCAGCCATCTTGTGAACTGTCTTGGGGATGGCGGCCATCTTGTGAACTGTCTTGGGGATGGCGGCCATCTTGTGAACAGACTGTGGGAGGGCAGCCATGACAGGTGCAGACTCTGGAAGGGCGGCCATGGCGTGAGCAGGCCCTGGAGCGGCAGGCGTGGCGAGTCCAGGCTGTGGCTTGGCAGACGTGACAAGTCCAGGCTGTGGCTTGGCAGACGTGACGTGAGAAGGCTCTGGCTTTGTAGATATGACTTGAGCAGGCTTTGGCTTGGCAGGCATGACATGAGAAGGCTGTGGCTTGGTGGACATGACTTCAGCAGGCTTTGGCTTGGTGGGCATGACGTGAGCAGACTGTGGCTTGGTAGTCATAACGTGAGTAGGCTTTGACTTAGCAGGCATGGCGTGAGAGAGTTCTGATGTGACTTGAATAATTCCAGACATGACAGAAAAATTTCCAGGTTTGGCAGATACTGGGGAATAGCAGGGTTCCTCATCAGCAACCCCCACAGTAAATGGTGAACCAGCCAACCGGAGTGCAAAGTCAATGTACCGTTCAAGAGACCATTGAGGTGTGTTATGTGGCATTAAGTGTGGCATGTCCTTAGCCAAACCAAAACGAAAAATGTCCTTTAAGAAAGTCTTGTTAAAGTCTACCTTGAAACACAGCTCACAGAAGTCCTCCACATAATCCTCTATGGGCCGGTTCCCTTGACGAAGATGAACGAGACGGTCTGCTGGATTCATGGTTGGTCTGTGTCAATAAAGCTGCTGGATCTGTGGTGCGGCGAAGTATTCTGTAACAAGACTCGTCTGAAGTGTGAATAGATCCAAATGCGAGCTTTATTGAACAGAACGTAGTCAGACAGGCAAGGTAGATCTCCAACAAACAGTGATATCCAGGACAAGACAAAAGCGTAATCCAAATAAACAGGCAGAACGTCAAAAAACCCGAGAGCAGTCCAAAGTAACAAATGAAACAAGGCTATGAAACAAGGCAAAACTATGGCAATGAAAAAAAGGCAAAACTATGACCATGAAACAAAACAATAACCATGGAAATAAAACAAGGCAATGAAACAGGGAAAACGCTTGGTAGAGTCCACACAGACAAAAACAATACTTCACAACACCTGTTTGGCATGGCCCTCCTTATATGGCTGCCAAACTGTTTGTAGGTCTCCAACAAACAGTGATATCCGGGGCTAGACAAAAGCGTAATCCAAATAAACAGGCAGAACGTCAAAAAACCAGAGAGAAGTCCAAAGTAACAAATGAAACAAGGCTATGAAACAAGGCAAAACTATGGCAATGAAAACAAGGCAAAACTATGACCATGAAACAAAACAATAACCGTGGAAATAACAAAACAAGGCAATGAAACAGGGAAAACGCTTGGTAGAGTCCGCACAGGCAAAAACAATACTTCACAACACCAGTTTGGCATGGCCCTCCGTATATGGCTGCCAAACAGGAAGTAACCATAAAAGCAGCAGAGGGCGCGGAAACAGTCAGTACAAGGGCAAGGGCTCCTTCTGCTGGCGTGGCGTTACAGAAACAAACTCGTGGTTTGATTGGCTTGAGTTTGACATATGATATATGCTCATCACATATTCAGTCTCATTGTTTAGTCTTACATAGAGGACTTCCTGATTGTTCTCTTCTTGACTCCCTCCTGGATCCTGTGTGTACCATCATTACCAACTGTATTACCATTGTGTCATCTTCTACATCTACAGTCACGACCAAAAATATCGGCACCCTTGCAATTCTGTCAGAAAATGCAACCCTTCTCTCAGAAAATTGTTACAGTTGCAAATGTTTTGATACTTAGACAGATACTGTGAGCTGACACTGTTGTACCCTGTGTCTGCAGATCAGCTTGAATTTGTTTGGAACTTAATCAGGGTTCTTTATCCACCATTCAAACAATCCTTTGTTGTAATTTTTCATTAATTTTGCTGTTCTGTCCACATCCAGGGAGGTTAGCTACACTGCCATGGGCTGTAAACCTCTTGGTGATATTGCGCACAATGGACACAGGAACATTAAGATCTCTGGAGATGGACTTGTAGCCTTGAGATCGTCCATGTTTTTCCACAATTTTTTCTCTCAAATCCACAGACAAACTCTTTACACTTTCTTTCTTTTCTCCATGCTCAGTATGACACAGAACACAAAGGATGAGTCAACTTTCCTCCATTTTAACTGGTTGCAAGTGTGATTACTATATTGCCCACACCTGTTATTTGGCACACGTGTGTCTAAATACAAATGACAGGAGCATCACATGCTTGAAAAGCATTTATTTCTTACAATTTTGACAAGGTGCCAATCATTTTGTTTAGTCCATTTTTGAGTTCTGTGTAAAATTTTATCAAGTTTGACTTTTTTTCTTTGTTTTTTTTTGTGTTGTTGCAGTGCAAACAAAAACAATAAGCACATGAATATCAAAACATTTGCAATTGGAACAATTTTCGGAGAGAAGTGTTGCATTTTCTGACAGAATTGCAAGGGTGCCGATATTTTTGCCATGACTGTATGTCAGATTTCTACCACCATTCCTGCTCCTCCTGCTGTTCACCCATGTATAATAAAGAAATGAAAATGTCTGGCTCAAAAAATCTGCCTCATTTTGCTTTGTTACAGTAAGCGCTTTTATAAAATTATAAGCCTCACATTTATGCTCTAAAACTGGCTGCAGTTACTTCCATTGTAAGTGTCTCACTGTAACCTCCTCTTCTTTTTAAAGGAGGTACGAGCTTAACTTGTACTGATCCCCAGAAAATTACTCTACAATTCCTTTACCTCAGTTTGCACCATGAGAGGCCTGTGCATGCGCATATCATTAACAATTCCGTAGACGTCCACCATGCTGTCTCTTTCAATCTGGAAGATCAGGTGGTCAATGGCAATGAAGGTCCCTGTTCTTCCCACACCGGCACTAAAAAAGTATGACAGTCAAATAATGAGATGAAAGTTTAATTTAACGGATGGCAAATTTGATGTTTCCATTGTAATATAAATTCATGAATGCTTTTTAATGGGAACTTCATGTACCTGCAGTGCACCACAGCTGGAGAGTGGCGTGAGTATTGGTCCATGTGTTCTCTCACCAGGTGTCTGAAATCAATGAGGATTTCAGTGGTCTTTGGAACTCCATGATCCGGCCACACCGTGAAGTGGAATTGGCGTATATAGTGAGTTTCTGCTGTTTTCACCTACAGAATTATCAGTAATATTATTGAAAATATTACTGATTTAAAAACAACAACATTTTTAAAAGAATAAATTGAGTTATCAGGTGCAGGAACTGTTGCTTTACATTTTTGATTTTGAAGTCTCTTATGGTATAACTCCCCAGTTCTAACTCTGAGGTGGTTGTCACAGAGATGTTATGATATTGAGTAGTCTCAGATGGCCAGTACTTCTCACATTTCACCTGGAGAAAATGAAAAGAAAGTGCTGGTTAGCTTTACTCTGAATATACATTTTCATATTTCACCACTGTTACTGTTTCACAATGAAAACTCACTCGTCCCATCTCGTTGCATCTGGTCAGCATCACTATGGTGTAGACGTTCTTCTCCCAGACCATTCTCCAGAATTCATTCACTGTGACGGGCAGTGGACCCTGAGCTGCTATAAACTCTTTTCTTGAATTATAGCCCTGAAAATCATGCTTAGATATGACCCCAGAAAAAGTTTCGGAAAATTTCACTTGTTTATATACTCACTGGGTTGTAGTTGGCATTGATGTAGTCATCAAAGGGACTGCCACACACTGATAACTTTACTCTTGAAGTATCATCTGATAAAGGCACACATGATGCAGTTAGTATCAGAAAGTAGTTAAGTTGGCTTGAGAAAGCCAACTTACTGAAATCCGACTTAAACTTCCAGTTCTTCTTATTATTATTCTTCTGAGACTTAAATTTCTGACTGCTACTCCTCTTAGAGCTTTAATTCTACAAAATCCAAACTCAGCCCAGCTCTTCATACTAATCTGACCGAGTGTGCTGTATCTTTTCCAACTGATCAGAATCACTAAAAATGATGAATAAAACTATCACCAACCAAGCCTAGCAACTAGAATCATGCTTATAGCTTACTAATCATGCTAGAAACATGGTAGTAACTTGCTAATAATGTTAGAAGCATGCTAACAACGTTAATCAAGCTAGAAACATGCTAACGACATGCTATAACTTGTTAATCATGCTAGAAACATGCTAGCGACATGCTAGTAACTTGTTAATCATGCCAGAAACATGCTAGCGACATGCTAGTATCTTGCTAATCATGCTAGCAACAAGCCAGTCACATGCTACTCATGCTAGAAACATGCTAACAACATGTTAATCATGTTAAAAACATGCTAGTATCTTCCTAATCATGCTAGAAACATGCCAGCGACATGCTAATTATGCTAGAAACATGTTAATCATGCTAAACACATAACATGCTAATCAAGCTAGAAACATACTAATGACATGTTAATCATGTTAGAAACATGCTAACAATATGCTAGTATCTTGCTAATCATGCTAGAAACATGCCACTGACATGCTAATCAAGCTAAAAACATACTAATGACATGTTAATCATGTTAGAAACATGCTAACAACATGCTAGCATCTTGCTAATCATGCTAGAAACATGCCACTGACATGCTAATTATTCTAGAAACATGTTTGCAACATTCTAGTATTTCACTAATCATGCTAGAAACATCCTAGCAACATGCTAACCATGCTAGCAACATGCTAGTAACTCGTTAATCGTGCTAGAAATATGCTAGTCCCTGGTGAAAAAAACAGCATATGCTGGTAGGTATGTTTTGATGCTGGGGTGCTGGTTAGGTATGTTTTGATGCTGGTTTAAGCTGGTCCTTAGCTGGTTTATGCTGGTCCCTTGCTGGTTTTTGCTGGTCCTTTCCTGTTTTATGCTGGTCATGTTGCTGGTCAAGGACCAGCATCAACCAGCAAAGGACCAGCATAAACCAGCTAAGGACCAGCTTAAACCAGCACCAAAACATACCTAACCAGCATCCCAGCATCAAAACATGCCTACCAGCATATGCTGGTTTTTTCACCAGGGGTGACATGTTGATCATGTTAGAAACGTTCACAACATACTAATATCTTGCTAATCATGCTAGCAACAAGCTAGTCACGTTAATCATGCTAGAAACATACTAGCAACATGCTAGTATCTCGTTAATCATGCTAGAAACATGCTAGTGACATGCAACTTGCTAATCATGCTAGAAACATGCTAACAACATGTTAATCATGTTAGAAACATGCTAGCAACATGGTAGTAATTTTCTAATCATGGTAGTAACGTAAACAACATGCTATCAATCTATCTATCTATCTATCTATCTTTAAAACTACTATAAACTTCAAACTATTTCAAACTGAAAATCTTTAAACTTCTAGCTTTTAAAACTTCTTCTAACTTCCTGTTTTAGCTTTCTCAAGCCAACGTCAAAGTTTGTCTTGACAAACTTTTTTATTTAGTTATTAATTAAGAACTGTAAATTATGCATCTGATTTTGTATATGTCTGTCATGTCTTGTTATACACCAAGGACTCTTATTTTGATTTTTTTTTTCTTTTTTTGGGGGGGGGGGGGAAACTCATGCCACCTTTTAATACATCATGCATCAGTCAATCTACTCACAAGGTAACACATTGCTGTAACGATTCTTCTCATTGTTTTCAATAGCAAGGGCGGCGTTCTTTGACTGTGCTGTTCCAATAGTTTTCAAATCCTGCAACAACACAGACCAAATGAAACTTTTTGACAAGTCCTGAGCACAACTGTTTGATAATATTATCAAAGGAAGTAGGGTGTAATTTAAAAACTTATATATTTATGTTTCCCATGTGTACCTCATACTCTTTAGCAAAACCACAGTTGGAATCTGCATGATTCCGCTTAAAGTACTCTTCATAATCTTCTATTCTCACAGAAGTATTACTGTGTACCACAAAACAAAAAACAAACATGTAAAAACATACAATAAAGTGCAAAGAACCATGTTTCAATGTTAAAAGAAAAAAAAAAAAAAAAAAAGATTATTAATAAAAAGTTACTTACATTTTATTACTGGAAATTGAAAGAAAAAAGAAATGCATTAACAAATTTGTAATTTGTCAAATAAATATTTAACTATGAACATACAAATAAAAAGTTACCTAATGGTGTGTACAAGGATGTCGGGATATTGTTTTTTGGTTGGTCTGGAACACAGAGTAATAAAGAAATGTTACTCAAATGAATCTGGAAGACTTCTGTATCTTGAGCTCTCTCCAGTATGTACTTATATGATAACAATTGCAACTCACCTTCTTAAATAGAAGAAGAGAATGAGAGTGATGATGAAGAGAAAACTGATTACTGTCAAAACTACACCAACAATCACTACAGTGTCGTTACGGGAACCTACAAGAGAATATGATAATAAGTAATATTATCATATTATTAAACATATTCCCAATGATGAAACAGAAGTAATGTGTTTAAAGTTATCAGAATAAAGCCCTTGTTTATTATATCAACCAGATTACTTAATGAAATAAGATGACATGCAAGTATACACTGAGATGCAATAGGTTAGCCTTTTAAATGACATCATTTATTTTATTTCCTTTTTTTGATGGAGATTACTATGACTGCTGGGATGTCTGCTGATACGTGACGAGGCTCTAGGAGGTCAGCTGAGACGTGACAAGACTCTAGGAGGTCAGCTGAGACGTGACGAGGCTTTAGAGGATCAGTTGAGACGTGACGTGGCTTTGGAAGGTCAGACGGGACCTGGTGTGGCAGCTATCTTGGCCAGGGACTCAGATGGGGCGGCCATCTTGTGAACAGACTTGGGGATGGTGGCCATCTTGTGAACAGGTTTGGGGATGCCACAGGCTGTGGCTTGGCAGACGTGACTTGAGCAGGCTGTGGCTTGGCAGACATGACTTGAGCAGGTTTTGGCTTGGCAGGCATGGCGTGTAAGGGCTCTGACGTGACTTGAATAATTCCAGACATGACGGAAAATTTACCAGGTTTGGCAGATACTGAGGGATAGCAGTGTTCCTCATCAGCTACCCCCACAGTAAATGGTGAACCAGCCAACTGGAGAGCAAAGTCAATGTACTGTTCAAGTGTCCAATGAATTTTCCCTCCAGGTAGGCAAGAATGAATGGGTTCATTTAATCCATGGTGAGAAATGTCCTTAAGCGCCACATCATTAAAGCCTACTAAGTGACAGAGTTCACAGAAATCCATGACATAATCCTCAATGGGCCGGTTACCTTGGTGGAGATGAAAAAGGCGTGATGCTGGATCCATGGTAGATCTGTGTTCCGAAAGCTGCTGGATCTTTGGGAGGCAAAGTATTCTGTAACAGGACTCGTGAGAAGCGTGCG